>CM039672.1:476276486-476815895 GCA_022496015.1 Hordeum marinum | reverse complement strand
ATAATTGTCTTTATCTAAACAAGAAACACTAATCAAGTTTCTATTACATGAGGGAACAAATAAGACATCACGAAGAAGAAGATTGAATCCATCAGCTAACTCCAAAGAGACATCGCCGACAGCTTCAACTTCTGCTTGGACTCCATTAGCTACCTCAATGCATCTTTCTCTTCTTTCCATACTCCTCGTCGAATGGAATCCCTGTAAAGAGTTTGCAACGTGAACGGTTGCACCAGAGTCAATCCACCAAGTAGATTTTGAAAACTTTACATACAAGGATTCATTTACAAAGGAAACGATGTCGTTACCTCTTTTGCCATAACGACTTTAGCCAAGCAGGGCAGTCCTTCTTGTAGTGCCCTGTCTGCTTGCAGTGGAGACAAGTGTCTTTGTCCACCGGGAAGAACTTCTGTTGATGCTGATGCTGATAGGGTGCTTTTCCATGTGGCTTAGAAGGAGAACCTTTGCCATTAGGATTAAAGTTTTTCTTCTTTTGGTCCTTCACATAGTTGATAGAACCACCATTTGAGGCTTTCAGTCTGTCCTCTTCCTGGACGCACATGGCTATCGTCTTTTCTATGTCCCATTTTTCACGCGACATGTTATAGTTGACAACGAATGTGTGAAACTCCTTAGGCAACGAGGCCATAATCAGGTGGACGAGGAGCGCAGATTTGAGCTCCAAGTCTGCATCCATGGGCTTGAGTTTTGCAGACATGTTGCTCATCCTGAGAATGTGCTCTCGAATACCATGACCACCTCCAATGTAGTTCTCTGTTACCAGCTGTTTTATCAACTGGGTGGCATATGTCTTTGCAGAACCAGTGAACTGGCTTTTTATCCTTTTCAGCAACTTCCCTACGGAAGTGCACTCTGCAATCGACCCACAATGGCGTTCTCGATTGTGTTCTTTATAAATGCCATACACTTCTTGTTGGCATTTACCCACTTTTGGTTGTTGAGAGTATAGGAGAACTCCAACGCACCATAGTCAGTCCTCTTTTTATGTCATGCAACATCATCATCACTAGCCTCTCTGACTGGCTGTGTAGGCTTGACCGGCTGTGGTTCATCCACAACCCAGTCAACCTCAGCACAGACAAAGGCCAGATCAACTTTCTTCCTCCACTCGGTGTATTATCACCTCTGAGTGTCGAAACTTCTTTTAAACAACTAATCAGGTTGAAACCTCCTGAAAATTATGACAACCACATGTGTTAATCTAACGTTGGTCAAATTAAACATATAATTGTCTATGCAATTAAATCTATATTACCGTTGGGCAAATTAATAGAAATAAAAGCACCTTTAAAAAACATGGTCATGTTATTAATAACGTTGGTTATAAAAATAACATAATCATGTTAATTCTAATAATCACTTTAACGTGCTCTAATAAATAATTCTCTCTAAACTTTATTTCTTTTATAAAGGCACATTTTTAAATATTTACGCAGCGGAAAACATGAAAATAAATTCATGGACTTTTAATTCTTGACAGAAACTTTTCTTTTATAAAATAAAAAATTCATGAACTTTATTATATTTTTCTTTAAAATACATGAACTTTTCTTTTTTGAAAATTTACAATTTTATTTTTCAGAAACTTTTATTTTCGAGGCAATTTTCCGTGGGAATAAAATGACTAGAAAAACAAGTAGCAGCAGCAGCGCGGTCGCGGCCCAGCATAGCAGCCCACTTATCTTTCGGCCCGAAGGTCTATGGCGGATCTAGGGTATTGATCCTGGCCGTGGACGCGATCCGACGGTCGGACGCCCTTTTCGCTGGGTCAAAACTGATGGGGCGAGGGAGATCGACCGAAACCCTCGGTCACTCCTCGACCTCTCCGCGCCGCTCTCTCTCTCCCGCGCCTCTGTGCCCGACGGGCATGGCCGATAGCGGGGATGGGCTTCGCCGGCCGCCGGCTCCGGCGTGGAGCCACGGCGCCGCGCACCCCTTTCCTCTCCCCGTTTCTCTTTCTCTCTCACGCAGGATCCGTGGCAGGGGCCCAGCCTCCGCCATGGCACCCTCTGCGGGCCTGGTCGCCGCCTGTCGCGTGCGTGCCCGACCGTTGCCGCTGCGTGCGGGCGCCTGGCCGCCGCCGCGAGCGGGCGCGCCCATGGCCGCCGCGCGAGCGTGCGCCTGGGCGCCGCTGTCTGTGCGTGCGGCCTCATGGCCGCCGCCGTCCTTCTTCCCCCTTTTGCGTTTCCCTTTTTTTTGTTTCTTTTCTTTGCCGGCTAGCCCTAGGGCTTCTGGTGGTTCTTCTTCCCAACACCTCGGCTTGCCGATGCGTGTGGGGATCGAGAGGAACAGGCATGGCCAAAACGGCGGACACTCTTTTCCGAAAAGGATTCCGGTGACTTTGCTCTTTTGATTTGCTTTGCCCTGCTAGGGTTCTTGAGGGAATGGGGTTTCTTTTCTTTTCTTTACTTGCTACCGAAAATACCATCTAGATCCTAGGTGCTCTGACACAATTGTTAGACCGCAAGATCGGCTAGGGTAGATGGCACGGTAGTAGAGGGTAGAAGGGTTACCTGCTCCCTGACCTGAGGAGCTCGAGCCGCCCTCCATCGCGTCTCGGTGGCGGTGGTGATGACGGCGGTGATGGCAGGGAGTAGGAGAGAAAGTGGAGCTTCCCGTGAGCACCGCGCTAACCCTAGATCGGTAGGGCGTGTAGGTGGGCAGAGCGGCGGCGGTGAATCTCGTAATCCGTGCCCTGGCCTCCCACCTCTGTTAATATAGCACTGGTCACAGGGGCCCACCAACCATAACGGGTTGGGCGCCCCCGATCAGGGCGCATCGGATCAGGGGTCCAGTGGGCCGTTGGGCCCACTCGATGGAGATCATCCTAACACAACACACCAGAAGGATATGGACTTTCCAACCTTTCTTGGATTTTTGGTGTCGTGAGAATTCTACGGACTAATATGTCAAGCTTCTGACGCTTGTTTGGTGATTTTATATGTGTCACAATGTAGTTTTCATGAACTCGTACATTTTCGAACGATGAATTCATGAACATTTTAGAAATTCCTGATTTGACTAAAATTCAGGAATAAAATTTGAAATTCAGGAAAGTTTTCAAATTTGAGTACATTTTTTGAAATTTGTGAGCACTTTTTAAACCCCTACATTTTTCTGAATGCAACAATATTTTGCCAAACTCACAATCAATTTTAGAAATTTATGAACATTTTTTCGAAACACATGAACAATTTTGGAAATGAGAAATCATTCTGTTCAATCACGTGCAGCGTTCCGCCGTGGATGCAGCCGTTGGATTCCATCTGATCTGATTCAACAGCACCATTCACATTCGTTTTTTCTTGCCGCGACCAGCCACGTGATCCCATCCGAGACGTTCATGCAACAAGACCTATGTTAAAAAATAAATCTACAACAATACTGTTGTTGTAAAAATAATCAGTAACAAGACCTGTGTTGTAAAAAAAATCTCAAAACAAATCTGCCACAAGAGCTCTGTTACAGAAAAAAAAATCGATAACACAACGTTTGTTGCAAATGTTTCGGCAACATGACTTGTGTTGCAAAATGATTTTCACAACACGACTTCTATTGCAGAAGTGCGAACGACGCTCGGCCACAAGATCGTGTCAGATCTGATGGCTCCGTGTCTGGTAGATTTGTTAAAAAGATCCGGCGGCCGAGGGGTAGTTTCAAAATTTAAGAGCTTCTTTTGAATTCCTGAACTTGTTTTGAATTTTTTAATAAATATTTTCAATTCGTGAACAATGTTTTAGACTCAAACGTTTTTTGATAATCAGGAGCAAATTCTAGAGTTCACAATCATTTTTCAAATCAGTGAACATTGTTCGAAAATGGTGGATTGTTTTTGCAATATGTGAACACGTATAACGAATATGAAACATTTTTTGAAATTGTGAAAAAAACAATCAATAGCCGAATAATTTTCGAAATTCATGAAGATTTTTCTAGATCCCAAGCACTTTTTAATTCGTGAAAAAATCAAATCATGGACATTTCTTGAAATTAAGACCATTTTTAAACATTGAACATAATTTTCGCTGATTATATATATGAGCAGTTCTAGAAGTAAAAAACGTAATACAAAAAAAAACAAAGAAGAAGTAAAAAACTCGTTAACATGAAAGTTGTTTGCCTCATCGAAATAACAAGATTTGCATTTGCGATCATCTCCATCTGAGGTAATTTGCAAACTCAACCAACATGGCAATACATATACATCCTGAAGGCATAGGTTTGTATAGCGGGGGCAGAATTCGGCTTTAAGACAACTTCAAACATAAAAGTGTTCAACACGAAAGTTATTCGCCTCGCCGAGTCGATCAACTTTGTGTTTTGAATAATCTCAATCTGAGCTCCAGCACAGTCTCCACAACCAATACAAAGTGGCATATTTTTCACCTGCGCAAAATATCACACCCACTTGTCTGAATTAAGGTAGGTTTAGAGATTTGGATCGATACATGAGTACATTCCTTGTGCGAAAAGTCCATCCGCCTCATATAGAGGCGATGGCCAATTGAATAGCAGATCACAAGTGCAAACACATCTACCCATTCTTTCACCTATGTTTTGTATCTCCCCCATTCTTCGTGTTGGAGAGCATCGAATTCCGAAGCTCCGGGGTAGTTGAACCAACCTAGGGCTGTCCATAGACGCCAGGGTCCCTCCCGAGCGTGTGGGATTTGGGGTTTTAAAAAGGTCCCATCGGCATGTCTTACGAATCATGCTCCTGGCAAGATTACTCCGGTAACGTTCTCTTTCCTAGCATGCTCGACATCGGGGGTACATGGTGATGTGTTCATGTGTGAACAATATTTTTATGGGACTCCGCTAGGACTAATGATCAAGAATCATCATCATCCATCATATCCTATGATGAGCTTCCATGCTCCACAAAATATAGTGCTAAGAACATCATCATCAAACCTAGTCTCGAGTAATTGTTGAAGGATCATCGCCAAGCTTGTGAGTCATACAAGAAGGCGCGTGAAGAGAAGAAATTGCAGGACTCCCTCACAAAATTCAAAAAGGGTCGTCAAGGCAACGTCACTCCGGTTGGAGATATCTCTCCACAAAGAGCAGGCTACACCCTCTATGAGTAGTGCCTTTTTCCCCGAGCAAGCACTTGAAATTATTAGTCTCATTACTCAAAATAGTGATCTTCAATTTGAATCTTACATGGAAAATATCGATGCTAAAAAAGAAGATTTCTATTTTCGTGTCCCAAATTGCTTAGTTGTGCCCAGTTTGGCACGAGGCAACTAACATTGCTCACTTTTCCCCTCCCTCCTCCACCACCTGCTAGAGCACCGCCAATCAAAGCCTTTAATCGTTACCTCCTCATTAGTGGGGCCACGTGATATTCTGATAGGTGGGATCGGGTCACTCTCTCTTCCCATAGTGTTGACACGTTAAAACCCTGACATGCGGGGCCGAGGCAACTTATGACAGGTGGGGTCGAGGCAACTTATGTCAGTAAGGCCAAACTAGCTTATGACAGGTGGGGCCGGGGCAGCTTATGACAGGTGGGGTATATTCTCTATCATTTGTCCATGGCTCACCGCGCACAACCTTGAGAACCTTCCGCAACCTCCCATAGAGCAGCCATGGCCATGGCTTGTCCACATCGCTGGCTCCGTTCTGGCGTCGACAAACAGACGACGGTGCTGCACGTCCACCGCGACACCGACATTAATTCTTATGACTGCATTGTCCCTCGAGGCCCAACCAACCACACTTAGAGTTGTCGTCCTCGACCATCTGGATTTTTTTGGCATCGAAGAGAGCGACCGGTAGTCACGCGACATTTTTTAGTAAGCTCTTCGATCCTGATCTGCCTTATTCAAGCGTTTTGGGGACCCTTTCGTCAATCTCATCTGAACCCCTGATTTCAAGGGCGCCTTTGCGTTCAAACTCTAGTTACAATGGGTACACCACCAAGGGAGGGGATTCGATCATGTCATGGCCACACTCACCTACACTAGATTCGGAGGAAGTTCATGTAGTTAACGCTCACGGCCTATCTGAATGATCTCTTGTTTGATTTATAGTGTTACTTGTGTTTTGGAGGGATTATTAATAATTCAACAGGCAAGCTGAGTAATCCTTGGTATATTGCATGTGAAGATGAGTCAATCTAGTAGGCAAAGAGAAGGATGGCATTGGAGGAGGCAGTGACTAATTTGGGTGTTGAATTAGGCCAGTAAAAACAGATGGTTGTTGAGTTGGAGCATACTATTGCAGAAGAAATGGAATTCCAAAGCTTGTTCCAATGATAAGAGACTGATCTGGCAATATTTGATCATGTGATAGAGTTGATGCAGATGTGACGGAGAGGAGAAAACAAGAGTCATACAATGACTGAAGTGAAGGGCGAGGAGAAAAATAGATACATGGTGGCACTTTATCATAGTTGTCATATTTTGCACTAGCTTTTTTACTATATAGTTAAGGTAAATTGAAATAATGTAAGCGATCTCCAAATTGTGATGGGTTGTTGAGCACGTTTGTACCCTGGCAATCCTGGGCACCAAGATGTGCCATTGTTGAGCAAGTTTCTGCTACCCCTGAACCTGGGCAAGACCGCCCGTTGTTGAGCTGAAGAATACCATTGCCGAAGCAAAAATAATTCCACAGCTTGGTTCGCAGGCGATTTTAATAATGACCACTAGAGACGAACCGACTAGTCATATTGATCATGTGATAAAGGAGCTGCAAATGTGATGGAGAGGAGAACGCAAGAGTCATACAAGGATTGAAGTGATAAATCTGTTGTTTGCTGTTTGCCGAGTACGAATAACCGCCGAGTTACGAATTACCGCCGAAGTTACGAATTACTAGTCTGCGAGTTACGAATTACCGCCGAGTTCAGTTACGGATAAATCTCGAGAATAACATAATATCGCCGAGTGCCCAATGAAATTATGAAACTCGTGACAAACACGATTCTAGTAGTGAGGTTAGAGTGATCAAGTAACTTGTATCGTAGAGTGTGAACTATGAAATCGCTACATAAAGCAGAAGCAGATTAAGACACAAGATGATGATGTTTAGCACGTGAAGCTGGCTAGAGTAAGTTTATTAATTTCTTTATGGTGGTGCAAAAACTACTACCAAGTCCAATCTATAGTAAGTGTCGCCGTTTTGAACTAAGCTTGACCTAACCTTAGTTAAAAACTTTGACAGTTATTTGGATCGAAGGGAGTACTAGTTTTCCATCCCCAATGTTGTGTGAGCTGCACTTCATCATGCTCCCCAGAAGATGCATCTACTACAGCTTAACATTTTTTACATGTCAGCCTTAAGCAGCAACATCAGCAGCAGCTGTGAACTCCTTATTTCAATATCTTCAACAAACAAAGAACAGGGAGACACTAAGATAGATATAGCATAACATCAGAACAACTTGGTACTAACTAGTTAGTTCGGTCATACAAAGCGATCGATGATAGTTCATGTAAGAACACACTAACAACCTTTTATTGCACCTGTGCCATTCATAAACATGTCTCTCAATCATTTTGTTTCACTTTGCTTGCGTGCCTCCCCTCTTTTCTTCTTGATCCATTGCTTTCATCCGGATCCAATTCAACGATCTTACCAACGGCCATGCCCATGAGCACATACGAGCTGAAGGACCAAGCCGCAAATTCCATGCAACGGTGAAGTACATTTACCACTCGTGCGACACGCCTACAGGTTGGGTTCAGATGAGATAACTTGTTAACCCCACAAAAAACTTGTAAAGAGAAGATGATCATACATACCATGTGGTGTCTCTAGGATCCACTTGCATGCCGAGCTCCCTGCGCAGCCGAGTGATATTTTTGCCTGCCCTGCCAGGGATATTGTAGGTCCTTTGCACGTGTGAAACCTTATCATACAGCTCCTGTCTCATGTTATGGATCTCTGTCAAGAGTTTCTCCCGATCTTCACAGCCCTGCTTGCAGATTGCAGTAGAGAGCATAAGATGAGTTCCTACACAAATGATCATGCAATGGAAAAACCGTAGTACTAGCTGGTCCATGGATCAAAGCATTTAGATACAGGGTTTTGCTCCTCGTTCCTCTGATTATGCATCTTTCCATGTTGAAAACAATAGCTTTTTTTTTGTTTTCTTGAGGAAACACAATTAAGATGCCCTGGCTGTTTGGCGAAACATGGAGTTGGATTATCAAACGAGCTATTAGCACAGCATATGTTAGTCCAGGTTACAGAAACGAGCTATTGCACACAAAAAATATGAAATTGGTGAGCCGACGGGGGTAAAGTAAGTACCTTGCCGGCCGCCACATTGGTATCTGCGGCAGCAGAAGCGGGGGATGTGGTAGACCTAGCCCGGCCGACCTGGGAGAGCCTCGGGAAGGGCTGGCGTTGCGCCTTGTCGACTCCCATCGCCGGCATCTGGCCACCGCCGACGAGCCTCCTCGCCGCGACTCGAAGCGCCGCCATCGGTGGTCGCCTGCAAAACAGTACGGATCAGGGGCAGCCCGTCGCCGAATCAGGACCCTCCACCACACCTGGCTTCCGAATCGCGGGAGCAGCGAGAGGAATTTGGGGGCGCGCACCTGTTCCTCCTCTCTGATGTAGGCTAGGGTTCCTCCGCTCGCCTCCCCCGACTCCAACTCCGATCCGTCCGATGTGTGGGGAACGAAAATGCCTTTCTTTCTTTCTTTCTTTCTTCTTCTACTAGTCTATTCTCTTTCTTTTACCCATCGTCATCCAACGAACGAACGTGGCCCGCCGCCCCGCTAGCGAGGCCCAGTTTTCAAATGTGATCTATGTAGGTATCGGTACGATGCAGGATCCAAATGGTCGATTGACATTCATTGTCTATGCAGTCTTGATGTGAAGCGCTTTCTTGTTTATCGGCTAGAGATGGTGCAGCCCTGGCTCGCGGAGCCCGTACCATCTTCATGTCGTATGCACATGTCTTTCTTTGAACACTAATCATATGCCTTCTAGTACGGGTGAAGTTGCGCTGGCAGAGTTTGACATGGCAAAAAAAGAACTACCCCGCTAGCAAGGCCCAGCCTGCCCACACGCAGAACGTCGCCCCCTTTGAGCCCAGTTGGTTTTTCTTCCCCTTTATTTTTTCTTAATTTCGTGATTAAAGTATGTAAACATGTTACAAAATTCGTAATTTTTCCCATGATTTTATAATTGTGGTGAACATATTTTAAAATCCATAAACAAATCTAAAATCCCACAAGTTTTTTTTAAAATTCATGAACCTTTTTTAAAATTTCTCAAAACAGGTAACCATGTTTTCCCAAGTTATGATATGTCAGTTTTCAATTGAGATCTATGTAGATATCGATATGATGCAGGATCCAAATGGTCGATCTAGATTCATTTTCTATGCGGTCTTGATATGATGTGGTTTCTTGTTTTGTTAGCCAGAGATAGTGCGGCCCTAGCTCACGGAGCCTGTACCCTGTGCATGTAGTATACACATGCCTGTAGGGTAATGCAGCAGAAAATAAAAAAATTCTGACCTACGCACCAGCCCAGGACCACTACGAAGACTGCATACAAGGTTTGATCTTTTCGTTACCGACTCGTAACGCAGCGGAAGTAGAGTCGATGACGAATGGTGGTGCGGATCCCCGCAGCTAGGATTTTACAACCTCCCAACCGCGAGGATGAATACCCTCATCTGCCCCGCGGACAGCCCTCCGGGAGGCGATCGGACAGTCCCCCGGATGGTGTCGCGGACAGCCCTTCGGGAGGACCTCCAAAACTTGGACTGCCACTCGGACAGCCCTTCGGGAGGACCTCCAAAACTCGGACGGTCACACGGACAGCCCTTCGGGAGCCACTCTCGAACTAAGACCGAAACTACGATCTCTCTACAGAGTTGCACACATACAGTGTCATCTATCCAGCAGGGCTTCGCCGTCCAGAACTAGTTCCCACCGGAACCCAAACAACCTTTCGGCTCTACGAAACTATTTCTCTGGGAGGGAGAGAGAATGCCAGATCATGCATGGCTTGTGTGAGAGAGTTGGAGTGAGGATGGAGAGCTCCTCTCCACATCCTTTTATAGTGGTGGAAGGGGTGAGGAGGGGGGGCTGAAATTCAGCCCACAAAACATGCACCCAACAAACAAGGAAACATGTTCCCACCAAACATGGAGAAAACATGTTCCCTTGTCCATGGTGTTCCCCCATGGGGCCCCACCTTCCTCCCAACACTCTCCACCATTTGTGGAGGCTGCCCCCCACCATGGGGGCCCCCAACACCTTTTGTCCAGCCACAAGGGGCTGCCCCCTCAAGGAGGGCGCCCCCAAAATAGCCCTACGCATCGTGGGATCTTGTCCCCTCACGCTGGGACAATATGTTTTCCGTGACTATTACTTCTGAAAAATTCCGGAAGGTCCCAGAACATTTTCGGCACCCTCTAAAATTATCTGGACACGCTCCGGAACATTTCCGATATTGTGGTTTAACTTAAAACCATCTTCGTTTACCCGGTAAACAATTCCGGCAGCTCCGAAAACCTTTTTTCAGGCTTTTCTCTGGAAAAATTCTAGAAATTACTAGACCAATCTGGCAACCTCCAAAACATTCCCGGTGCTTGCCAAAACCTTTTATGATCAATGGTTTTATCCGAAACAACTTTTTGGTTTTATCGAAACTTTTTCGGTGTTCTCTCCTGAACTTTTTCGTTGTCTCCGAAACTTTTCCAGTGACTTTCTCTCGGACTCCTTGTCTAGTATTCAGCAGATAGATGACCCTTAAGCGTGTGACCCTATAGGTTCGGTGAAGTATAGACATGACTCGGAACCCGTTCCGATCAATGATCAACATCGGAGCCGTGGACACCCATATTGACGCCTATACCCACACGAATGAATATTCGAGTGAACCTCCAGTTGCCATTTGCTATTCCTGTTGCTTCACGATATGTTACAAATACCCGAGGTGAGACATGTTGGCATCCCCGCGGATCAACAACTTGTCCACTATGCTAGTTACCTCGTTACCGGTATTGTTTTGTTTTCTCGTTCTCGTGTTCTGGCATCCCCGTGATCAAATCACAAAGTGTCTGGCCAGACGATGATGGATACCGTAACACCAAGAGGGCCCACAGATATCTCTCCATCGTCGGAGGAGCAAATCCCAATCTTGAGCTATCAAGTTAGTTGACATACTTTTCTATGAACCCGTAAGCCGCCGTAATAGCCACCCATTTACGGATGACGTTTAAAAAACCCCAAAGTTCATAAAGCAAACATGAAGAAACTTGATACTCTCATGGTCTAAGGAATTATGCAAACATTAACTTCTCTGTGTTATTAACCATTAACTTATGACGAATGTATCTCATAGCATAACATCAATTCGGGTCGATTCAACACAAATGTTCTTCTAACATTGTGCCCTCAAAACTACGGGCATAGCCATGCCCATGATCAGGAAAGCAGGATCATCATGCAATACTTGAGCCAGTCTTAGAGGCCAGACTAGGAATACATTTTACCGTTTATTATTCCACACGTGCATATGAGTCTTTCTTCAAGCCTCGTGGTTATTGCAGACTCGAGAACCATAGCAGTTATAGCATGGAACATAAACTTCATTATGAACAGGGAGATAATCAATAACATTTATTATTGCCTCTAGGGCATATCTCCTACAATGCCTTCCTTTTGACACCATGCATATGCCTTCTAGTGTGCATGATGCTGTGCTATCAGGGTTTGACATGGCAAAAAAAGGGAACTACTTAACATAAAAGTTCTTCATCTCGTCAAACAAATATACTTTTTGGGTCGTTCCCCTTCAAATCGTATGCAACTTTTAAAGGAAAAGCAGTCCAGGCTGATGCTTTCTATGACCAAATTTGGGGGCCCGACCCCAAACATATAATGATACTTGTCTTGGATGAGGCATGACCGATTTGGCTCTCAAGATGGTCTCAAATCAAAAATTCTTCAACATGAAAGTTGTTTGCCTCATCAAAACAACAAGATTTGGTTTTGCGATCATCTCCATCTGAGGTAATTTGCAAACTCGATCAACATGGCAATACATATACATCCTAGAGGCATATGTTTGTATAGTGGGCAGATATTGACGTTAAGACATTTTTCAAACATAATAGTGTTCAACATGAAAGTTCTTCGCCGACAAGGTGACCAACTTAGATTTTTGAATAATCTCAATGTGAGCTCAAGCGCAATCTCCACAACCAATAAAAATGGCAGATTTTTCACCTGTATAAAAATTCACACCCACTTGTCCAAGTTAAGGTTGATTTAGAGATTTGGACTGATATTGGAGTACTTTTCTTGTGCGAAAAGTCCAGCCACCTTAAATAGAGGCGATGGCCACATGAGTAGTAGCTCACAATTGCAAACACATCTACCCATTATGTCATCTACGTTTTGTATCTCCCCCATCTTTCGTGTTGGAGAGCAGCAGATTATGAGGCTCTAGGGGTGGTTGAACCAGCCTAGGGGAATCCATAGATGTTGGGGGTCCCTCCCGGGTGTGTGGGTTTTGGGTATTAAAAGGCCTCGCCGGCATGTCTTGTGAACCGTGCTCCTAGCAAGACTCCTCCGGTGACGTTCTCTTGGCTATCACGCTCGACGTTGTGGGTACACGGTGATGTGTGCATGCCCATAGGCCTAGCCTGCAAGATTAAAAAAAGGAACTACCCCGCTAGCAAGGCCCAGCCTGCCCACAGGCAGAACACCGCCCCCTTTGAGCCCAGTTGGTTTTTCTCCCCCTTATTTTTTCTTAATTTCATGATTAAAGTCTGTAAACATGTTAGAAAATTCACGATTTTCCCATGATTTTTTAATTGTGGTGAACATATTTTAAAATCCATAAACAAATTTACAATCCCACAAGTTTTTTTAAAATTCATGTACTTTTTTCAAATTTCTCAAAATAGGTAACCGTGTTTTTCCAAGTTATGATATGTCAGTTTTCAATTGAGATCTATGTAGATACCGATACGATGCAGGATCTAGATGGTTGATCTAGATTCATTTTCTATGCGGTCTTGATATGATGTGGTTTATTGTTTGTCGGTCAGAGATGGTGCGGCCCTCAAAGTTTGACATGGCAAAAAGAAGGGAACTACTCGGCATAAAACACTCCTAAAAATATCTTATAGGTGAAGAATTATTAGTAGCGCGGCCATGAAATACGCGCTACTACTAAATTACAGTAGCGCCGCACTAAAACAGGCGCTATTAATACAGATTTAGCAGTAGCGCAGCACGCACCACTGCTATTGTGACCCTCTCACGTAAACACCAGACTACATATAATAGTAGCGAGTATTTACCGACCGCGCTACTCCTAACTATGTAGCAGTAGCGGTGGTGGTCAATGTGCGCTACTACTAATCTTACCTTATCCTCACCCGTCCGTCCGTATCCACACTCTCACCGGTCAATCTCACTCTCACTCTCTATTGCTGCAGCCCGTCGCCGTCGCCTGCCGCCAGCGGTAGCTCTCCCTCCCTCTCTCCCCCTTTGTCCCTCCTCCCTCTGTTCTTACACTGCTAGGGACATGGATGGATGGTCACATTTTTTGTGAAGCATTTTCCCAACGTAGGGAGATAAATTAGGCTACTATTTGTAGTTTGTAGTGCGTATATTCCCTCACATATAGCCATGAACTTGTGCACATATCAGGCATGCAATGCTAGGAGCATAGGAAACAACACACACGAGCCTGACTACATATGCTCAAGATTTGAGGATATAAGAAGAAAGTACTTGATGTGGGGGGCACACTGGCCTCATCCTATAACATCTAAACCAACAATGATTTGGAAGATCAATCCAGATTTTAATGACGATTGGCATGATCGGGGTATATGTGGTAGTTCATATGGGTGCTTATTTTGTTGGTATATGGCCATACATTCTTGCCCCCTCTCAAGATTTTTCCTGGGTCCGCCCCTGGTCATTAAACACGCCATGCATGGTATCATATCTTTAGAAAAAAAAGTACACATTAGGTATATGAATATTTATTTCATACATGTACGAATTAGGTATGTATGAATTCATTTATTTAGTGTAACAATTAGATTTTTATATGTATATACCTAGAATATTTAGTATGTGTGTGTTAGAGTTTTGTTTATGTATATACCCAAAATATTTTGTACGTACATATTAGATTAGGTATGTACAATTCATTTATTTGGTACACACTCGTTAGATTTTTTTTCGTACGTTTATACCCAGAATATTTAGTATGTGATGCCTTATATTTTTATATATGTATATACCCAGAATATTTAGTACATATCCATTAGATTATGTAGGATTCACTTATTTTAGTACATATGCATTATAATTTTTGTGTAGGTACATACCCAAAGTACGCAATATATTTTCTTGTATGTGCATACTCATCATATTTACATATCGCGATATAAAATTGATGATTATATACCCCGATACAATAAATACATAGGATTGTATGTGGGGTATATGTAACATACATTTGTAAAAGTAAAAAGAATCGTTGGTGGGTATATCTATGCAGGAAAAAATCATGTGCGGGTATCATATATTCCTACAAGTAAAAAAACAAAATAGGATCACATTTTAAATTATTTTGTCACCTTTATTTGTATAGAAATATGTGGTCACCTTAATTTTTATAAATAGCGTTAAAAGTGTGACCCGGCCTTAATGTTTTCTAAATACTAGATACCTTGAAAAGTAAAATTTTAGAAAATATTTCTAGATATATTTATTACGTCTAGTTAGAAGGTATTTGAGATACCCGAGGTATATCTTTATTTAGTATAATACCTCGGGTATGTGTATATTCTTAGTACATATAATACCACGGGTATATGTATATTTTTAAAATTTATGGTTTGTGTATATTTTCATTATATATAATATCCCACGTATGTGTATATTTTCATTAGATATTATGCATCAACATAATATTTGGAAAGGGGCTATTTCTGAGAAATCAACATAATATTTTGTTTGGAAAGCAATCGTTGACTATTGAGGGGTATTAGTGCATGCGAATCAAAAATGGAAAGTTATTATTTCATTGATTGCACGCCATGCACTAACAAAAATGGCTTGCCATAATGGGCCTAGGTGCCCAGGCAGTTCCCCAAACATTTTACCTATAGAAACTCTATTCATCACCTAGGATGCAAAATCAGTTATTCTTCACCCGAGATAATATTATGATGAAAATATATATATTTGCTTCATTACGTGCTAGCTAGACGCAGCTTCAGTAACTTGATGAAGCCAATTCTTATTGTAACTTAACCCCCTCTACTAGCGATCCGTTAAAGATCCGACGTACCAGATTGACCCATATTCCAAACGATTTTTTCTAAAAGCGCTTAGAAAAAATTGAAAAATTGCAATAAATCATAAATGTTTCATGTTTCGTTTTGTATTCTGTGAAAAAAATCAATCCATCTGGATGTATCGTCTTTTGAAGAAAGATTATTTATTCATTTGAACTCAAAATGCTATTAAGTCACAAACCATACATTCAAATGGGTTGTAACTTTCTCAGAATACAAAACGAAACATTTATGATTTATTGGATTTTTTTTATTTTTTCTGAGCACTTAAAAAAATCGTTTGGAATATGAGTCAATCTGGTACGTCGGATCTTTAACGGGTGGTTGATAGAGTGGGTTAAGTTACGGTGAGACTTGGCTTCATCATTCATCAAGTCACTGAAGCTGCGTCCGTGCTAGCTAGCTGCTGTACTAATAACTGACTCGATAATCCCCCTCCCTGTTTTTCCAACAGCTAGGAGGTTTCTAATTTGAATTCAGTTCTTATGTTTCCTCCAGAGAGAAAATAATATATTTTACATGACAAAACCATGTATGGCTATATCTAAATGCTTTGATCTGTAGACTAGCTACTGTGTCTAATTATGATTTCTCAAGTATCCTACTCATTATGAAGGCATCTTACGCTTGTGCAAAACATTTGCAGGGCCTCACACATGATGATCGCGAAAGACGTGTGAAATTCTTGACGTAGATCCATAACATGAGAGAGGAGCTGTACGAGCTGATCACGAAGGCGGAAAGGATCTACAACATTCCTGGCAAGCTCGGCAGAGAAATCAGACGGTTGCGCCAGGAGCTTTCCCCGCAAGTCCTTCCTAGACCCAATGACAGCACTTGGTATGTACTCCCTCTGTACCATAATAATTGTAGTTGGAGAGAACTAAACTGACGATCTCTCTTCTTTATAAAATATTTTCATAGGGTTAATCAGTTATCTATCGTCAACCTGAACCTGTAGGCGCTTCTTACGAAGGAAGAGTATACTCGAGCGCTACGGGGGACAAGCGGCGTGTTAATCCAGCACGCATATGATCACGCGCATGCTCATTGGTTCGATTGTTGAGGCGGTGTCTCTGCTTCTAACTGGAAGAGAAATGAAGATGACTTAGTTGTTAGTGTGCTCTGTATGTGCGATCAGTGATCGCTTTTGTATGACTGAACTGGGTTCAGTTTTCGTAATCTTGTTGAGTACTAAGCTATCTATATGATGTTGGGATATCCATTTTGTTGTCTGCATGTCTTAAGCTTGTTCAAGAATTTCAGTTATGTCACTACCCATGTATGTGCTTACCACTCAGCCATGGAAACTCTTTGGCACATCTTTTGGGAACAGATAAAATAGTTGGTGTGTTGTTTCATCAGGTAGTGAGCAAAGTCAAGCAGGAAAGGATTAGTGGGAAACAGTTCACAGTTGCTGCTTCTGTTCCTGAAGGATGAGATGTCAAATTGTTCAGCTCTACAAGAGAAGCTTGGGGAGTATGATGCAATGCAGCTGACACAACATTGGAATCGGATGGAAACAGACTAGTATAAGTAATTCGCAGAAGTCCTAAGGACAACATGTTAGACCGCAAGATCGGCTAGGGTAGATGGCACCGGTAGAGGGGTAGAAGGGTTACCTGCTCCCTGACCTGAGGAGGTCGAGCCGCCCTCCATCGCGTCTCGGTGGTGGTGGTGATGACGGCGGTGACGGCAGGGAGTAGGAGAGAAAGTGGAGCTTCCCGTGAGCACCGCGCTAACCCTAGATCGGTAGGGAGTGTAGGTGGGCAGAGTGGCGGCGGTGAATCTCGTAATCCGTGCCCCTGCCTCCCACCTTTGTTAATATAGCGCGGGTCACAAGGGCCCACCAACCATAACGGGTTGGGCACCCCCGATCAGGGCGCATCGGATCAGGGGTCCGGTGGGCCGTTGGGCCCACTCGGTGGAGATCATCCTAACATTCTCCCCCATGATCTCAACTTTACTTTTAACTTTATACTTTCTATTTTATTCGTTTCATCGCATATTGATACATTGAGCATGTCTCATCGTCACAGCTTGATTGTCGATAGAATCATACAGCTATAACATACGTTTTGTTCAGAAACAAATTCTGTTTTTTGGGCCTCTCATGATCCAGGAATCATAGGCTTTCCCTTATACCCATGCCGGCTAAGTGTTCCTTGAACACATTGGGTGGTAAGCCTTTCGTTAGCGGATCCGCAAGCATATCCTTTGTCTTTATATGCTCGAGACTTATAGTGTGATCTTGGATTTTATCTTTCACAACATAAGACATTCTCTATAGTTTTGGCAGCATTACTCGACTTGTTGTTGTGAGCATAGAATACTGCGGGCTGGTTGTCACAGTACATCTTTAGTGGTTTGTGAATACAATCTACCACTTTCAAGTCGGGTACGAATTTCTTTAGCCATATTGCCTACCCCGTGGCTTCGAAGCATGCTATGAATTCTGCATACATCGTGGATGATGCAACTATTGACTGTTTGGAGCTTTTCCACGAAATAGCACCTCCCGCGAGAGTGAAGACGTATCCTGACGTGGATTTTCTATCATCTCTGTCCCTCGCAAAATCTGCGTCTGAATACCCTTTTATCTCTTGAAAGTCAGACCTCCTATATGTTAGCATGTAGTGTTTCGTGCCTTGCGCATAACGCAATGCCTTCTTTGCCATTTTCCAGTGCTCCATGGCTAGATTCTCTTGACACCTACCGATTACCCCGGTAACAAATTCTAAGTCAGGGCGGGTGCACACGTGTGCATACTATAAGCTTCCAACAGCCGAAGCATATGATACTTGTTTCATGAGATCGATCTCGTACTGGTTTTTGGGACATTGGAATTTCCTAAAACTATCACCCTTGACTATAGGAACAGGCGTGGCTTTACTCGCATGCATATCATACTTTTGAAGAACTTTCTCCAAATATGCCTTCTGTGAGAGTCCTAAGACTCCATTGTTCCTATCTCGGTGAATTTCTATGCCCAAAACATAGGGTGCTTCACCAAGATCCGTGATATCAAAATTTGAGGACAAGAACTTCTTTGTCTCTAGTAGTAGACTAACATCACTGCTAGCAAGAAGGATATCATCCACATACAAGATTAGGAAAATATATTTCCCATTTTTAAACTTTGCATAAATGCAATTATCCTCAATATTTTCTTTGAACCCAAAACTTTTAACCGTTTGGTTAAACTTTAGATACCACTGTCTAGAGGCTTGTCTTAATCCATAAATGGATTTCTTTAGGCGGCATCCCATACTTTCCTTGCCTTCCATGATAAAACCCTTGGGTTGTTTCATGTAAACCTTTTCTTTTAAATCACCATTCAGAAATGTCGTCTTGACATCCATTTGATGTAACTCTAAATCAAAATGAGCAACTAATGCCATTATGATTCTGAAGGAATCCTTACATGAGACTGGAGAAAAAATCTCATTGTAATCTATCCCTTCTCTTTGTGTAAATCCTTTAGCTACAAGTCTTGCTTTATACTTTTCTACATTGCCACTAGGATCATACTTGGTTTTGTAGACCCATTTGCAGCCTACTGTTTTGGCTCCTTTAGGAATTTCCACTAAGTCCCAAACATCTTTGGAACTCATAGAATTCATCTCATCTTTCATTGCTTGTAGCCATTTTGATGAGTTAGGGCTTTTAATGGCTTCTTCATATGTAGCGGGATCACCTTCCATATGAGCCATTTCTGTATTATAAACTTTATAATCAGTAGAAATAGCAGATCTTCTTGTTCTATTAGATCTTCTAAGTGCCTCAGTTCTGGCACATTTTCTACTGTTGACTGTTGTACCTCCCTTTCATGCTCAACAACAGGTTCAGTCGGCTCCTGACGGACAGGTTCCGGGTCTTCCCCCATAGTTGTCACGGGTGGAGTTACAGCTGGTAGTGAGAAAAATGGCCCCTGAATCATCGGATTAGGTGCATGCACCCTCTTCTCCTCAAGATCGATTTTCCGAGCCACCAAGCTCCCCCTCATCATTTCGTCCTCTAAGAATACTGCGTGTCTCGTTTCTACAAACTTTGTATATCTGTCTGGGCAGTAGAAACAAAAACCTTTTGATCTATCTGGATAGCCAATAAAGTGGCAACTCACTGTTTTGGGATCTAACTTTGCAATGTTTGGATTAAACATTTTAGCCTCAGCGGGACACCCCCACACCCTGAAGTGTTTTAAAGAGGGCACTCTTCCTGTGCACAGCTCGTATGGTGTTTTGGGCATCGACTTGCTTGGCACTCTATTGAGAATGTGAATGGCGGCTTTCAATGCCTCCATCCATAATCCCAATGGCAATGTGGAGTAACTCATCATGCTGCGCACCATATCCATCAGAGTACGGTTACGCCTTTCAGCTACTCTATTTTGCTGAGGCTCGCCCGACATTGAATACTGAGCTACTATGCCAGTCTCCTGCAAGAACTTTGCAAAGGGTCCAGGGACTTGGCCATATGGGGCGTGCCGACCGTAGTACTCCCCCCCACGATCGGACCTTACTATCTTTATTCTTTTATCATGCTGATTTTTAACTTCAGCTTTGAATATCTTAAACTTATCCAATGCTTCGGATCTTTCTTTGATTGGATAAATATAACCAAACCGAGAGTAGTCATCTGTGAATGTTATTAACGAATCATACCCATCCACACTTTGCACCGGAAATGGTCCACAAATGTCGGTGTGGATGACTTCCAGTGTGCCTGTGCTATGAATTGCACCCTTTTTGATCTGTTTGACATACTTTCCTTTAATGCAATCCACGCATTGTTCTAAGTCTGAAAACTCTAACGGAGGTAGAATTTCACTTTTGATTAATCGTTCAATCCTCCCCCTGGAAATATGGCCTAAGCGACAGTGCCATAATTTCGACGAGTCATCGGTTCTTTTTTTCTTCTTTTGTTCTTTGTTCGACGAGGTAATTTGAGCATTCACATTGGACACATAATGCACTTTCTCACGAAGTGATAGCAAATAAAGCTCATTATGAAGCAAAGCATCACCAACATAAGCGTTATTACACCATATGGCACACTTGTCATGTCCAAAGTAACACTCATAATTGTCTTTATCTAAACAAGAAACACTAATCAAGTTTCTATTACATGAGGGAACAAATAAGACATCACGAAGAAGAAGATTGAATCCATCAGCTAACTCCAAAGAGACATCGCCGACAGCTTCAACTTCTGCTTGGACTCCATTAGCTACCTCAATGCATCTTTCTCTTCTTTCCATACTCCTCGTCGAATGGAATCCCTGTAAAGAGTTTGCAACGTGAACGGTTGCACCAGAGTCAATCCACCAAGTAGATTTTGAAAACTTTACATACAAGGATTCATTTACAAAGGAAACGATGTCGTTACCTCTCTTTGCCATAACAGACTTTAGCCAAGCAGGGCAGTCCTTCTTGTAGTGCCCTGTCTGCTTGCAGTGGAGACAAGTGTCTTTGTCCACCGGGAAGAACTTCTGTTGATGCTGATGCTGATAGGGTGCTTTTCCATGTGGCTTAGAAGGAGAACCTTTGCCATTAGGATTAAAGTTTTTCTTCTTTTGGTCCTTCACATAGTTGATAGAACCACCATTTGAGGCTTTCAGTCTGTCCTCTTCCTGGACGCACATGGCTATCGTCTTTTCTATGTCCCATTTTTCACTGCGACATGTTATAGTTGACAACGAATGTGTGAAACTCCTTAGGCAACGAGGCCATAATCAGGTGGACGAGGAGCGCAGATTTGAGCTCCAAGTCTGCATCCATGGGCTTGAGTTTTGCAGACATGTTGCTCATCCTGAGAATGTGCTCTCGAATACCATGACCACCTCCAATGTAGTTCTCTGTTACCAGCTGTTTTATCAACTGGGTGGCATATGTCTTTGCAGAACCAGTGAACTGGCTTTTTATCCTTTTCAGCAACTTCCCTACGGAAGTGCACTCTGCAATCGAACCCACAATGGCGTTCTCGATTGTGTTCTTTATAAATGCCATACACTTCTTGTTGGCATTTACCCACTTTTGGTTGTTGAGAGTATAGGAGAACTCCAACGCACCATAGTCAGTCCTCTTTTTATGTCATGCAACATCATCATCACTAGCCTCTCTGACTGGCTGTGTAGGCTTGACCGGCTGTGGTTCATCCACAACCCAGTCAACCTCAGCACAGACAAAGGCCAGATCAACTTTCTTCCTCCACTCGGTGTAATTATCACCTCTGAGTGTCGAAACTTCTTTTAAACAACTAATCAGGTTGAAACCTCCTGAAAATTATGACAACCACATGTGTTAATCTAACATTGGTCAAATTAAACATATAATTGTCTATGCAATTAAATCTATATTACCGTTGGGCAAATTAATAGAAATAAAAGCACCTTTAAAAAACATGGTCATGTTATTAATAACGTTGGTTATAAAAATAACATAATCATGTTAATTCTAATAATCACTTTAACGTGCTCTAATAAATAATTCTCTCTAAACTTTATTTCTTTTATAAAGGCACATTTTTAAATATTTACGCAGCGGAAAACATGAAAATAAATTCATGGACTTTTAATTCTTGACAGAAACTTTTCTTTTATAAAATAAAAAATTCATGAACTTTATTATATTTTTCTTTATAAAATACATGAACTTTTCTTTTTTGAAAATTTACAATTTTATTTTTCAGAAACTTTTATTTTCGAGGCAATTTTCCGTGGGAATAAAATGACTAGAAAAACAAGTAGCAGCAGCAGCGCGGTCGCGGCCCAGCATAGCAGCCCACTTATCTTTCGGCCCGAAGGTCTATGGCGGATCTAGGGTATTGATCCTGGCCGTGGACGCGATCCGACGGTCGGACGCCCTTTTCGCTGGGTCAAAACTGATGGGGCGAGGGAGATCGACCGAAACCCTCGGTCACTCCTCGACCTCTCCGCGCCGCTCTCTCTCTCTCTCCCGCGCCTCTGTGCCCGACGGGCATGGCCGATAGCGGGGATGGGCTTCGCCGGCCGCCGGCTCCGGCGTGGAGCCACGGCGCCGCGCACCCCTTTCCTCTCCCCGTTTCTCTTTCTCTCTCACGCAGGATCCGTGGCAGGGGCCCAGCCTCCGCCATGGCACCCTCTGCGGGCCTGGTCGCCGCCTGTCGCGTGCGTGCCCGACCGTTGCCGCTGCGTGCGGGCGCGCCTGGCCGCCGCCGCGAGCGGGCGCGCCCCATGGCCGCCGCCGCGAGCGTGCGCCTGGGCGCCGCTGTCTGTGCGTGCGCGCCTCATGGCCGCCGCCGTCCTTCTTCCCCCTTTTGCGTTTCCCTTTTTTTTGTTTCTTTTCTTTGCCGGCTAGCCCTAGGGCTTCTGGTGGTTCTTCTTCCCAACACCTCGGCTTGCCGATGCGTGTGGGGATCGAGAGGAACAGGCATGGCCAAAACGGCGGCACTCTTTTCCGAAAAGGATTCCGGTGACTTTGCTCTTTTGATTTGCTTTGCCCTGCTAGGGTTCTTGAGGGAATGGGGTTTCTTTTCTTTTCTTTACTTGCTACCGAAAATACCATCTAGATCCTAGGTGCTCTGACACAATTGTTAGACCGCAAGATCGGCTAGGGTAGATGGCACCGGTAGAGAGGTAGAAGGGTTACCTGCTCCCTGACCTGAGGAGCTCGAGCCGCCCTCCATCGCGTCTCGGTGGCGGTGGTGATGACGGCGGTGATGGCAGGGAGTAGGAGAGAAAGTGGAGCTTCCCGTGAGCACCGCGCTAACCCTAGATCGGTAGGGCGTGTAGGTGGGCAGAGCGGCGGCGGTGAATCTCGTAATCCGTGCCCTGGCCTCCCACCTCTGTTAATATAGCACTGGTCACAGGGGCCCACCAACCATAACGGGTTGGGCGCCCCCGATCAGGGCGCATCGGATCAGGGGTCCAGTGGGCCGTTGGGCCCACTCGATGGAGATCATCCTAACACAACACACCAGAAGGATATGGACTTTCCAACCTTCTCTTGGATTTTCGGTGTCGTGAGAATTCTACGGACTAATATGTCAAGCTTCTGACGCTTGTTTGGTGATTTTATATGTGTCACAATGTAGTTTTCATGAACTCGTACATTTTCGAACGATGAATTCATGAACATTTTAGAAATTCCTGATTTGACTAAAATTCAGGAATAAAATTTGAAATTCAGGAAAGTTTTCAAATTTGAGTACATTTTTTGAAATTTGTGAGCACTTTTTAAACCCCTACATTTTTCTGAATGCAACAATATTTTGCCAAACTCACAATCAATTTTAGAAATTTATGAACATTTTTTCGAAACACATGAACAATTTTGGAAATGAGAAATCATTCTGTTCAATCACGTGCAGCGTTCCGCCGTGGATGCAGCCGTTGGATTCCATCTGATCTGATTCAACAGCACCATTCACATTCGTTTTTTCTTGCCGCGACCAGCCACGTGATCCCATCCGAGACGTTCATGCAACAAGACCTATGTTAAAAAATAAATCTACAACAATACTGTTGTTGTAAAAATAATCAGTAACAAGACCTGTGTTGTAAAAAAAATCTCAAAACAAATCTGCCACAAGAGCTCTGTTACAGGAAAAAAAATCGATAACACAACGTTTGTTGCAAATGTTTCGGCAACATGACTTGTGTTGCAAAATGATTTTCACAACACGACTTCTATTGCAGAAGTTCGAACGACGCTCGGCCACAAGATCGTGTCAGATCTGATGGCTCCGTGTCTGGTAGATTTGTTAAAAAGATCCGGCGGCCGAGGGGTAGTTTCAAAATTTAAGAGCTTCTTTTGAATTCCTGAACTTGATTTGAATTTGTTAATAAATATTTTCAATTCGTGAACAATGTTTTAGACTCAAACGTTTTTTGATAATCAGGAGCAAATTCTAGAGTTCACAATCATTTTTCAATTCAGTGAACATTGTTCGAAATGGTGGATTGTTTTTGCAATATGTGAACACGTATAACGAATATGAAACATTTTTTGAAATTTGTGAAAAAACAATCAATAGCCGAATAATTTTCGAAATTCATGAAGATTTTTCTAGATCCCAAGCACTTTTTTAATTCGTGAAAAAATCAAATCATGGACATTTCTTGAAATTAAGACCATTTTTAAACATTGAACATAATTTTCGCTGATTATATATATGAGCAGTTCTAGAAGTAAAAAACGTAATACAAAAACAAACAAAGAAGAAGTAAAAAACTCGTTAACATGAAAGTTATTTGCCTCATCGAAATAACAAGATTTGCATTTGCGATCATCTCCATCTGAGGTAATTTGCAAACTCAACCAACATGGCAATACATATACATCCTGAAGGCATAGGTTTGTATAGCGGGGCAGAATTCGGCTTTAAGACAACTTCAAACATAAAAGTGTTCAACACGAAAGTTATTCGCCTCGCCGAGTCGATCAACTTTGTGTTTTGAATAATCTCAATCTGAGCTCCAGCACAGTCTCCACAACCAATACAAAGTGGCATATTTTTCACCTGCGCAAAATATCACACCCACTTGTCTGAATTAAGGTAGGTTTAGAGATTTGGATCGATACATGAGTACATTCCTTGTGCGAAAAGTCCATCCGCCTCATATAGAGGCGATGGCCAATTGAATAGCAGATCACAAGTGCAAACACATCTACCCATTCTTTCACCTATGTTTTGTATCTCCCCCATTCTTCGTGTTGGAGAGCATCGAATTCCGAAGCTCCGGGGTAGTTGAACCAACCTAGGGCTGTCCATAGACGCCAGGGTCCCTCCCGAGCGTGTGGGATTTGGGGTTTTAAAAAGGTCCCATCGGCATGTCTTACGAATCATGCTCCTGGCAAGATTACTCCGGTAACGTTCTCTTTCCTAGCATGCTCGACATCGGGGGGTACATGGTGATGTGTTCATGTGTGAACAATATTTTTATGGGACTCCGCTAGGACTAATGATCAAGAATCATCATCATCCATCATATCCTATGATGAGCTTCCATGCTCCACAAAATATAGTGCTAAGAACATCATCATCAAACCTAGTCTCGAGTAATTGTTGAAGGATCATCGCCAAGCTTGTGAGTCATACAAGAAGGCGCGTGAAGAGAAGAAATTGCAGGACTCCCTCACAAAATTCAAAAAGGGTCGTCAAGGCAACGTCACTCCGGTTGGAGATATCTCTCCACAAAGAGCAGGCTACACCCTCTATGAGTAGTGCCTTTTTCCCCGAGCAAGCACTTGAAATTATTAGTCTCATTACTCAAAATAGTGATCTTCAATTTGAATCTTACATGGAAAATATCGATGCTAAAAAAGAAGATTTCTATTTTCGTGTCCCAAATTGCTTAGTTGTGCCCAGTTTGGCACGAGGCAACTAACATTGCTCACTTTTCCCCTCCCTCCTCCACCACCTGCTAGAGCACCGCCATCCAATCAAAGCCTTTAATCGTTACCTCCTCATTAGTGGGGCCACGTGATATTCTGATAGGTGGGATCGGGTCACTCTCTCTTCCCATAGTGTTGACACGTTAAAACCCTGACATGCGGGGCCGAGGCAACTTATGACAGGTGGGGTCGAGGCAACTTATGTCAGTACGGCCAAACTAGCTTATGACAGGTGGGGCCGGGGCAGCTTATGACAGGTGGGGTATATTCTCTATCATTTGTCCATGGCTCACCGCGCACAACCTTGAGAACCTTCCGCAACCTCCCATAGAGCAGCCATGGCCATGGCTTGTCCACATCGCTGGCTCCGTTCTGGCGTCGACAAATAGACGACGGTGCTGCACGTCCACCGCGACACCGACATTAATTCTTATGACTGCATTGTCCCTCGAGGCCCAACCAACCACACTTAGAGTTGTCGTCCTCGACCATCTGGATTTTTTTGGCATCGAAGAGAGCGA
Source organism: Hordeum marinum (assembly GCA_022496015.1). Classification (NCBI taxonomy): domain Eukaryota; kingdom Viridiplantae; phylum Streptophyta; class Magnoliopsida; order Poales; family Poaceae; genus Hordeum; species Hordeum marinum. Next base: position 476,789,667 of record CM039672.1, on the reverse strand, counting down.
CCGGTAGTCACGCGACATTTTTTAGTAAGCTCTTCGATCCTGATCTGCCTTATTCAAGCGTTTTGGGGACCCTTTCGGTCAATCTCATCTGAACCCCTGATTTCAAGGGCGCCTTTGCGTTCAAACTCTAGTTACAATGGGTACACCACCAAGGGAGGGGATTCGATCATGTCATGGCCACACTCACCTACACTAGATTCGGAGGAAGTTCATGTAGTTAACGCTCACGGCCTATCTGAATGATCTCTTGTTTGATTTATAGTGTTACTTGTGTTTTGGAGGGATTATTATAATTCAACAGGCAAGCTGATAATCCTTGGTATATTGCATGTGAAGATGAGTCAATCTAGTAGGGCAAAGAGAAGATGGCATTGGAGGAGGCAGTGACTAATTTGGGTGTTGAATTAGCCAGTAAAAACAGATTGGTTGTTGAGTTGGAGCATACTATTGCAGAAGAAAATGGAATTCCAAAGCTTGTTCCCAATGATAAGAGACTGATCTGGCAATATTTGATCATGTGATAGAGTTGATGCAGATGTGACGGAGAGGAGAAAACAAGAGTCATACAATGACTTGAAGTGAAGGGCGAGGAGAAAAATAGATACATGGTGGCACTTATCATAGTTGTCATATTTGCACTAGCTTTTTTACTATATAGTTAAGGTAAATTGAAATAATGTAAGCGATCTCCAAATGTGATGGGTTGTTGAGCAAGTTTGTACCCCTGGAATCTGGGCAAGATGTGACATTGTTGAGCAAGTTTGTACCCCTGGAACCTGGGCAAGACGAGTTGTTGAGCTGAAGAATACCATTGCCGAACAAAAAGAATTCCACAGCTTGTTCGCAGCGATAAATTGACACTAGAGACGACCGACCTAGTCATATTTGATCATGTGATAAAGGAGCTGCAAATGTGATGGAGAGGAGAAAGCAAGAGTCATACAAGGATTTGAAGTGATAAATCTGTTGTTTGCTGTTTGCCGAGTTACGAATAACCGCCGAGTTACGAATTACCGCCGAGTTACGAATTACTGGTCTGCCGAGTTACGAATTACCGCCGAGTTCAGTTACGGATAAATCTCGAGAAACATAATATCGCCGAGTGCCCGATGAAATTATGAAACTCGTGACAAAACACGATTCTAGTAGTGAGGTTGAGTGATCAAGTAACTTGTATCGTAGAGTGTGAACTATGAAATCGCTACACTAAAGCAGAAGCAGATTAAGACACAAGATGATGGTGTTCAGCACGTGAAGCTGGCTAGAGTAAGTTTATTAATTTCTTTATGGTGGTGCAAAAACTACTACCAAGTCCAATCTATAGTAAGTGTCGCCGTTTTGAACTAAGCTTGACCTAACCTTAGTTAAAAACTTTGACAGTTATTTTGGATCGAAGGGAGTACTAGTTTTCTATCCCAATGTTGTGTGAGCTGCACTTCATCATGCTCCCCAGAAGATGCTTCTACTACAGCTTAACATTTTTTACATGTCAGCCTTTAAGCAGCAACATCAGCAGCAGCTGTGAACTCCTTATTTCAATATCTTCAACAAACATGGAACAGGGAGACACTAAAATAGATATAGCATAACATCAGAACAACTTGGTACTAACTAGTTAGTTCGGTCATATAAAGCGATCGATGATAGTCTATGTAAGAACACACTAACAACCTTTTATTGCACCTGTGCCATTCATAAACATGTCTCTCAATCATTTTGTTTCACTTTGCTTGCGTGCCTCCCCTCTTTTCTTCTCGATCCATTGCCTTTCATCTGGATCCAATTCAACAATCTTACCAGCGGCCATGCTCATGAGCACATACGAGCTGAAGGACAAACCCACAAATCCCATGCAACGGTCAAGTACAATTACCACTCGTGCGGCACGCCTACAGGTTGGGTTCAGATGAGATAACTTGTTAACCCCACAAAAAACTTGTAAAGAGAAGATGATCATACATACCATGTGGTGTCTCTAGGATCCACTTGCATGCCGAGCTCCCTGCGCAGCCGAGTGATATTTTTGCCTGCCCTGCCAGGGATATTGTAGGTCCTTTGCACGTGTGAAACCTTATCATACAGCTCCTGTCTCATGTTATGGATCTCTGTCAAGAGTTTCTCCCGATCTTCACAGCCCTGCTTGCAGATTGCAGTAGAGAGCATAAGATGAGTTCCTACACAAATGATCATGCAATGGAAAAACCGTAGTACTAGCTGGTCCATGGATCAAAGCATTTAGATACAGGGTTTTGCTCCTCGTTCCTCTGATTATGCATCTTTCCATGTTGAAAACAATAGCTTTTTTTTTGTTTTCTTGAGGAAACACAATTAAGATGCCCTGGCTGTTTGGCGAAACATGGAGTTGGATTATCAAACGAGCTATTAGCACAGCATATGTTAGTCCAGGTTACAGAAACGAGCTATTGCACACAAAAAATATGAAATTGGTGAGCCGACGGGGGTAAAGTAAGTACCTTGCCGGCCGCCACATTGGTATCTGCGGCAGCAGAAGCGGGGGATGTGGTAGACCTAGCCCGGCCCGACCTGGGAGAGCCTCGGGAAGGGCTGGCGTTGCGCCTTGTCGACTCCCATCGCCGGCATCTGGCCACCGCCGACGAGCCTCCTCGCCGCGACTCGAAGCGCCGCCATCGGTGGTCGCCTGCAAAACAGTACGGATCAGGGGCAGCCCGTCGCCGAATCAGGACCCTCCACCACACCTGGCTTCCGAATCGCGGGAGCAGCGAGAGGAATTTGGGGGCGCGCACCTGTTCCTCCTCTCTGATGTAGGCTAGGGTTCCTCCGCTCGCCTCCCCCGACTCCAACTCCGATCCGTCCGATGTGTGGGGAACGAAAATGCCTTTCTTTCTTTCTTTCTTTCTTCTTCTACTAGTCTATTCTCTTTCTTTTACCCATCGTCATCCAACGAACGAACGTGGCCCGCCGCCCCGCTAGCGAGGCCCAGTTTTCAAATGTGATCTATGTAGGTATCGGTACGATGCAGGATCCAAATGGTCGATTGACATTCATTGTCTATGCAGTCTTGATGTGAAGCGCTTTCTTGTTTATCGGCTAGAGATGGTGCAGCCCTGGCTCGCGGAGCCCGTACCATCTTCATGTCGTATGCACATGTCTTTCTTTGAACACTAATCATATGCCTTCTAGTACGGGTGAAGTTGCGCTGGCAGAGTTTGACATGGCAAAAAAAAGAACTACCCCGCTAGCAAGGCCCAGCCTGCCCACACGCAGAACGTCGCCCCCTTTGAGCCCAGTTGGTTTTTCTTCCCCTTTATTTTTTCTTAATTTCGTGATTAAAGTATGTAAACATGTTACAAAATTCGTAATTTTTCCCATGATTTTATAATTGTGGTGAACATATTTTAAAATCCATAAACAAATCTAAAATCCCACAAGTTTTTTTTAAAATTCATGAACCTTTTTTAAAATTTCTCAAAACAGGTAACCATGTTTTCCCAAGTTATGATATGTCAGTTTTCAATTGAGATCTATGTAGATATCGATATGATGCAGGATCCAAATGGTCGATCTAGATTCATTTTCTATGCGGTCTTGATATGATGTGGTTTCTTGTTTTGTTAGCCAGAGATAGTGCGGCCCTAGCTCACGGAGCCTGTACCCTGTGCATGTAGTATACACATGCCTGTAGGGTAATGCAGCAGAAAATAAAAAAATTCTGACCTACGCACCAGCCCAGGACCACTACGAAGACTGCATACAAGGTTTGATCTTTTCGTTACCGACTCGTAACGCAGCGGAAGTAGAGTCGATGACGAATGGTGGTGCGGATCCCCGCAGCTAGGATTTTACAACCTCCCAACCGCGAGGATGAATACCCTCATCTGCCCCGCGGACAGCCCTCCGGGAGGCGATCGGACAGTCCCCCGGATGGTGTCGCGGACAGCCCTTCGGGAGGACCTCCAAAACTTGGACTGCCACTCGGACAGCCCTTCGGGAGGACCTCCAAAACTCGGACGGTCACACGGACAGCCCTTCGGGAGCCACTCTCGAACTAAGACCGAAACTACGATCTCTCTACAGAGTTGCACACATACAGTGTCATCTATCCAGCAGGGCTTCGCCGTCCAGAACTAGTTCCCACCGGAACCCAAACAACCTTTCGGCTCTACGAAACTATTTCTCTGGGAGGGAGAGAGAATGCCAGATCATGCATGGCTTGTGTGAGAGAGTTGGAGTGAGGATGGAGAGCTCCTCTCCACATCCTTTTATAGTGGTGGAAGGGGTGAGGAGGGGGGGCTGAAATTCAGCCCACAAAACATGCACCCAACAAACAAGGAAACATGTTCCCACCAAACATGGAGAAAACATGTTCCCTTGTCCATGGTGTTCCCCCATGGGGCCCCACCTTCCTCCCAACACTCTCCACCATTTGTGGAGGCTGCCCCCCACCATGGGGGCCCCCCAACACCTTTTGTCCAGCCACAAGGGGCTGCCCCCTCAAGGAGGGCGCCCCCAAAATAGCCCTACGCATCGTGGGATCTTGTCCCCTCACACTGGGACAATATGTTTTCCGTGACTATTACTTCTGAAAAATTCCGGAAGGTCCCAGAACATTTTCGGCACCCTCTAAAATTATCTGGACACGCTCCGGAACATTTCCGATATGGTGGTTTAACTTAAAACCATCTTCGTTTACCCGGTAAACAATTCCGGCAGCTCCGAAAACCTTTTTTCAGGCTTTTCTCTGGAAAAATTCTAGAAATTACCAGACCAATCTGGCAACCTCCAAAACATTCCCGGTGCTTGCCGAAACCTTTTATGATCAATGGTTTTATCCGAAACAACTTTTTGGTTTTATCGAAACTTTTTCGGTGTTCTCTCCTGAACTTTTTCGTTGTCTCCGAAACTTTTCCAGTGACTTTCTCTCGGACTCCTTGTCTAGTATTCAGCAGATAGATGACCCTTAAGCGTGTGACCCTATAGGTTCGGTGAAGTATAGACATGACTCGGAACCCGTTTCGATCAATGATCAACATCGGAGCCGTGGACACCCATATTGACCCCTATACCCACACGAATGAATATTCGAGTGAACCTCCAGTTGCCATTTGCTATTCCTGTTGCTTCACGATATGTTACAAATACCCGAGGTGAGACATGTTGGCATCCCCGCAGATCAACAACTTGTCCACTATGCTAGTTACCTCGTTACCGGTATTGTTTTGTTTTCTCGTTCTCATGTTCTGGCATCCCCGTGATCAAATCACAAAGTGTCTGGCCAGACGATGATGGATACCGTAACACCAAGAGGGCCCACAGATATCTCTCCATCGTCGGAGGAGCAAATCCCAATCTTGAGCTATCAAGTTAGTTGACATACTTTTCTATGAACCCGTAAGCCGCCGTAATAGCCACCCATTTACGGATGACGTTTAAAAAACCCCAAAGTTCAGAAAGCAAACATGAAGAAACTCGATACTCTCATGGTCTAAGGAATTATGCAAACATTAACTTCTCTGTGTTATTAACCATTAACTTATGACGAATGTATCTCATAGCATAACATCAATTCGGGTCGATTCAACACAAATGTTCTTCTAACATTGTGCCCTCAAAACTGCGGGCATAGCCATGCCCATGATCAGGAAAGCAGGATCATCATGCAATACTTGAGCCAGTCTTAGAGGCCAGACTAGGAATACATTTTACCGTTTATTATTCCACACGTGCATATGAGTCTTCCTTCAAGCCTCGTGGTTATTGCAGACTCGAGAACCATAGCAGTTATAGCATGGAACATAAACTTCATTATGAACAGGGAGATAATCAATAACATTTATTATTGCCTCTAGGGCATATCTCCTACAATGCCTTCCTTTTGACACCATGCATATGCCTTCTAGTGTGCATGATGCTGTGCTATCAGGGTTTGACATGGCAAAAAAAAGGGAACTACTTAACATAAAAGTTCTTCATCTCGTCAAACAAATATACTTTTTGGGTCGTTCCCCTTCAAATCGTATGCAACTTTTAAAGGAAAAGCAGTCCAGGCTGATGCTTTCTATGACCAAATTTGGGGGCCCGACCCCAAACATATAATGATACTTGTCTTGGATGAGGCATGACCGATTTGGCTCTCAAGATGGTCTCAAATCAAAAATTCTTCAACATGAAAGTTGTTTGCCTCATCAAAACAACAAGATTTGGTTTTGCGATCATCTCCATCTGAGGTAATTTGCAAACTCGATCAACATGGCAATACATATACATCCTAGAGGCATATGTTTGTATAGTGGGCAGATATTGACGTTAAGACATTTTTCAAACATAATAGTGTTCAACATGAAAGTTCTTCGCCGACAAGGTGACCAACTTAGATTTTTGAATAATCTCAATGTGAGCTCAAGCGCAATCTCCACAACCAATAAAAATGGCAGATTTTTCACCTGTATAAAAATTCACACCCACTTGTCCAAGTTAAGGTTGATTTAGAGATTTGGACTGATATTGGAGTACTTTTCTTGTGCGAAAAGTCCAGCCACCTTAAATAGAGGCGATGGCCACATGAGTAGTAGCTCACAATTGCAAACACATCTACCCATTATGTCATCTACGTTTTGTATCTCCCCCATCTTTCGTGTTGGAGAGCAGCAGATTATGAGGCTCTAGGGGTGGTTGAACCAGCCTAGGGGAATCCATAGATGTTGGGGGTCCCTCCCGGGTGTGTGGGTTTTGGGTATTAAAAGGCCTCGCCGGCATGTCTTGTGAACCGTGCTCCTAGCAAGACTCCTCCGGTGACGTTCTCTTGGCTATCACGCTCGACGTTGTGGGTACACGGTGATGTGTGCATGCCCATAGGCCTAGCCTGCAAGATTAAAAAAAGGAACTACCCTGCTAGCAAGGCCCAGCCTGCCCACAGGCAGAACACCGCCCCCTTTGAGCCCAGTTGGTTTTTCTCCCCCTTATTTTTTCTTAATTTCATGATTAAAGTCTGTAAACATGTTAGAAAATTCACGATTTTCCCATGATTTTTTAATTGTGGTGAACATATTTTAAAATCCATAAACAAATTTACAATCCCACAAGTTTTTTTAAAATTCATGTACTTTTTTCAAATTTCTCAAAATAGGTAACCGTGTTTTTCCAAGTTATGATATGTCAGTTTTCAATTGAGATCTATGTAGATACCGATACGATGCAGGATCTAGATGGTTGATCTAGATTCATTTTCTATGCGGTCTTGATATGATGTGGTTTATTGTTTGTCGGTCAGAGATGGTGCGGCCCTCAAAGTTTGACATGGCAAAAAGAAGGGAACTACTCGGCATAAAACACTCCTAAAAATATCTTATAGGTGAAGAATTATTAGTAGCGCGGCCATGAAATACGCGCTACTACTAAATTACAGTAGCGCCGCACTAAAACAGGCGCTATTAATACAGATTTAGCAGTAGCGCAGCACGCACCACTGCTATTGTGACCCTCTCACGTAAACACCAGACTACATATAATAGTAGCGAGTATTTACCGACCGCGCTACTCCTAACTATGTAGCAGTAGCGGTGGTGGTCAATGTGCGCTACTACTAATCTTACCTTATCCTCACCCGTCCGTCCGTATCCACACTCTCACCGGTCAATCTCACTCTCACTCTCTATTGCTGCAGCCCGTCGCCGTCGCCTGCCGCCAGCGGTTAGCTCTCCCTCCCTCTCTCCCCCTTTGTCCCTCCTCCCTCTGTTCTTACACTGCTAGGGACATGGATGGATGGTCACATTTTTTGTGAAGCATTTTCCCAACGTAGGGAGATAAAATTAGGCTACTATTTGTAGTTTGTAGTGCGTATATTCCCTCACATATAGCCATGAACTTGTGCACATATCAGGCATGCAATGCTAGGAGCATAGGAAACAACACACACGAGCCTGACTACATATGCTCAAGATTTGAGGATATAAGAAGAAAGTACTTGATGTGGGGGGCACACTGGCCTCATCCTATAACATCTAAACCAACAATGATTTGGAAGATCAATCCAGATTTTAATGACGATTGGCATGATCGGGGTATATGTGGTAGTTCATATGGGTGCTTATTTTGTTGGTATATGGCCATACATTCTTGCCCCCTCTCAAGATTTTTCCTGGGTCCGCCCCTGGTCATTAAACACGCCATGCATGGTATCATATCTTTAGAAAAAAAAGTACACATTAGGTATATGAATATTTATTTCATACATGTACGAATTAGGTATGTATGAATTCATTTATTTAGTGTAACAATTAGATTTTTATATGTATATACCTAGAATATTTAGTATGTGTGTGTTAGAGTTTTGTTTATGTATATACCCAAAATATTTTGTACGTACATATTAGATTAGGTATGTACAATTCATTTATTTGGTACACACTCGTTAGATTTTTTTTCGTACGTTTATACCCAGAATATTTAGTATGTGATGCCTTATATTTTTATATATGTATATACCCAGAATATTTAGTACATATCCATTAGATTATGTAGGATTCACTTATTTTAGTACATATGCATTATAATTTTTGTGTAGGTACATACCCAAAGTACGCAATATATTTTCTTGTATGTGCATACTCATCATATTTACATATCGCGATATAAAATTGATGATTATATACCCCGATACAATAAATACATAGGATTGTATGTGGGGTATATGTAACATACATTTGTAAAAGTAAAAAGAATCGTTGGTGGGTATATCTATGCAGGAAAAAATCATGTGCGGGTATCATATATTCCTACAAGTAAAAAAACAAAATAGGATCACATTTTAAATTATTTTGTCACCTTTATTTGTATAGAAATATGTGGTCACCTTAATTTTTATAAATAGCGTTAAAAGTGTGACCCGGCCTTAATGTTTTCTAAATACTAGATACCTTGAAAAGTAAAATTTTAGAAAATATTTCTAGATATATTTATTACGTCTAGTTAGAAGGTATTTGAGATACCCGAGGTATATCTTTATTTAGTATAATACCTCGGGTATGTGTATATTCTTAGTACATATAATACCACGGGTATATGTATATTTTTAAAATTTATGGTTTGTGTATATTTTCATTATATATAATATCCCACGTATGTGTATATTTTCATTAGATATTATGCATCAACATAATATTTGGAAAGGGGCTATTTCTGAGAAATCAACATAATATTTTGTTTGGAAAGCAATCGTTGACTATTGAGGGGTATTAGTGCATGCGAATCAAAATGGAAAGTTATTATTTCATTGATTGCACGCCATGCACTAACAAAAATGGCTTGCCATAATGGGCCTAGGTGCCCAGGCAGTTCCCCAAACATTTACCTATAGAAACTCTATTCATCACCTAGGATGCAAAATCAGTTATTCTTCACCCGAGATAATATTATGATGAAAATATATATATTTGCTTCATTACGTGCTAGCTAGACGCAGCTTCAGTAACTTGATGAAGCCAATTCTTATTGTAACTTAACCCCCTCTACTAGCGATCCGTTAAAGATCCGACGTACCAGATTGACCATATTCCAAACGATTTTTTCTAAAAGCGCTTAGAAAAAATTGAAAAATTGCAATAAATCATAAATGTTTCATGTTTCGTTTTGTATTCTGTGAAAAAAATCAATCCATCTGGATGTATCGTCTTTTGAAGAAAGATTATTTATTCATTTGAACTCAAAATGCTATTAAGTCACAAACCATACATTCAAATGGGTTGTAACTTTCTCAGAATACAAAACGAAACATTTATGATTTATTGGATTTTTTTATTTTTTCTGAGCACTTAAAAAAATCGTTTGGAATATGAGTCAATCTGGTACGTCGGATCTTTAACGGGTGGTTGATAGAGTGGGTTAAGTTACGGTGAGACTTGGCTTCATCATTCATCAAGTCACTGAAGCTGCGTCCGTGCTAGCTAGCTGCTGTACTAATAACTGACTCGATAATCCCCCTCCCTGTTTTTCCAACAGCTAGGAGGTTTCTAATTTGAATTCAGTTCTTATGTTTCCTCCAGAGAGAAAATAATATATTTTACATGACAAAACCATGTATGGCTATATCTAAATGCTTTGATCTGTAGGACTAGCTACTGTGTCTAATTATGATTTCTCAAGTATCCTACTCATTATGAAGGCATCTTACGACTTGTGCAAAACATTTGCAGGGCCTCACACATGATGATCGCGAAAGACGTGTGAAATTCTTGACGTAGATCCATAACACGAGAGAGGAGCTGTACGAGCTGATCACGAAGGCGGAAAGGATCTACAACATTCCTGGCAAGCTCGGCAGAGAATCAGACGGTTGCGCCAGGAGGCTTTCCCCGCAAGTCCTTCCTAGACCCAATGACAGCACTTGGTATGTACTCCCTCTGTACCATAATAATTGTAGTTGGAGAGAACTAAACTGACGATCTCTCTTCTTATAAAATATTTTCATAGGGGTTAATCAGTTATCTATCGTCAACCTGAACCTGTAGGCGCTTCTTACGAAGGAAGAGTATACTCGAGCGCTACGGGGGACAAGCGGCATGTTAATCCAGCACGTATATGATCACGCGCATGCTCATTGGTTCGATTGTTGAGGCGGTGTCTCTGCTTCTAACTGGAAGAGAAATGAAGATGACTTAGTTGTTAGTGTGCTCTGTATGTGCGATCAGTGATCGCTTTTGTATGACCGAACTGGGTTCAGTTTTCGTAATCTTGTTGAGTACTAAGCTATCTATATGATTGTGGGATATCCATTTTGTTGTCTGCATGTCTTAAGCTTGTTCAAGAATTTCAGTTATGTCACTACCCATGTATGTGCTTACCACTCAGCCATGGAAACTCTTTGGCACATCTTTTGGGAACAGATAAAATAGTTGGTGTGTTGTTCATCAGGTAGTGAGCAAAGTCAAGCAGGAAAGGATTAGTGGGAAACAGTTCACAGTTGCTGCTTCTGTTCCTGAAGGATGAGATTTTCAAATTGTTCAGCTCTACAAGAGAAGCTTGGGGAGTATGATGCAATGCAGCTGACAACAACATTGGAATCGGATGGAACAGACTAGTATAAGTAATTCGCAGAAGTCCTAAGGACAACATGTTAGACCGCAAGATCGGCTAGGGTAGATGGCACCGGTAGAGGGGTAGAAGGGTTACCTGCTCCCTGACCTGAGGAGGTCGAGCCGCCCTCCATCGCGTCTCGGTGGTGGTGGTGATGACGGCGGTGACCGGCAGGGAGTAGGAGAGAAAGTGGAGCTTCCCGTGAGCACCGCGCTAACCCTAGATCGGTAGGGAGTGTAGGTGGGGCAGAGTGGCGGCGGTGAATCTCCGTATCCGTGCCCCTGCCTCCCACCTTTGTTAATATAGCGCGGGTCACAGGGGCCCACCAACCATAACGGGTTGGGCACCCCCGATCAGGGCGCATCGGATCAGGGGTCCGGTGGGCCGTTGGGCCCACTCGGTGGAGATCATCCTAACATTCTCCCCCATGATCTCAACTTTACTTTTAACTTTATACTTTCTATTTTATTCGTTTCTCGCATATTGATTACATTGAGCATGTCTCATCGTCATAGCTTGATGTCGATAGAATCATACAGCTACAACATACGTTTTGTTCAGAAACAATTCTGTTTTTTTGGGCCTCTCATGATCCAGGAATCATAGGCTTTCCCTTATACCCATGCCGGCTAAGTGTTCCTTGAACACATTGGGTGGTAAGCCTTTTGTTAGCGGATCCGCAAGCATATCCTTTGTCTTTATATGCTCGAGACTTATAGTGTGATCCTGGATTTTATCTTTCACAACATAAGACATTCTCTATAGTTTTGGCAGCATTACTCGACTTGTTGTTGTGAGCATAGAATACTGCGGGCTGGTTGTCACAGTACATCTTTAGTGGTTTGTGAATACAATCTACCACTTTCAAGTCGGGTACGAATTTCTTTAGCCATATTGCCTACCCCGTGGCTCGAAGCATGCTATGAATTCTGCATACATCGTGGATGATGCAACTATTGACTGTTTGGAGCTTTTCCACGAAATAGCACCTCCTGCGAGAGTGAAGACGTATCCTGACGTGGATTTTCTATCATCTCTGTCCCTCGCAAAATCTGCGTCTGAATACCCTTTTATCTCTTGAAAGTCAGACCTCCTATATGTTAGCATGTAGTGTTTCGTGCCTTGCGCATAACGCAATGCCTTCTTTGCCATTTTCCAATGCTCCATGGCTAGATTCTCTTGACACCTACCGATTACCCCGGTAACAAATTCTAAGTCAGGGACGGGTGCACACGTGTGCATACTATAAGCTTCCAACAGCCGAAGCATATGGTACTTGTTTCATGAGATCGATCTCGTACTGGTTTTGGGACATTGGAATTTCCTAAAACTATCACCCTTGACTATAGGAACAGGCGTGGCTTTACTCGCATGCATATCATACTTTTGAAGAACTTTCTCCAATATGCCTTCTGCGAGAGTCCTAAGACTCCATTGTTCCTATCTCGGTGAATTTCTATGCCCAAAACATAGGGTGCTTCACCAAGATCCGTGATATCAAAATTTGAGGACAAGAACTTCTTTGTCTCTAGTAGTAGACTAACATCACTGCTAGCAAGAAGGATATCATCCACTACAAGATTAGGAAAATATATTTCCCATTTTTAAATTTGCATAAATGCAATTATCCTCAATATTTTCTTTGAACCCAAAACTTTTAACCGTTTGGTTAAACTTTAGATACCACTGTCTAGAGGCTTGTCTTAATCCATAAATGGATTTCTTTAGGTGGCATCCCATACTTTCCTTGCCTTCCATGATAAAACCCTTGGGTTGTTTCATGTAAACCTTTTCTTTTAAATCCTTACATGAGACTGGAGAAAAATCTCATTGTAATCTATCCCTTCTTTGTGTAAATCCTTTAGCTACAAGTCTTGCTTTATACTTTTCTACATTGCCACTAGGATCATACTTGGTTTTGTAGACCCATTTCCAGCCTACTGTTTTGGCTCCTTTAGGAATTTCCACTAAGTCCCAAACATCTTTGGAACTCATAGAATTCATCTCATCTTTCATTGCTTGTAGCCATTTGATGAGTTAGGGCTTTAATGGCTTCTTCATATGTAGCGGGATCACCTTCCATATGAGCCATTTCTGTATTATAAACTTTATAATCAGTAGAAATAGCAGATCTTCTTGTTATATTAGATCTTCTAAGTGCCTCAGTTCTGGCACATTTTCTACTGTTGACTGTTGTACCTCCCTTTCATGCTCAACAACAGGTTCAGTCGGCTCCTGACGGACAGGTTCCGGGTCTTCCCCCATAGTTGTCACGGGTGGAGTTACAGCTGGTAGTGAGAAAAATGGCTCCTGAATCATCGGATTAGGTGCATGCACCCTCTTCTCCTCAAGATCGATTTTCCGAGCCACCAAGCTCCCCTCATCATTTCGTCCTCTAAGAAGATGCGTGTCTCGTTTCTACAAACTTTGTATATCTGTCTGGGCAGTAGAAACAAAAACCTTTTGATCTATCTGGATAGCCAATAAAGTGGCAACTCACTGTTTTGGGATCTAAATTGCAATGTTGGATTAACATTTTAGCCTCAGCGGGACACCCCCACACCCTGAAGTGTTTTAAAGAGGGCACTCTTCCTGTGCACAGCTCGTATGGTGTTTGGGCATCGACTTGCTTGGCACTCTATTGAGAATGTGAATGGCGGCTTTCAATGCCTCCATCCATAATCCCAATGGCAATGTGGAGTAATCATCATGCTGCGCACCATATCCATCAGAGTACGGTTACGCCTTTCAGCTACTCTATTTTGCTGAGGCTCGCCCGACATTGAATACTGAGCTACTATGCCAGTCTCCTGCAAGAACTTTGCAAGGGTCAGGGACTTGGCCATATGGGGCGTGCCGACCGTAGTACTCCCCCCCACGATCGGACCTTACTATCTTTATTCTTTATCATGCTGATTTTTAACTTCAGCTTGAATATCTTAAACTTATCCAAGCTTCGGATCTTCTTTGATTGGATAAATATAACCAAACCGAGAGTAGTCATCTGTGAATGATTAACGAATCATACCCATCCACACTTTGCACCGGAAATGGTCCACAAATGTCGGTGTGGATGACTTCTAGTGTGCCTGTGCTATGAATTGCACCCTTTTTGATCTGTTTGACATACTTTCCTTTAATGCAATCCACGCATTGTTCTAAGTCTGAAAACTCTAACGGAGGTAGAATTTCACTTTTGATTAATCGTTCAATCCTCCCCTGGAAATATGGCCTAAGCGACAGTGCCATAATTTCGACGAGTCATCGGTTCTTTTTTTTCTTTTGTTCTTTGTTCGACGAGGTAATTTGAGCATTCACATTGGACACATAATGCACTTTCTCACGAAGTGATAGCAAATAAAGCTCATTATGAAGCAAAGCATCACCAACATAAGCGTTATTACACCATATGGCACACTTGTCATGTCCAAAGTAACACTCATAATTGTCTTTATCTAAACAGAAACACTAATCAAGTTTCTATTAATGAGGGAACAAATAAGACATCACGAAGAAGAAGATTGAATCCATCAGCTAACTCCAAGAGACATCGCCGACAGCTTCAACTTCTGCTTGGACTCCATTAGCTACCTCAATGCATCTTTCTCTTCTTTCCATACTCCTCGTCGAATGGAATCCTGTAAAGAGTTTGCAACGTGAACGGTTTGCACCAGAGTCAATCCACCAAGTAGATTTTGAAAACTTTACATACAAGGATTCATTTACAAAGGAAACGATGTCGTTACCTCTCTTTGCCATAACAGACTTTAGCCAAGCAGGGCAGTCCTTCTTTTGTAGTGCCCTGTCTGCTTGCAGTGGAGACAAGTGTCTTTGTCCACCGGGAAGAACTGTTGATGCTGATGCTGATAGGGTGCTTTTCCATGTGGCTTAGAAGGAGCCTTTGCCATTAGGATTAAAGTTTTTCTCTTTTGGTCCTTCACATAGTTGATAGAACCACCATTTGAGGCTTTCAGTCTGTCCTCTTCCTGGACGCACATGGCTATCGTCTTTTCTATGTCCCATTTTTCACGCGACATGATAGTTGACAACGAATGTGTGAAACTCCTTAGGCAACGAGGCCATAATCAGGTGGACGAGGAGCGCAGATTTGAGCTCCAAGTCTGCATCCATGGGCTTGAGTTTTGCAGACATGTTGCTCATCCTGAGAAGTGCTCTCGAATACCATGACCACCTCCAATGTAGTTCTCTGTTACCAGCTGTTTATCAACTGGGTGGCATATGTCTTTGAAGAACCAGTGAACTGGCTTTTATCCTTTTCAGCAATTCCCTACGGAAGTGCACTCTGCAATCGAACCCACAATGGCGTTCTCGATTGTGTTCTTATAAATGCCATACACTTCTTGTTGGCATTTACCCATTTGGTGTTGAGAGTATAGGAGAACTCCAACGCACCATAGTCAGTCCTCTTTTTATGTCATGCAACATCATCATCACTGGCCTCTGACTGGCTGTGTAGGCTTGACCGGCTGTGGTTCATCCAAACCAGTCAACCTCAGCACAGACAAAGGCCAGATCAACTTTCTTCCTCCACTCGGTGTAATTATCACCTCTGAGTGTCGAAACTTCTTTTAAACAACTAATCAGGTTGAAACTCCTGAAAATTATGACAACCACATGTGTTAATCTAACGTTGGTCAAATTAAACATATAATTGTCTATGCAATTAAATCTATATTACCGTTGGGCAAATTAATAGAAATAAAAGCACCTTTAAAAAAACATGGTCATGTTATTAATAACGTTGGTTATAAAAATAACATAATCATGTTAATTCTAATAATCACTTTAACGTGCTCTAATAAATATTCTCTCTAAACTTATTTCTTTTATAAAGGCACATTTTTAAATATTTACGCAGCGGAAAACATGAAAATAAATTCATGGACTTTTAATTCTTGACAGAAACTTTTCTTTTATAAAATAAAAAATTCATGAACTTATTATATTTTTCTTATAAAAACATGAACTTTCTTTTTGAAAATTTACAATTTTATTTTTCAGAAACTTTTATTTCGAGGCAATTTTCCGTGGGAATAAAATGACTAGAAAAACAAGTAGCAGCAGCAGCGCGGTCGCGGCCCAGCATAGCAGCCCCACTTATCTTTCGGCCCGAAGGTCTATGGCGGATCTAGGGTATTGATCATGGCCGTGGACGCGATCCGACGGTCGGACGCCCTTTCGCTGGGTCAAAACTGAGGGGCGAGGGAGATCGAACGAAACCTCGGTCACTCCTCGACCTCTCCGCCGCCTCTCTCTCTCTCCTCTCTCTCCCCCGCGCCTCTGTTCCCTCTTCCATGTGGTCCTGTCTTCTTCCCTCCGGCCGCCTTCTCCTGTCTGTCCCACTTCTCCTCTCCCACCCTTTCCTCTCCCCGTTTCTCTTTCTCTCTCACGCAGGATCCGTGGCAGGGGCCCAGCCTCCGCCATGGCACCCTCTGCGGGCCTGGTCGCCGCCTGTCGCGTGCGTGCCCGACCGTTGCCGCTGCGTGCGGGCGCGCCTGGCCGCCGCCGCGAGCGGGCGCGCCCCATGGCCGCCGCCGCGAGCGTGCGCCTGGGCGCCGCTGTCTGTGCGTGCGCGCCTCATGGCCGCCGCCGTCCTTCTTCCCCCTTTTGCGTTTCCCTTTTTTTTGTTTCTTTTCTTTGCCGGCTAGCCCTAGGGCTTCTGGTGGTTCTTCTTCCCAACACCTCGGCTTGCCGATGCGTGTGGGGATCGAGAGGAACAGGCATGGCCAAAACGGCGACACTCTTTTCCGAAAAGGATTCCGGTGACTTTGCTCTTTTGATTTGCTTTGCCCTGCTAGGGTTCTTGAGGGAATGGGGTTTCTTTTCTTTTCTTTACTTGCTACACCGAAAATACCATCTAGATCCTAGGTGCTCTGACACAATTGTTAGACCGCAAGATCGGCTAGGGTAGATGGCAGGTAGAGGGTAGAAGGGTTACCTGCTCCCTGACCTGAGGAGCTCGAGCCGCCCTCCATCGCGTCTCGGTGGCGGTGGTGATGACGGCGGTGATGGCAGGGAGTAGGAGAGAAAGTGGAGCTTCCCGTGAGCACCGCGCTAACCCTAGATCGGTAGGGCGTGTAGGTGGGCAGAGCGGCGGCGGTGAATCTCGTAATCCGTGCCCTGGCCTCCCACCTCTGTTAATATAGCACTGGTCACAGGGGCCCACCAACCATAACGGGTTGGGCGCCCCCGATCAGGGCGCATCGGATCAGGGGTCCGTGGGGCCGTTGGGCCCACTCGATGGAGATCATCCTAACACAACACACCAGAAGGATATGGACTTTCCAACCTTTCTTGGATTTTTGGTGTCGTGAGAATTCTACGGACTAATATGTCAAGCTTCTGACGCTTGTTTGGTGATTTTATATGTGTCACAATGTAGTTTTCATGAACTCGTACATTTTCGAACGATGAATTCATGAACATTTTAGAAATTCCTGATTTGACTAAAATTCAGGAATAAAATTTGAAATTCAGGAAAGTTTTCAAATTTGAGTACATTTTTTGAAATTTGTGAGCACTTTTTAAACCCCTACATTTTTCTGAATGCAACAATATTTTGCCAAACTCACAATCAATTTTAGAAATTTATGAACATTTTTTCGAAACACATGAACAATTTTGGAAATGAGAAATCATTCTGTTCAATCACGTGCAGCGTTCCGCCGTGGATGCAGCCGTTGGATTCCATCTGATCTGATTCAACAGCACCATTCACATTCGTTTTTTCTTGCCGCGACCAGCCACGTGATCCCATCCGAGACGTTCATGCAACAAGACCTATGTTAAAAAATAAATCTACAACAATACTGTTGTTGTAAAAATAATCAGTAACAAGACCTGTGTTGTAAAAAAAATCTCAAAACAAATCTGCCACAAGAGCTTGTTACAGAAAAAAAATCGATAACACAACGTTTGTTGCAAATGTTTCGGCAACATGACTTGTGTTGCAAAATGATTTTCACAACACGACTTCTATTGCAGAAGTGCGAACGACGCTCGGCCACAAGATCGTGTCAGATCTGATGGCTCCGTGTCTGGTAGATTTGTTAAAAAGATCCGGCGGCCGAGGGGTAGTTTCAAAATTTAAGAGCTTCTTTTGAATTCCTGAACTTGTTTTGAATTTTTTAATAAATATTTTCAATTCGTGAACAATGTTTTAGACTCAAACGTTTTTTGATAATCAGGAGCAAATTCTAGAGTTCACAATCATTTTTCAAATCAGTGAACATTGTTCGAAATGGTGGATTGTTTTTGCAATATGTGAACACGTATAACGAATATGAAACATTTTTTGAAATTTGTGAAAAAACAATCAATAGCCGAATAATTTTCGAAATTCATGAAGATTTTTCTAGATCCCAAGCACTTTTTTAATTCGTGAAAAAATCAAATCATGGACATTTCTTGAAATTAAGACCATTTTTAAACATTGAACATAATTTTCGCTGATTATATATATGAGCAGTTCTAGAAGTAAAAAACGTAATACAAAAAAAAACAAAGAAGAAGTAAAAAACTCGTTAACATGAAAGTTGTTTGCCTCATCGAAATAACAAGATTTGCATTTGCGATCATCTCCATCTGAGGTAATTTGCAAACTCAACCAACATGGCAATACATATACATCCTGAAGGCATAGGTTTGTATAGCGGGGCAGAATTCGGCTTTAAGACAACTTCAAACATAAAAGTGTTCAACACGAAAGTTATTCGCCTCGCCGAGTCGATCAACTTTGTGTTTTGAATAATCTCAATCTGAGCTCCAGCACAGTCTCCACAACCAATACAAAGTGGCATATTTTTCACCTGCGCAAAATATCACACCCACTTGTCTGAATTAAGGTAGGTTTAGAGATTTGGATCGATACATGAGTACATTCCTTGTGTGAAAAGTCCATCCGCCTCATATAGAGGCGATGGCCAATTGAATAGCAGATCACAAGTGCAAACACATCTACCCATTCTTTCACCTATGTTTTGTATCTCCCCCATTCTTCGTGTTGGAGAGCATCGAATTCCGAAGCTCCGGGGTAGTTGAACCAACCTAGGGCTGTCCATAGACGCCAGGGTCCCTCCCGAGCGTGTGGGATTTGGGGTTTTAAAAAGGTCCCATCGGCATGTCTTACGAATCATGCTCCTGGCAAGATTACTCCGGTAACGTTCTCTTTCCTAGCATGCTCGACATCGGGGGTACATGGTGATGTGTTCATGTGTGAACAATATTTTTATGGGACTCCGCTAGGACTAATGATCAAGAATCATCATCATCCATCATATCCTATGATGAGCTTCCATGCTCCACAAATATAGTGCTAAGAACATCATCATCAAACCTAGTCTCGAGTAATTGTTGAAGGATCATCGCCAAGCTTGTGAGTCATACAAGAAGGCGCGTGAAGAGAAGAAATTGCAGGACTCCCTCACAAAATTCAAAAAGGGTCGTCAAGGCAACGTCACTCCGGTTGGAGATATCTCTCCACAAAGAGCAGGCTACACCCTCTATGAGTAGTGCCTTTTTCCCCGAGCAAGCACTTGAAATTATTAGTCTCATTACTCAAAATAGTGATCTTCAATTTGAATCTTACATGGAAAATATCGATGCTAAAAAAGAAGATTTCTATTTTCGTGTCCCAAATTGCTTAGTTGTGCCCAGTTTGGCACGAGGCAACTAACATTGCTCACTTTTCCCCTCCCTCCTCCACCACCTGCTAGAGCACCGCCATCCAATCAAAGCCTTTAATCGTTACCTCCTCATTAGTGGGGCCACGTGATATTCTGATAGGTGGGATCGGGTCACTCTCTCTTCCCATAGTGTTGACACGTTAAAACCCTGACATGCGGGGCCGAGGCAACTTATGACAGGTGGGGTCGAGGCAACTTATGTCAGTAAGGCCAAACTAGCTTATGACAGGTGGGGCCGGGGCAGCTTATGACAGGTGGGGTATATTCTCTATCATTTGTCCATGGCTCACCGCGCACAACCTTGAGAACCTTCCGCAACCTCCCATAGAGCAGCCATGGCCATGGCTTGTCCACATCGCTGGCTCCGTTCTGGCGTCGACAAACAGACGACGGTGCTGCACGTCCACCGCGACACCGACATTAATTCTTATGACTGCATTGTCCCTCGAGGCCCAACCAACCACACTTAGAGTTGTCGTCCTCGACCATCTGGATTTTTTTGGCATCGAAGAGAGCGACCGGTAGTCACGCGACATTTTTTAGTAAGCTCTTCGATCCTGATCTGCCTTATTCAAGCGTTTTGGGGACCCTTTCGCTCAATCTCATCTGAACCCCTGATTTCAAGGGCGCCTTTGCGTTCAAACTCTAGTTACAATGGGTACACCACCAAGGGAGGGGATTCGATCATGTCATGGCCACACTCACCTACACTAGATTCGGAGGAAGTTCATGTAGTTAACGCTCACGGCCTATCTGAATGATCTCTTGTTTGATTTATAGTGTTACTTGTGTTTTGGAGGGATTATTATAATTCAACAGGCAAGCTGATAATCCTTGGTATATTGCATGTGAAGATGAGTCAATCTAGTAGGGCAAAGAGAAGATGGCATTGGAGGAGGCAGTGACTAATTTGGGTGTTGAATTAGCCAGTAAAAACAGATTGGTTGTTGAGTTGGAGCATACTATTGCAGAAGAAAATGGAATTCCAAAGCTTGTTCCCAATGATAAGAGACTGATCTGGCAATATTTGATCATGTGATAGAGTTGATGCAGATGTGACGGAGAGGAGAAAACAAGAGTCATACAATGACTTGAAGTGAAGGGCGAGGAGAAAAATAGATACATGGTGGCACTTATCATAGTTGTCATATTTGCACTAGCTTTTTTACTATATAGTTAAGGTAAATTGAAATAATGTAAGCGATATCCAAATGTGATGGGTTGTTGAGCAAGTTTGTACCCCTGGAATCTGGGCAAGATGTGACATTGTTGAGCAAGTTTGTACCCCTGGAACCTGGGCAAGACGAGTTGTTGAGCTGAAGAATACCATTGCCGAAGAAAAAGAATTCCAAAGCTTGTTCGCAGCGATAAATTGACACTAGAGACGACCGACCTAGTCATATTTGATCATGTGATAAAGGAGCTGCAAATGTGATGGAGAGGAGAAAGCAAGAGTCATACAAGGATTTGAAGTGATAAATCTGTTGTTTGCTGTTTGCCGAGTTACGAATAACCGCGAGTTACGAATTACCGCCGAGTTACGAATTACTGGTCTACCGAGTTACGAATTACCGCCGAGTTCAGTTACGGATAAATCTCGAGAAACATAATATCGCCGAGTGCCCGATGAAATTATGAAACTCGTGACAAAACACGATTCTAGTAGTGAGGTTGAGTGATCAAGTAACTTGTATCGTAGAGTGTGAACTATGAAATCGCTACACTAAAGCAGAAGCAGATTAAGACACAAGATGATGGTGTTCAGCACGTGAAGCTGGCTAGAGTAAGTTTATTAATTTCTTTATGGTGGTGCAAAAACTACTACCAAGTCCAATCTATAGTAAGTGTCGCCGTTTTGAACTAAGCTTGACCTAACCTTAGTTAAAAACTTTGACAGTTATTTTGGATCGAAGGGAGTACTAGTTTTCTATCCCAATGTTGTGTGAGCTGCACTTCATCATGCTCCCCAGAAGATGCTTCTACTACAGCTTAACATTTTTTACATGTCAGCCTTTAAGCAGCAACATCAGCAGCAGCTGTGAACTCCTTATTTCAATATCTTCAACAAACATGGAACAGGGAGACACTAAAATAGATATAGCATAACATCAGAACAACTTGGTACTAACTAGTTAGTTCGGTCATATAAAGCGATCGATGATAGTCTATGTAAGAACACACTAACAACCTTTTATTGCACCTGTGCCATTCATAAACATGTCTCTCAATCATTTTGTTTCACTTTGCTTGCGTGCCTCCCCTCTTTTTCTTCTCGATCCATTGCCTTTCATCTGGATCCAATTCAACAATCTTACCAGCGGCCATGCTCATGAGCACATACGAGCTGAAGGACAAACCCACAAATCCCATGCAACGGTCAAGTACAATTACCACTCGTGCGGCACGCCTACAGGTTGGGTTCAGATGAGATAACTTGTTAACCCCACAAAAAACTTGTAAAGAGAAGATGATCATACATACCATGTGTGTCTCTAGGATCCACTTGCATGCCGAGCTCCCTGCGCAGCCGAGTGATATTTTTGCCTGCCCTGCCAGGGATATTGTAGGTCCTTTGCACGTGTGAAACCTTATCATACAGCTCCTGTCTCATGTTATGGATCTCTGTCAAGAGTTTCTCCCGATCTTCACAGCCCTGCTTGCAGATTGCAGTAGAGAGCATAAGATGAGTTCCTACACAAATGATCATGCAATGGAAAAACCGTAGTACTAGCTGGTCCATGGATCAAAGCATTTAGATACAGGGTTTTGCTCCTCGTTCCTCTGATTATGCATCTTTCCATGTTGAAAACAATAGCTTTTTTTTTGTTTTCTTGAGGAAACACAATTAAGATGCCCTGGCTGTTTGGCGAAACATGGAGTTGGATTATCAAACGAGCTATTAGCACAGCATATGTTAGTCCAGGTTACAGAAACGAGCTATTGCACACAAAAAATATGAAATTGGTGAGCCGACGGGGGTAAAGTAAGTACCTTGCCGGCCGCCACATTGGTATCTGCGGCAGCAGAAGCGGGGGATGTGGTAGACCTAGCCCGGCCGACCTGGGAGAGCCTCGGGAAGGGCTGGCGTTGCGCCTTGTCGACTCCCATCGCCGGCATCTGGCCACCGCCGACGAGCCTCCTCGCCGCGACTCGAAGCGCCGCCATCGGTGGTCGCCTGCAAAACAGTACGGATCAGGGGCAGCCCGTCGCCGAATCAGGACCCTCCACCACACCTGGCTTCCGAATCGCGGGAGCAGCGAGAGGAATTTGGGGGCGCGCACCTGTTCCTCCTCTCTGATGTAGGCTAGGGTTCCTCCGCTCGCCTCCCCCGACTCCAACTCCGATCCGTCCGATGTGTGGGGAACGAAAATGCCTTTCTTTCTTTCTTTCTTTCTTCTTCTACTAGTCTATTCTCTTTCTTTTACCCATCGTCATCCAACGAACGAACGTGGCCCGCCGCCCCGCTAGCGAGGCCCAGTTTTCAAATGTGATCTATGTAGGTATCGGTACGATGCAGGATCCAAATGGTCGATTGACATTCATTGTCTATGCAGTCTTGATGTGAAGCGCTTTCTTGTTTATCGGCTAGAGATGGTGCAGCCCTGGCTCGCGGAGCCCGTACCATCTTCATGTCGTATGCACATGTCTTTCTTTGAACACTAATCATATGCCTTCTAGTACGGGTGAAGTTGCGCTGGCAGAGTTTGACATGGCAAAAAAAAGAACTACCCCGCTAGCAAGGCCCAGCCTGCCCACACGCAGAACGTCGCCCCCTTTGAGCCCAGTTGGTTTTTCTTCCCCTTTATTTTTTCTTAATTTCGTGATTAAAGTATGTAAACATGTTACAAAATTCGTAATTTTTCCCATGATTTTATAATTGTGGTGAACATATTTTAAAATCCATAAACAAATCTAAAATCCCACAAGTTTTTTTTAAAATTCATGAACCTTTTTTAAAATTTCTCGAAACAGGTAACCATGTTTTCCCAAGTTATGATATGTCAGTTTTCAATTGAGATCTATGTAGATATCGATTGATGCAGGATCCAAATGGTCGATCTAGATTCATTTTCTATGCGGTCTTGATATGATGTGGTTTCTTGTTTTGTTAGCCAGAGATAGTGCGGCCCTAGCTCACGGAGCCTGTACCCTGTGCATGTAGTATACACATGCCTGTAGGGTAATGCAGCAGAAAATAAAAAAATTCTGACCTACGCACCAGCCCAGGACCACTACGAAGACTGCATACAAGGTTTGATCTTTTCGTTACCGACTCGTAACGCAGCGGAAGTAGAGTCGATGACGAATGGTGGTGCGGATCCCCGCAGCTAGGATTTTACAACCTCCCAACCGCGAGGATGAATACCCTCATCTGCCCCGCGGACAGCCCTCCGGGAGGCGATCGGACAGTCCCCCGGATGGTGTCGCGGACAGCCCTTCGGGAGGACCTCCAAAACTTGGACTGCCACTCGGACAGCCCTTCGGGAGGACCTCCAAAACTCGGACGGTCACACGGACAGCCCTTCGGGAGCCACTCTCGAACTAAGACCGAAACTACGATCTCTCTACAGAGTTGCACACATACAGTGTCATCTATCCAGCAGGGCTTCGCCGTCCAGAACTAGTTCCCACCGGAACCCAAACAACCTTTCGGCTCTACGAAACTATTTCTCTGGGAGGGAGAGAGAATGCCAGATCATGCATGGCTTGTGTGAGAGAGTTGGAGTGAGGATGGAGAGCTCCTCTCCACATCCTTTTATAGTGGTGGAAGGGGTGAGGAGGGGGGGGCTGAAATTCAGCCCACAAAACATGCACCCAACAAACAAGGAACATGTTCCCACCAAACATGGAGAAAACATGTTCCCTTGTCCATGGTGTTCCCCCCATGGGGCCCCACCTTCCTCCCAACACTCTCCACCATTTGTGGAGGCTGCCCCCACCATGGGGGCCCCCCAACACCTTTTGTCCAGCCACCAGGGGCTGCCCCCTCAAGGAGGGCGCCCCCAAAATAGCCCTACGCATCGTGGGATCTTGTCCCCTCACGCTGGGACAATATGTTTTCCTTCGGACTATTACTTCTGAAAAATTCCGGAAGGTCCCAGAACATTTTCGGCACCCTCTAAAATTATCTGGACACGCTCCGGAACAATTTCCGATATTGTGGTTTAACTTAAAACCATCTTCGTTTAACCCGGTAAACAATTCCGGCAGCTCCGAAAACCTTTTTTCAGCTTTTCTCTGGAAAAATTCTAGAAATTACTAGAACCATCTGGCACACCTCCAAAACATTCCCGGTGCCTTGCCAAAACCTTTTATGATCAATGGTTTTATCCGAAACAACTTTTTGGTTTTATCGAAACTTTTTCGGTGTTCTCTCCTGAACTTTTTCGTTGTCCTCCGAAACTTTTCCAGTGACTTTCTCTCGGACTCCTGTCTAGTATTCAGCAGGATAGATGACCCTTAAGCGTGTGACCCTATAGGTTCGGTGAAGTATAGACATGACTCGGAACCCGTTCCGATCAATGATCAACATCGGAGCCGGGACACCCATATTGACGCCTATACCCACACGAATGAATATTCGAGTGAACCTCCAGTTGCCATTTGCTAGTCTGTTGCTTCACGATATGTTACAAATACCCGAGGTGGAGACATGTTGGCATCCCCGCGGATCAACAACTTGTCCACTATGCTAGTTACCCTCGTACCGGTGATTGTTTTGTTTTTCTCGTTCTCAGTGTTCTGGCATCCCCGTGATCAAATCACAAAGTGTCTGGCCAGACGATGATGGATACCGTAACACCAAGAGGGCCCACAGATATCTCTCTCCATCGTCGGAGGAGCAAATCCCAATCTTGAGCTATCAAGTTAGTTGACATACTTTTCTATGAACCCGTAAGCCGCCGTAATAGCCACCCATTTACGGATGACGTTTAAAAAACCCCAAAGTTCATAAAGCAAACATGAAGAAACTTGATACTCTCATGGTCTAAGGAATTATGCAAACATTAACTTCTCTGTGTTATTAACCATTAACTTATGACGAATGTATCTCATAGCATAACATCAATTCGGGTCGATTCAACACAAATGTTCTTCTAACATTGTGCCCTCAAAACTAAGGGCATAGCCATGCCCATGATCAGGAAAGCAGGATCATCATGCAATACTTGAGCCAGTCTTAGAGGCCAGGACTAGGAATACATTTTACCGTTTATTATTCCACACGTGCATATGAGTCTCTTCTTCAGCCTCGTGGTTATTGCAGACTCGAGAACCATAGCAGTTATAGCATGGAACATAAACTTCATTATGAACAGGGAGATAATCAATAACATTTATTATTGCCTCTAGGGCATATCTCCTACAATGCCTTCCTTTTGACACCATGCATATGCCTTCTAGTGTGCATGATGCTGTGCTATCAGGGTTTGACATGGCAAAAAAAGGGAACTACTTAACATAAAGTTCTTCATCTCGTCAAACAAATATACTTTTTGGGTCGTTCCCCTTCAAATCGTATGCAACTTTTAAAGGAAAAGCAGTCCAGGCTGATGCTTTCTATGACCAAATTTGGGGGGCCCGACCCCAAACATATAATGATACTTGTCTTGGATGAGGCATGACCGATTTGGCTCTCAAGATGGTCTCAAATCAAAAATTCTTCAACATGAAAGTTGTTTGCCTCATCAAAACAACAAGATTGGTTTTTTGCGATCATCTCCATCTGAGGGTAATTTGCAAACTCGATCAACATGGCAATACATATACATCCTAGAGGCATATGTTTGTATAGTGGGCAGATATTGACGTTAAGACATTTTTCAAACATAATAGTGTTCAACATGAAAGTTCTTCGCCGACAAGGTGACCAACTTAGATTTTTGAATAATCTCAATGTGAGCTCAAGCGCAATCTCCACAACCAATAAAAATGGCAGATTTTTCACCTGTATAAAAATTCACACCCACTTGTCCAAGTTAAGGTTGATTTAGAGATTTGGACTGATATTGGAGTACTTTTCTTGTGCGAAAAGTCCAGCCACCTTAAATAGAGGCGATGGCCACATGAGTAGTAGCTCACAATTGCAAACACATCTACCCATTATGTCATCTACGTTTTGTATCTCCCCCATCTTTCGTGTTGGAGAGCAGCAGATTATGAGGCTCTAGGGGTGGTTGAAACCAGCCTAGGGAATCCATAGATGTTGGGGGTCCCTCCCGGGTGTGTGGGTTTTGGGTATAAAAGGCCTCGCCGGCATGTCTTGTGAAACCGTGCTCCTAGCAAGACTCCTCCGGTGACGTTCTCTTGGCTATCACGCTCGACGTTGTGGGTACACGGTGATGTGTGCATGCCCATAGGCCTAGCCTGCAAGATTAAAAAAAGGAACTACCCCGCTAGCAAGGCCCAGCCTGCCCACAGGCAGAACACCGCCCCCTTTGAGCCCAGTTGGTTTTTCTCCCCCTTATTTTTCTTAATTTCATGATTAAAGTCTGTAAACATGTTAGAAAATTCACGATTTTCCCATGATTTTTTAATTGTGGTGAACATATTTTAAAA
The DNA here is from genome assembly GCA_022496015.1 of Hordeum marinum. Taxonomy (NCBI): domain Eukaryota; kingdom Viridiplantae; phylum Streptophyta; class Magnoliopsida; order Poales; family Poaceae; genus Hordeum; species Hordeum marinum. Next base: position 476,762,353 of record CM039672.1, on the reverse strand, counting down.
TCCATAAAACAAATTTACAATCCCACAAGTTTTTTTAAAATTCATGTACTTTTTTTCAAATTTCTCAAAATAGGTAACCGTGTTTTTCCAAGTTATGATATGTCAGTTTTCAATTGAGATCTATGTAGATACCGATACGATGCAGGATCTAGATGGTTGATCTAGATTCATTTTCTATGCGGTCTTGATATGATGTGGTTTATTGTTTGTCGGTCAGAGATGGTGCGGCCCTCAAAGTTTGACATGGCAAAAAGAAGGGAACTACTCGGCATAAAACACTCCTAAAAATATCTTATAGGTGAAGAATTATTAGTAGCGCGGCCATGAAATACGCGCTACTACTAAATTACAGTAGCGCCGCACTAAAACAGGCGCTATTAATACAGATTTTAGCAGTAGCGCCAGCACGCACCACTGCTATTGTGACCCTCTCACGTAAACACCAGACTACATATAATAGTAGCGAGTATTTACCGACCGCGCTACTCCTAAACTATGTAGCAGTAGCGGTGGTGGTCAATGTGCGCTACTACTAATCTTACCTTATCCTCACCCGTCCGTCCGTATCCACACTCTCACCGGTCAATCTCACTCTCACTCTCTATTGCTGCAGCCCGTCGCCGTCGCCTGCCGCCAGCGGTAGCTCTCCCTCCCTCTCTCCCCCTTTGTCCCTCCTCCCTCTGTTCTTACACTGCTAGGGACATGGATGGATGGTCACATTTTTTGTGAAGCATTTTCCCAACGTAGGGAGATAAAATTAGGCTACTATTGTAGTTTGTAGTGCGTATATTCCCTCACATATAGCCATGAACTTGTGCACATATCAGGCATGCAATGCTAGGAGCATAGGAAACAACACACACGAGCCTGACTACATATGCTCAAGATTTGAGGATATAAGAAGAAAGTACTTGATGTGGGGGGCACACTGGCCTCATCCTATAACATCTAAACCAACAATGATTTGGAAGATCAATCCAGATTTTAATGACGATTGGCATGATCGGGGTATATGTGGTAGTTTCATATGGGTGCTTATTTTGTTGGTATATGGCCATACATTCTTGCCCCCTCTCAAGATTTTTCCTGGGTCCGCCCCTGGTCATTAAACACGCCATGCATGGTATCATATCTTAGAAAAAAAGTACACATTAGGTATATGAATATTTATTTCATACATGTACGAATTAGGTATGTATGAATTCATTTATTTAGTGTAACAATTAGATTTTTATATGTATATACCTAGAATATTTAGTATGTGTGTGTTAGAGTTTTGTTTATGTATATACCCAAAATATTTTGTACGTACATATTAGATTAGGTATGTACAATTCATTTATTTGGTACACACTCGTTAGATTTTTTTTCGTACGTTATACCCAGAATATTTAGTATGTGATGCCTTATATTTTTATATATGTATATACCCAGAATATTTAGTACATATCCATTAGATTATGTAGGATTCACTTATTTAGTACATATGCATTATAATTTTTGTGTAGGTACATACCCAAAGTACGCAATATATTTTCTGTATGTGCATACTCATCATATTTACATATCGCGATATAAAATTGATGATTATATACCCCGATACAATAAATACATAGGATTGTATGTGGGGTATATGTAACATACATTTGTAAAAGTAAAAAGAATCGTTGGTGGGTATATCTATGCAGGAAAAAATCATGTGCGGGTATCATATATTCCTACAAGTAAAAAAAACAAAATAGGATCACATTTTACATTTAAATTATTTTGTCACCTTTATTTGTATAGAAATATGTGGTCACCTTAATTTTTATAAATAGCGTTAAAAGTGGTGACCCGGGCCTTAATGTTTTCTAAATACTAGATACCTTGAAAAGTAAAATTTTAGAAAATATTTCTAGATATATTATTACGTCTAGTTAGAAGGTATTTGAGATACCCGAGGTATATCTTTATTTAGTATAATACCTCGGGTATGTGTATATTCTTAGTACATATAATACCACGGGTATATGTATATTTTTAAAATTTATGGTTTGTGTATATTTTCATTATATATAATATCCCACGTATGTGTATATTTTCATTAGATATTATGCATCAACATAATATTTGGAAAGGGGGCTATTTCTGAGAAATCAACATAATATTTTGTTTGGAAAGCAATCGTTGACTATTGAGGGGTATTAGTGCATGCGAATCAAAAATGGAAAGTTATTATTTCATTGATTGCACGCCATGCACTAACAAAAATGGCTTGCCATAATGGGCCTAGGTGCCCAGGCAGTTCCCCAAACATTTTACCTATAGAAACTCTATTCATCACCTAGGATGCAAAATCAGTTATTCTTCACCCGAGATAATATTATGATGAAAATATATATTTTGCTTCATTACGTGCTAGCTAGACGCAGCTTCAGTAACTTGATGAAGCCAATTCTTATTGTAACTTAAACCCCCTCTACTAGCGATCCGTTAAAGATCCGACGTAACCAGATTGACCCATATTCCAAACGATTTTTTCTAAAAGCGCTTAGAAAAAATTGAAAAATTGCAATAAATCATAAATGTTTCATGTTTTCGTTTTGTATTCTGTGAAAAAAATCAATCCATTCTGGATGTATCGTCTTTTGAAGAAAGATTATTATTCATTTGAACTCAAAATGCTATTAAGTCACAAACCATACATTCAAATGGGTTGTTAACTTCTCAGAATACAAACGAAACATTTATGATTTATTGGATTTTTTTATTTTTTTCTGAGCACTTAAAAAAATCGTTTGGAATATGAGTCAATCTGGTACGTCGGATCTTTACGGGTGGTTGATAGAGTGGGTTAAGTTACGGTGAGACTTGGCTTCATCATTCATCAAGTCACTGAAGCTGCGTCCGTGCTAGCTAGCTGCTGTTACTAATAACTGACTCGATAATCCCCCTCCCTGTTTTTCCAACAGCTAGGAGGTTTCTAATTTGAATTCAGTTCTTATGTTTCCTCCAGAGAGAAAATAATATATTTTACATGACAAAACCATGTATGGCTATATCTAAATGCTTTGATCTGTAGACTAGCTACTGTGTCTAATTATGATTTCTCAAGTATCCTACTCATTATGAAGGCATCTTACGACTTGTGCAAAACATTTGCAGGGCCTCACACATGATGATCGCGAAAGACGTGTGAAATTCTTGACGTAGATCCATAACACGAGAGAGGAGCTGTACGAGCTGATCACGAAGGCGGAAAGGATCTACAACATTCCTGGCAAGCTCGGCAGAGAAATCAGACGGTTGCGCCAGGAGCTTTCCCCGCAAGTCCTTCCTAGACCCAATGACAGCACTTGGTATGTACTCCCTCTGTACCATAATAATTGTAGTTGGAGAGAACTAAACTGACGATCTCTCTTCTTTATAAAATATTTTCATAGGGTTAATCAGTTATCTATCGTCAACCTGAACCTGTAGGCGCTTCTTACGAAGGAAGAGTATACTCGAGCGCTACGGGGGACAAGCGGCATGTTAATCCAGCACGTATATGATCACGCGCATGCTCATTGGTTCGATTGTTGAGGCGGTGTCTCTGCTTCTAACTGGAAGAGAAATGAAGATGACTTAGTTGTTAGTGTGCTCTGTATGTGCGATCAGTGATCGCTTTTGTATGACCGAACTGGGTTCAGTTTTCGTAATCTTGTTGAGTACTAAGCTATCTATATGATGTTGGGATATCCATTTTGTTGTCTGCATGTCTTAAGCTTGTTCAAGAATTTCAGTTATGTCACTACCCATGTATGTGCTTACCACTCAGCCATGGAAACTCTTTGGCACATCTTTTGGGAACAGATAAAATAGTTGGTGTGTTGTTTCATCAGGTAGTGAGCAAAGTCAAGCAGGAAAGGATTAGTGGGAAACAGTTCACAGTTGCTGCTTCTGTTCCTGAAGGATGAGATTTCAAATTGTTCAGCTCTACAAGAGAAGCTTGGGGAGTATGATGCAATGCAGCTGACACAACATTGGAATCGGATGGAAACAGACTAGTATAAGTAATTCGCAGAAGTCCTAAGGACAACATGTTAGACCGCAAGATCGGCTAGGGTAGATGGCACCGGTAGAGGGGGTAGAAGGGTTACCTGCTCCCTGACCTGAGGAGGTCGAGCCGCCCTCCATCGCGTCTCGGTGGTGGTGGTGATGACGGCGGTGACGGCAGGGAGTAGGAGAGAAAGTGGAGCTTCCCGTGAGCACCGCGCTAACCCTAGATCGGTAGGGAGTGTAGGTGGGCAGAGTGGCGGCGGTGAATCTCGTAATCCGTGCCCCTGCCTCCCACCTTTGTTAATATAGCGCGGGTCACAGGGGCCCACCAACCATAACGGGTTGGGCACCCCCGATCAGGGCGCATCGGATCAGGGGTCCGGTGGGCCGTTGGGCCCACTCGGTGGAGATCATCCTAACATTCTCCCCCATGATCTCAACTTTACTTTTAACTTTATACTTTCTATTTTATTCGTTTCATCGCATATTGATACATTGAGCATGTCTCATCGTCATAGCTTGATTGTCGATAGAATCATACAGCTACAACATACGTTTTGTTCAGAAACAAATTCTGTTTTTTTGGGCCTCTCATGATCCAGGAATCATAGGCTTTCCCTTATACCCATGCCGGCTAAGTGTTCCTTGAACACATTGGGTGGTAAGCCTTTTGTTAGCGGATCCGCAAGCATATCCTTTGTCTTTATATGCTCGAGACTTATAGTGTGATCCTGGATTTTATCTTTCACAACATAAGACATTCTCTATAGTTTTGGCAGCATTACTCGACTTGTTGTTGTGAGCATAGAATACTGCGGGCTGGTTGTCACAGTACATCTTTAGTGGTTTGTGAATACAATCTACCACTTTCAAGTCGGGTACGAATTTCTTTAGCCATATTGCCTACCCCGTGGCTTCGAAGCATGCTATGAATTCTGCATACATCGTGGATGATGCAACTATTGACTGTTTGGAGCTTTTCCACGAAATAGCACCTCCTGCGAGAGTGAAGACGTATCCTGACGTGGATTTTCTATCATCTCTGTCCCTCGCAAAATCTGCGTCTGAATACCCTTTTATCTCTTGAAAGTCAGACCTCCTATATGTTAGCATGTAGTGTTTCGTGCCTTGCGCATAACGCAATGCCTTCTTTGCCATTTTCCAATGCTCCATGGCTAGATTCTCTTGACACCTACCGATTACCCCGGTAACAAATTCTAAGTCAGGACGGGTGCACACGTGTGCATACTATAAGCTTCCAACAGCCGAAGCATATGGTACTTGTTTCATGAGATCGATCTCGTACTGGTTTTTGGGACATTGGAATTTCCTAAAACTATCACCCTTGACTATAGGAACAGGCGTGGCTTTACTCGCATGCATATCATACTTTTGAAGAACTTTCTCCAAATATGCCTTCTGCGAGAGTCCTAAGACTCCATTGTTCCTATCTCGGTGAATTTCTATGCCCAAAACATAGGGTGCTTCACCAAGATCCGTGATATCAAAATTTGAGGACAAGAACTTCTTTGTCTCTAGTAGTAGACTAACATCACTGCTAGCAAGAAGGATATCATCCACATACAAGATTAGGAAAATATATTTCCCATTTTTAAATTTGCATAAATGCAATTATCCTCAATATTTTCTTTGAACCCAAAACTTTTAACCGTTTGGTTAAACTTTAGATACCACTGTCTAGAGGCTTGTCTTAATCCATAAATGGATTTCTTTAGGTGGCATCCCATACTTTCCTTGCCTTCCATGATAAAACCCTTGGGTTGTTTCATGTAAACCTTTTCTTTTAAATTCCTTACATGAGACTGGAGAAAAAATCTCATTGTAATCTATCCCTTCTCTTTGTGTAAATCCTTTAGCTACAAGTCTTGCTTTATACTTTTCTACATTGCCACTAGGATCATACTTGGTTTTGTAGACCCATTTCCAGCCTACTGTTTTGGCTCCTTTAGGAATTTCCACTAAGTCCCAAACATCTTTGGAACTCATAGAATTCATCTCATCTTTCATTGCTTGTAGCCATTTTGATGAGTTAGGGCTTTTAATGGCTTCTTCATATGTAGCGGGATCACCTTCCATATGAGCCATTTCTGTATTATAAACTTTATAATCAGTAGAAATAGCAGATCTTCTTGTTATATTAGATCTTCTAAGTGCCTCAGTTCTGGCACATTTTCTACTGTTGACTGTTGTACCTCCCTTTCATGCTCAACAACAGGTTCAGTCGGCTCCTGACGGACAGGTTCCGGGTCTTCCCCCATAGTTGTCACGGGTGGAGTTACAGCTGGTAGTGAGAAAAATGGCTCCTGAATCATCGGATTAGGTGCATGCACCCTCTTCTCCTCAAGATCGATTTTCCGAGCCACCAAGCTCCCCCTCATCATTTCGTCCTCTAAGAAGACTGCGTGTCTCGTTTCTACAAACTTTGTATATCTGTCTGGGCAGTAGAAACAAAACCTTTTGATCTATCTGGATAGCCAATAAAGTGGCAACTCACTGTTTTGGGATCTAACTTTGCAATGTTTGGATTAAACATTTTAGCCTCAGCGGGACACCCCCACACCCTGAAGTGTTTTAAAGAGGGCACTCTTCCTGTGCACAGCTCGTATGGTGTTTTGGGCATCGACTTGCTTGGCACTCTATTGAGAATGTGAATGGCGGCTTTCAATGCCTCCATCCATAATCCCAATGGCAATGTGGAGTAACTCATCATGCTGCGCACCATATCCATCAGAGTACGGTTACGCCTTTCAGCTACTCTATTTTGCTGAGGCTCGCCCGACATTGAATACTGAGCTACTATGCCAGTCTCCTGCAAGAACTTTGCAAAGGGTCCAGGGACTTGGCCATATGGGGCGTGCCGACCGTAGTACTCCCCCCCACGATCGGACCTTACTATCTTTATTCTTTTATCATGCTGATTTTTAACTTCAGCTTTGAATATCTTAAACTTATCCAATGCTTCGGATCTTTCTTTGATTGGATAAATATAACCAAACCGAGAGTAGTCATCTGTGAATGTTATTAACGAATCATACCCATCCACACTTTGCACCGGAAATGGTCCACAAATGTCGGTGTGGATGACTTCTAGTGTGCCTGTGCTATGAATTGCACCCTTTTTGATCTGTTTGACATACTTTCCTTTAATGCAATCCACGCATTGTTCTAAGTCTGAAAACTCTAACGGAGGTAGAATTTCACTTTTGATTAATCGTTCAATCCTCCCCCTGGAAATATGGCCTAAGCGACAGTGCCATAATTTCGACGAGTCATCGGTTCTTTTTTTTCTTTTGTTCTTTGTTCGACGAGGTAATTTGAGCATTCACATTGGACACATAATGCACTTTCTCACGAAGTGATAGCAAATAAAGCTCATTATGAAGCAAAGCATCACCAACATAAGCGTTATTACACCATATGGCACACTTGTCATGTCCAAAGTAACACTCATAATTGTCTTTATCTAAACAAGAAACACTAATCAAGTTTCTATTACATGAGGGAACAAATAAGACATCACGAAGAAGAAGATTGAATCCATCAGCTAACTCCAAAGAGACATCGCCGACAGCTTCAACTTCTGCTTGGACTCCATTAGCTACCTCAATGCATCTTTCTCTTCTTTCCATACTCCTCGTCGAATGGAATCCCTGTAAAGAGTTTGCAACGTGAACGGTTGCACCAGAGTCAATCCACCAAGTAGATTTTGAAAACTTTACATACAAGGATTCATTTACAAAGGAAACGATGTCGTTACCTCTCTTTGCCATAACAGACTTTAGCCAAGCAGGGCAGTCCTTCTTGTAGTGCCCTGTCTGCTTGCAGTGGAGACAAGTGTCTTTGTCCACCGGGAAGAACTTCTGTTGATGCTGATGCTGATAGGGTGCTTTTCCATGTGGCTTAGAAGGAGAACCTTTGCCATTAGGATTAAAGTTTTTCTTCTTTTGGTCCTTCACATAGTTGATAGAACCACCATTTGAGGCTTTCAGTCTGTCCTCTTCCTGGACGCACATGGCTATCGTCTTTTCTATGTCCCATTTTTCACGCGACATGTTATAGTTGACAACGAATGTGTGAAACTCCTTAGGCAACGAGGCCATAATCAGGTGGACGAGGAGCGCAGATTTGAGCTCCAAGTCTGCATCCATGGGCTTGAGTTTTGCAGACATGTTGCTCATCCTGAGAATGTGCTCTCGAATACCATGACCACCTCCAATGTAGTTCTCTGTTACCAGCTGTTTTATCAACTGGGTGGCATATGTCTTTGCAGAACCAGTGAACTGGCTTTTTATCCTTTTCAGCAACTTCCCTACGGAAGTGCACTCTGCAATCGAACCCACAATGGCGTTCTCGATTGTGTTCTTTATAAATGCCATACACTTCTTGTTGGCATTTACCCACTTTTGGTTGTTGAGAGTATAGGAGAACTCCAACGCACCATAGTCAGTCCTCTTTTTATGTCATGCAACATCATCATCACTAGCCTCTCTGACTGGCTGTGTAGGCTTGACCGGCTGTGGTTCATCCACAACCCAGTCAACCTCAGCACAGACAAAGGCCAGATCAACTTTCTTCCTCCACTCGGTGTAATTATCACCTCTGAGTGTCGAAACTTCTTTTAAACAACTAATCAGGTTGAAACCTCCTGAAAATTATGACAACCACATGTGTTAATCTAACATTGGTCAAATTAAACATATAATTGTCTATGCAATTAAATCTATATTACCGTTGGGCAAATTAATAGAAATAAAAGCACCTTTAAAAAACATGGTCATGTTATTAATAACGTTGGTTATAAAAATAACATAATCATGTTAATTCTAATAATCACTTTAACGTGCTCTAATAAATAATTCTCTCTAAACTTTATTTCTTTTATAAAGGCACATTTTTAAATATTTACGCAGCGGAAAACATGAAAATAAATTCATGGACTTTTAATTCTTGACAGAAACTTTTCTTTTATAAAATAAAAAATTCATGAACTTTATTATATTTTTCTTTATAAAATACATGAACTTTTCTTTTTTGAAAATTTACAATTTTATTTTTCAGAAACTTTTATTTTCGAGGCAATTTTCCGTGGGAATAAAATGACTAGAAAAACAAGTAGCAGCAGCAGCGCGGTCGCGGCCCAGCATAGCAGCCCACTTATCTTTCGGCCCGAAGGTCTATGGCGGATCTAGGGTATTGATCCTGGCCGTGGACGCGATCCGACGGTCGGACGCCCTTTTCGCTGGGTCAAAACTGATGGGGCGAGGGAGATCGACCGAAACCCTCGGTCACTCCTCGACCTCTCCGCGCCGCTCTCTCTCTCTCTCCCGCGCCTCTGTGCCCGACGGGCATGGCCGATAGCGGGGATGGGCTTCGCCGGCCGCCGGCTCCGGCGTGGAGCCACGGCGCCCGCGCACCCCTTTCCTCTCCCCGTTTCTCTTTCTCTCTCACGCAGGATCCGTGGCAGGGGCCCAGCCTCCGCCATGGCACCCTCTGCGGGCCTGGTCGCCGCCTGTCGCGTGCGTGCCCGACCGTTGCCGCTGCGTGCGGGCGCGCCTGGCCGCCGCCGCGAGCGGGCGCGCCCCATGGCCGCCGCCGCGAGCGTGCGCCTTGGGCGCCGCTGTCTGTGCGTGCGCGCCTCATGGCCGCCGCCGTCCTTCTTCCCCCTTTTGCGTTTCCCTTTTTTTTGTTTCTTTTCTTTGCCGGCTAGCCCTAGGGCTTCTGGTGGTTCTTCTTCCCAACACCTCGGCTTGCCGATGCGTGTGGGGATCGAGAGGAACAGGCATGGCCAAAACGGCGGCACTCTTTTCCGAAAAGGATTCCGGTGACTTTGCTCTTTTGATTTGCTTTGCCCTGCTAGGGTTCTTGAGGGAATGGGGTTTCTTTTCTTTTCTTTACTTGCTACCGAAAATACCATCTAGATCCTAGGTGCTCTGACACAATTGTTAGACCGCAAGATCGGCTAGGGTAGATGGCACCGGTAGAGAGGGTAGAAGGGTTACCTGCTCCCTGACCTGAGGAGCTCGAGCCGCCCTCCATCGCGTCTCGGTGGCGGTGGTGATGACGGCGGTGATGGCAGGGAGTAGGAGAGAAAGTGGAGCTTCCCGTGAGCACCGCGCTAACCCTAGATCGGTAGGGCGTGTAGGTGGGCAGAGCGGCGGCGGTGAATCTCGTAATCCGTGCCCTGGCCTCCCACCTCTGTTAATATAGCACTGGTCACAGGGGCCCACCAACCATAACGGGTTGGGCGCCCCCGATCAGGGCGCATCGGATCAGGGGTCCAGTGGGCCGTTGGGCCCACTCGATGGAGATCATCCTAACACAACACACCAGAAGGATATGGACTTTCCAACCTTCTCTTGGATTTTTGGTGTCGTGAGAATTCTACGGACTAATATGTCAAGCTTCTGACGCTTGTTTGGTGATTTTATATGTGTCACAATGTAGTTTTCATGAACTCGTACATTTTCGAACGATGAATTCATGAACATTTTAGAAATTCCTGATTTGACTAAAATTCAGGAATAAAATTTGAAATTCAGGAAAGTTTTCAAATTTGAGTACATTTTTTGAAATTTGTGAGCACTTTTTAAACCCCTACATTTTTCTGAATGCAACAATATTTTGCCAAACTCACAATCAATTTTAGAAATTTATGAACATTTTTTCGAAACACATGAACAATTTTGGAAATGAGAAATCATTCTGTTCAATCACGTGCAGCGTTCCGCCGTGGATGCAGCCGTTGGATTCCATCTGATCTGATTCAACAGCACCATTCACATTCGTTTTTTCTTGCCGCGACCAGCCACGTGATCCCATCCGAGACGTTCATGCAACAAGACCTATGTTAAAAAATAAATCTACAACAATACTGTTGTTGTAAAAATAATCAGTAACAAGACCTGTGTTGTAAAAAAAATCTCAAAACAAATCTGCCACAAGAGCTCTGTTACAGGAAAAAAAATCGATAACACAACGTTTGTTGCAAATGTTTCGGCAACATGACTTGTGTTGCAAAATGATTTTCACAACACGACTTCTATTGCAGAAGTTCGAACGACGCTCGGCCACAAGATCGTGTCAGATCTGATGGCTCCGTGTCTGGTAGATTTGTTAAAAAGATCCGGCGGCCGAGGGGTAGTTTCAAAATTTAAGAGCTTCTTTTGAATTCCTGAACTTGTTTTGAATTTTTTAATAAATATTTTCAATTCGTGAACAATGTTTTAGACTCAAACGTTTTTTGATAATCAGGAGCAAATTCTAGAGTTCACAATCATTTTTCAAATCAGTGAACATTGTTCGAAATGGTGGATTGTTTTTGCAATATGTGAACACGTATAACGAATATGAAACATTTTTTGAAATTTGTGAAAAAACAATCAATAGCCGAATAATTTTCGAAATTCATGAAGATTTTTCTAGATCCCAAGCACTTTTTTAATTCGTGAAAAAATCAAATCATGGACATTTCTTGAAATTAAGACCATTTTTAAACATTGAACATAATTTTCGCTGATTATATATATGAGCAGTTCTAGAAGTAAAAAACGTAATACAAAAAACAAACAAAGAAGAAGTAAAAAACTCGTTAACATGAAAGTTATTTGCCTCATCGAAATAACAAGATTTGCATTTGCGATCATCTCCATCTGAGGTAATTTGCAAACTCAACCAACATGGCAATACATATACATCCTGAAGGCATAGGTTTGTATAGCGGGGCAGAATTCGGCTTTAAGACAACTTCAAACATAAAAGTGTTCAACACGAAAGTTATTCGCCTCGCCGAGTCGATCAACTTTGTGTTTTGAATAATCTCAATCTGAGCTCCAGCACAGTCTCCACAACCAATACAAAGTGGCATATTTTTCACCTGCGCAAAATATCACACCCACTTGTCTGAATTAAGGTAGGTTTAGAGATTTGGATCGATACATGAGTACATTCCTTGTGCGAAAAGTCCATCCGCCTCATATAGAGGCGATGGCCAATTGAATAGCAGATCACAAGTGCAAACACATCTACCCATTCTTTCACCTATGTTTTGTATCTCCCCCATTCTTCGTGTTGGAGAGCATCGAATTCCGAAGCTCCGGGGTAGTTGAACCAACCTAGGGCTGTCCATAGACGCCAGGGTCCCTCCCGAGCGTGTGGGATTTGGGGTTTTAAAAAGGTCCCATCGGCATGTCTTACGAATCATGCTCCTGGCAAGATTACTCCGGTAACGTTCTCTTTCCTAGCATGCTCGACATCGGGGGTACATGGTGATGTGTTCATGTGTGAACAATATTTTTATGGGACTCCGCTAGGACTAATGATCAAGAATCATCATCATCCATCATATCCTATGATGAGCTTCCATGCTCCACAAAATATAGTGCTAAGAACATCATCATCAAACCTAGTCTCGAGTAATTGTTGAAGGATCATCGCCAAGCTTGTGAGTCATACAAGAAGGCGCGTGAAGAGAAGAAATTGCAGGACTCCCTCACAAAATTCAAAAAGGGTCGTCAAGGCAACGTCACTCCGGTTGGAGATATCTCTCCACAAAGAGCAGGCTACACCCTCTATGAGTAGTGCCTTTTTCCCCGAGCAAGCACTTGAAATTATTAGTCTCATTACTCAAAATAGTGATCTTCAATTTGAATCTTACATGGAAAATATCGATGCTAAAAAAGAAGATTTCTATTTTCGTGTCCCAAATTGCTTAGTTGTGCCCAGTTTGGCACGAGGCAACTAACATTGCTCACTTTTCCCCTCCCTCCTCCACCACCTGCTAGAGCACCGCCATCCAATCAAAGCCTTTAATCGTTACCTCCTCATTAGTGGGGCCACGTGATATTCTGATAGGTGGGATCGGGTCACTCTCTCTTCCCATAGTGTTGACACGTTAAAACCCTGACATGCGGGGCCGAGGCAACTTATGACAGGTGGGGTCGAGGCAACTTATGTCAGTACGGCCAAACTAGCTTATGACAGGTGGGGCCGGGGCAGCTTATGACAGGTGGGGTATATTCTCTATCATTTGTCCATGGCTCACCGCGCACAACCTTGAGAACCTTCCGCAACCTCCCATAGAGCAGCCATGGCCATGGCTTGTCCACATCGCTGGCTCCGTTCTGGCGTCGACAAATAGACGACGGTGCTGCACGTCCACCGCGACACCGACATTAATTCTTATGACTGCATTGTCCCTCGAGGCCCAACCAACCACACTTAGAGTTGTCGTCCTCGACCATCTGGATTTTTTTGGCATCGAAGAGAGCGACCGGTAGTCACGCGACATTTTTTAGTAAGCTCTTCGATCCTGATCTGCCTTATTCAAGCGTTTTGGGGACCCTTTCGGTCAATCTCATCTGAACCCCTGATTTCAAGGGCGCCTTTGCGTTCAAACTCTAGTTACAATGGGTACACCACCAAGGGAGGGGATTCGATCATGTCATGGCCACACTCACCTACACTAGATTCGGAGGAAGTTCATGTAGTTAACGCTCACGGCCTATCTGAATGATCTCTTGTTTGATTTATAGTGTTACTTGTGTTTTGGAGGGATTATTATAATTCAACAGGCAAGCTGATAATCCTTGGTATATTGCATGTGAAGATGAGTCAATCTAGTAGGGCAAAGAGAAGATGGCATTGGAGGAGGCAGTGACTAATTTGGGTGTTGAATTAGCCAGTAAAAACAGATTGGTTGTTGAGTTGGAGCATACTATTGCAGAAGAAAATGGAATTCCAAAGCTTGTTCCCAATGATAAGAGACTGATCTGGCAATATTTGATCATGTGATAGAGTTGATGCAGATGTGACGGAGAGGAGAAAACAAGAGTCATACAATGACTTGAAGTGAAGGGCGAGGAGAAAAATAGATACATGGTGGCACTTATCATAGTTGTCATATTTGCACTAGCTTTTTTACTATATAGTTAAGGTAAATTGAAATAATGTAAGCGATCTCCAAATGTGATGGGTTGTTGAGCAAGTTTGTACCCCTGGAATCTGGGCAAGATGTGACATTGTTGAGCAAGTTTGTACCCCTGGAACCTGGGCAAGACGAGTTGTTGAGCTGAAGAATACCATTGCCGAACAAAAAGAATTCCACAGCTTGTTCGCAGCGATAAATTGACACTAGAGACGACCGACCTAGTCATATTTGATCATGTGATAAAGGAGCTGCAAATGTGATGGAGAGGAGAAAGCAAGAGTCATACAAGGATTTGAAGTGATAAATCTGTTGTTTGCTGTTTGCCGAGTTACGAATAACCGCCGAGTTACGAATTACCGCCGAGTTACGAATTACTGGTCTGCCGAGTTACGAATTACCGCCGAGTTCAGTTACGGATAAATCTCGAGAAACATAATATCGCCGAGTGCCCGATGAAATTATGAAACTCGTGACAAAACACGATTCTAGTAGTGAGGTTGAGTGATCAAGTAACTTGTATCGTAGAGTGTGAACTATGAAATCGCTACACTAAAGCAGAAGCAGATTAAGACACAAGATGATGGTGTTCAGCACGTGAAGCTGGCTAGAGTAAGTTTATTAATTTCTTTATGGTGGTGCAAAAACTACTACCAAGTCCAATCTATAGTAAGTGTCGCCGTTTTGAACTAAGCTTGACCTAACCTTAGTTAAAAACTTTGACAGTTATTTTGGATCGAAGGGAGTACTAGTTTTCTATCCCAATGTTGTGTGAGCTGCACTTCATCATGCTCCCCAGAAGATGCTTCTACTACAGCTTAACATTTTTTACATGTCAGCCTTTAAGCAGCAACATCAGCAGCAGCTGTGAACTCCTTATTTCAATATCTTCAACAAACATGGAACAGGGAGACACTAAAATAGATATAGCATAACATCAGAACAACTTGGTACTAACTAGTTAGTTCGGTCATATAAAGCGATCGATGATAGTCTATGTAAGAACACACTAACAACCTTTTATTGCACCTGTGCCATTCATAAACATGTCTCTCAATCATTTTGTTTCACTTTGCTTGCGTGCCTCCCCTCTTTTCTTCTCGATCCATTGCCTTTCATCTGGATCCAATTCAACAATCTTACCAGCGGCCATGCTCATGAGCACATACGAGCTGAAGGACAAACCCACAAATCCCATGCAACGGTCAAGTACAATTACCACTCGTGCGGCACGCCTACAGGTTGGGTTCAGATGAGATAACTTGTTAACCCCACAAAAAACTTGTAAAGAGAAGATGATCATACATACCATGTGGTGTCTCTAGGATCCACTTGCATGCCGAGCTCCCTGCGCAGCCGAGTGATATTTTTGCCTGCCCTGCCAGGGATATTGTAGGTCCTTTGCACGTGTGAAACCTTATCATACAGCTCCTGTCTCATGTTATGGATCTCTGTCAAGAGTTTCTCCCGATCTTCACAGCCCTGCTTGCAGATTGCAGTAGAGAGCATAAGATGAGTTCCTACACAAATGATCATGCAATGGAAAAACCGTAGTACTAGCTGGTCCATGGATCAAAGCATTTAGATACAGGGTTTTGCTCCTCGTTCCTCTGATTATGCATCTTTCCATGTTGAAAACAATAGCTTTTTTTTTGTTTTCTTGAGGAAACACAATTAAGATGCCCTGGCTGTTTGGCGAAACATGGAGTTGGATTATCAAACGAGCTATTAGCACAGCATATGTTAGTCCAGGTTACAGAAACGAGCTATTGCACACAAAAAATATGAAATTGGTGAGCCGACGGGGGTAAAGTAAGTACCTTGCCGGCCGCCACATTGGTATCTGCGGCAGCAGAAGCGGGGGATGTGGTAGACCTAGCCCGGCCGACCTGGGAGAGCCTCGGGAAGGGCTGGCGTTGCGCCTTGTCGACTCCCATCGCCGGCATCTGGCCACCGCCGACGAGCCTCCTCGCCGCGACTCGAAGCGCCGCCATCGGTGGTCGCCTGCAAAACAGTACGGATCAGGGGCAGCCCGTCGCCGAATCAGGACCCTCCACCACACCTGGCTTCCGAATCGCGGGAGCAGCGAGAGGAATTTGGGGGCGCGCACCTGTTCCTCCTCTCTGATGTAGGCTAGGGTTCCTCCGCTCGCCTCCCCCGACTCCAACTCCGATCCGTCCGATGTGTGGGGAACGAAAATGCCTTTCTTTCTTTCTTTCTTTCTTCTTCTACTAGTCTATTCTCTTTCTTTTACCCATCGTCATCCAACGAACGAACGTGGCCCGCCGCCCCGCTAGCGAGGCCCAGTTTTCAAATGTGATCTATGTAGGTATCGGTACGATGCAGGATCCAAATGGTCGATTGACATTCATTGTCTATGCAGTCTTGATGTGAAGCGCTTTCTTGTTTATCGGCTAGAGATGGTGCAGCCCTGGCTCGCGGAGCCCGTACCATCTTCATGTCGTATGCACATGTCTTTCTTTGAACACTAATCATATGCCTTCTAGTACGGGTGAAGTTGCGCTGGCAGAGTTTGACATGGCAAAAAAAAGAACTACCCCGCTAGCAAGGCCCAGCCTGCCCACACGCAGAACGTCGCCCCCTTTGAGCCCAGTTGGTTTTTCTTCCCCTTTATTTTTTCTTAATTTCGTGATTAAAGTATGTAAACATGTTACAAAATTCGTAATTTTTCCCATGATTTTATAATTGTGGTGAACATATTTTAAAATCCATAAACAAATCTAAAATCCCACAAGTTTTTTTTAAAATTCATGAACCTTTTTTAAAATTTCTCAAAACAGGTAACCATGTTTTCCCAAGTTATGATATGTCAGTTTTCAATTGAGATCTATGTAGATATCGATATGATGCAGGATCCAAATGGTCGATCTAGATTCATTTTCTATGCGGTCTTGATATGATGTGGTTTCTTGTTTTGTTAGCCAGAGATAGTGCGGCCCTAGCTCACGGAGCCTGTACCCTGTGCATGTAGTATACACATGCCTGTAGGGTAATGCAGCAGAAAATAAAAAAATTCTGACCTACGCACCAGCCCAGGACCACTACGAAGACTGCATACAAGGTTTGATCTTTTCGTTACCGACTCGTAACGCAGCGGAAGTAGAGTCGATGACGAATGGTGGTGCGGATCCCCGCAGCTAGGATTTTACAACCTCCCAACCGCGAGGATGAATACCCTCATCTGCCCCGCGGACAGCCCTCCGGGAGGCGATCGGACAGTCCCCCGGATGGTGTCGCGGACAGCCCTTCGGGAGGACCTCCAAAACTTGGACTGCCACTCGGACAGCCCTTCGGGAGGACCTCCAAAACTCGGACGGTCACACGGACAGCCCTTCGGGAGCCACTCTCGAACTAAGACCGAAACTACGATCTCTCTACAGAGTTGCACACATACAGTGTCATCTATCCAGCAGGGCTTCGCCGTCCAGAACTAGTTCCCACCGGAACCCAAACAACCTTTCGGCTCTACGAAACTATTTCTCTGGGAGGGAGAGAGAATGCCAGATCATGCATGGCTTGTGTGAGAGAGTTGGAGTGAGGATGGAGAGCTCCTCTCCACATCCTTTTATAGTGGTGGAAGGGGTGAGGAGGGGGGGCTGAAATTCAGCCCACAAAACATGCACCCAACAAACAAGGAAACATGTTCCCACCAAACATGGAGAAAACATGTTCCCTTGTCCATGGTGTTCCCCCATGGGGCCCCACCTTCCTCCCAACACTCTCCACCATTTGTGGAGGCTGCCCCCCACCATGGGGGCCCCCCAACACCTTTTGTCCAGCCACAAGGGGCTGCCCCCTCAAGGAGGGCGCCCCCAAAATAGCCCTACGCATCGTGGGATCTTGTCCCCTCACACTGGGACAATATGTTTTCCGTGACTATTACTTCTGAAAAATTCCGGAAGGTCCCAGAACATTTTCGGCACCCTCTAAAATTATCTGGACACGCTCCGGAACATTTCCGATATGGTGGTTTAACTTAAAACCATCTTCGTTTACCCGGTAAACAATTCCGGCAGCTCCGAAAACCTTTTTTCAGGCTTTTCTCTGGAAAAATTCTAGAAATTACCAGACCAATCTGGCAACCTCCAAAACATTCCCGGTGCTTGCCGAAACCTTTTATGATCAATGGTTTTATCCGAAACAACTTTTTGGTTTTATCGAAACTTTTTCGGTGTTCTCTCCTGAACTTTTTCGTTGTCTCCGAAACTTTTCCAGTGACTTTCTCTCGGACTCCTTGTCTAGTATTCAGCAGATAGATGACCCTTAAGCGTGTGACCCTATAGGTTCGGTGAAGTATAGACATGACTCGGAACCCGTTTCGATCAATGATCAACATCGGAGCCGTGGACACCCATATTGACCCCTATACCCACACGAATGAATATTCGAGTGAACCTCCAGTTGCCATTTGCTATTCCTGTTGCTTCACGATATGTTACAAATACCCGAGGTGAGACATGTTGGCATCCCCGCAGATCAACAACTTGTCCACTATGCTAGTTACCTCGTTACCGGTATTGTTTTGTTTTCTCGTTCTCATGTTCTGGCATCCCCGTGATCAAATCACAAAGTGTCTGGCCAGACGATGATGGATACCGTAACACCAAGAGGGCCCACAGATATCTCTCCATCGTCGGAGGAGCAAATCCCAATCTTGAGCTATCAAGTTAGTTGACATACTTTTCTATGAACCCGTAAGCCGCCGTAATAGCCACCCATTTACGGATGACGTTTAAAAAACCCCAAAGTTCAGAAAGCAAACATGAAGAAACTCGATACTCTCATGGTCTAAGGAATTATGCAAACATTAACTTCTCTGTGTTATTAACCATTAACTTATGACGAATGTATCTCATAGCATAACATCAATTCGGGTCGATTCAACACAAATGTTCTTCTAACATTGTGCCCTCAAAACTGCGGGCATAGCCATGCCCATGATCAGGAAAGCAGGATCATCATGCAATACTTGAGCCAGTCTTAGAGGCCAGACTAGGAATACATTTTACCGTTTATTATTCCACACGTGCATATGAGTCTTCCTTCAAGCCTCGTGGTTATTGCAGACTCGAGAACCATAGCAGTTATAGCATGGAACATAAACTTCATTATGAACAGGGAGATAATCAATAACATTTATTATTGCCTCTAGGGCATATCTCCTACAATGCCTTCCTTTTGACACCATGCATATGCCTTCTAGTGTGCATGATGCTGTGCTATCAGGGTTTGACATGGCAAAAAAAGGGAACTACTTAACATAAAAGTTCTTCATCTCGTCAAACAAATATACTTTTTGGGTCGTTCCCCTTCAAATCGTATGCAACTTTTAAAGGAAAAGCAGTCCAGGCTGATGCTTTCTATGACCAAATTTGGGGGCCCGACCCCAAACATATAATGATACTTGTCTTGGATGAGGCATGACCGATTTGGCTCTCAAGATGGTCTCAAATCAAAAATTCTTCAACATGAAAGTTGTTTGCCTCATCAAAACAACAAGATTTGGTTTTGCGATCATCTCCATCTGAGGTAATTTGCAAACTCGATCAACATGGCAATACATATACATCCTAGAGGCATATGTTTGTATAGTGGGCAGATATTGACGTTAAGACATTTTTCAAACATAATAGTGTTCAACATGAAAGTTCTTCGCCGACAAGGTGACCAACTTAGATTTTTGAATAATCTCAATGTGAGCTCAAGCGCAATCTCCACAACCAATAAAAATGGCAGATTTTTCACCTGTATAAAAATTCACACCCACTTGTCCAAGTTAAGGTTGATTTAGAGATTTGGACTGATATTGGAGTACTTTTCTTGTGCGAAAAGTCCAGCCACCTTAAATAGAGGCGATGGCCACATGAGTAGTAGCTCACAATTGCAAACACATCTACCCATTATGTCATCTACGTTTTGTATCTCCCCCATCTTTCGTGTTGGAGAGCAGCAGATTATGAGGCTCTAGGGGTGGTTGAACCAGCCTAGGGGAATCCATAGATGTTGGGGGTCCCTCCCGGGTGTGTGGGTTTTGGGTATTAAAAGGCCTCGCCGGCATGTCTTGTGAACCGTGCTCCTAGCAAGACTCCTCCGGTGACGTTCTCTTGGCTATCACGCTCGACGTTGTGGGTACACGGTGATGTGTGCATGCCCATAGGCCTAGCCTGCAAGATTAAAAAAGGAACTACCCTGCTAGCAAGGCCCAGCCTGCCCACAGGCAGAACACCGCCCCCTTTGAGCCCAGTTGGTTTTTCTCCCCCTTATTTTTTCTTAATTTCATGATTAAAGTCTGTAAACATGTTAGAAAATTCACGATTTTCCCATGATTTTTAATTGTGGTGAACATATTTTAAAATCCATAAACAAATTTACAATCCCACAAGTTTTTTTAAAATTCATGTACTTTTTTCAAATTTCTCAAAATAGGTAACCGTGTTTTTCCAAGTTATGATATGTCAGTTTTCAATTGAGATCTATGTAGATACCGATACGATGCAGGATCTAGATGGTTGATCTAGATTCATTTTCTATGCGGTCTTGATATGATGTGGTTTATTGTTTGTCGGTCAGAGATGGTGCGGCCCTCAAAGTTTGACATGGCAAAAAGAAGGGAACTACTCGGCATAAAACACTCCTAAAAATATCTTATAGGTGAAGAATTATTAGTAGCGCGGCCATGAAATACGCGCTACTACTAAATTACAGTAGCGCCGCACTAAAACAGGCGCTATTAATACAGATTTAGCAGTAGCGCAGCACGCACCACTGCTATTGTGACCCTCTCACGTAAACACCAGACTACATATAATAGTAGCGAGTATTTACCGACCGCGCTACTCCTAACTATGTAGCAGTAGCGGTGGTGGTCAATGTGCGCTACTACTAATCTTACCTTATCCTCACCCGTCCGTCCGTATCCACACTCTCACCGGTCAATCTCACTCTCACTCTCTATTGCTGCAGCCCGTCGCCGTCGCCTGCCGCCAGCGGTAGCTCTCCCTCCCTCTCTCCCCCTTTGTCCCTCCTCCCTCTGTTCTTACACTGCTAGGGACATGGATGGATGGTCACATTTTTTGTGAAGCATTTTCCCAACGTAGGGAGATAAAATTAGGCTACTATTTGTAGTTTGTAGTGCGTATATTCCCTCACATATAGCCATGAACTTGTGCACATATCAGGCATGCAATGCTAGGAGCATAGGAAACAACACACACGAGCCTGACTACATATGCTCAAGATTTGAGGATATAAGAAGAAAGTACTTGATGTGGGGGGCACACTGGCCTCATCCTATAACATCTAAACCAACAATGATTTGGAAGATCAATCCAGATTTTAATGACGATTGGCATGATCGGGGTATATGTGGTAGTTCATATGGGTGCTTATTTTGTTGGTATATGGCCATACATTCTTGCCCCCTCTCAAGATTTTTCCTGGGTCCGCCCCTGGTCATTAAACACGCCATGCATGGTATCATATCTTTAGAAAAAAAAGTACACATTAGGTATATGAATATTTATTTCATACATGTACGAATTAGGTATGTATGAATTCATTTATTTAGTGTAACAATTAGATTTTTATATGTATATACCTAGAATATTTAGTATGTGTGTGTTAGAGTTTTGTTTATGTATATACCCAAAATATTTTGTACGTACATATTAGATTAGGTATGTACAATTCATTTATTTGGTACACACTCGTTAGATTTTTTTTCGTACGTTTATACCCAGAATATTTAGTATGTGATGCCTTATATTTTTATATATGTATATACCCAGAATATTTAGTACATATCCATTAGATTATGTAGGATTCACTTATTTTAGTACATATGCATTATAATTTTTGTGTAGGTACATACCCAAAGTACGCAATATATTTTCTTGTATGTGCATACTCATCATATTTACATATCGCGATATAAAATTGATGATTATATACCCCGATACAATAAATACATAGGATTGTATGTGGGGTATATGTAACATACATTTGTAAAAGTAAAAAGAATCGTTGGTGGGTATATCTATGCAGGAAAAAATCATGTGCGGGTATCATATATTCCTACAAGTAAAAAAACAAAATAGGATCACATTTTAAATTATTTTGTCACCTTTATTTGTATAGAAATATGTGGTCACCTTAATTTTTATAAATAGCGTTAAAAGTGTGACCCGGCCTTAATGTTTTCTAAATACTAGATACCTTGAAAAGTAAAATTTTAGAAAATATTTCTAGATATATTTATTACGTCTAGTTAGAAGGTATTTGAGATACCCGAGGTATATCTTTATTTAGTATAATACCTCGGGTATGTGTATATTCTTAGTACATATAATACCACGGGTATATGTATATTTTTAAAATTTATGGTTTGTGTATATTTTCATTATATATAATATCCCACGTATGTGTATATTTTCATTAGATATTATGCATCAACATAATATTTGGAAAGGGGCTATTTCTGAGAAATCAACATAATATTTTGTTTGGAAAGCAATCGTTGACTATTGAGGGGTATTAGTGCATGCGAATCAAAAATGGAAAGTTATTATTTCATTGATTGCACGCCATGCACTAACAAAAATGGCTTGCCATAATGGGCCTAGGTGCCCAGGCAGTTCCCCAAACATTTTACCTATAGAAACTCTATTCATCACCTAGGATGCAAAATCAGTTATTCTTCACCCGAGATAATATTATGATGAAAATATATATATTTGCTTCATTACGTGCTAGCTAGACGCAGCTTCAGTAACTTGATGAAGCCAATTCTTATTGTAACTTAACCCCCTCTACTAGCGATCCGTTAAAGATCCGACGTACCAGATTGACCCATATTCCAAACGATTTTTTCTAAAAGCGCTTAGAAAAAATTGAAAAATTGCAATAAATCATAAATGTTTCATGTTTCGTTTTGTATTCTGTGAAAAAAATCAATCCATCTGGATGTATCGTCTTTTGAAGAAAGATTATTTATTCATTTGAACTCAAAATGCTATTAAGTCACAAACCATACATTCAAATGGGTTGTAACTTTCTCAGAATACAAAACGAAACATTTATGATTTATTGGATTTTTTTTATTTTTTCTGAGCACTTAAAAAAATCGTTTGGAATATGAGTCAATCTGGTACGTCGGATCTTTAACGGGTGGTTGATAGAGTGGGTTAAGTTACGGTGAGACTTGGCTTCATCATTCATCAAGTCACTGAAGCTGCGTCCGTGCTAGCTAGCTGCTGTACTAATAACTGACTCGATAATCCCCCTCCCTGTTTTTCCAACAGCTAGGAGGTTTCTAATTTGAATTCAGTTCTTATGTTTCCTCCAGAGAGAAAATAATATATTTTACATGACAAAACCATGTATGGCTATATCTAAATGCTTTGATCTGTAGACTAGCTACTGTGTCTAATTATGATTTCTCAAGTATCCTACTCATTATGAAGGCATCTTACGACTTGTGCAAAACATTTGCAGGGCCTCACACATGATGATCGCGAAAGACGTGTGAAATTCTTGACGTAGATCCATAACACGAGAGAGGAGCTGTACGAGCTGATCACGAAGGCGGAAAGGATCTACAACATTCCTGGCAAGCTCGGCAGAGAAATCAGACGGTTGCGCCAGGAGCTTTCCCCGCAAGTCCTTCCTAGACCCAATGACAGCACTTGGTATGTACTCCCTCTGTACCATAATAATTGTAGTTGGAGAGAACTAAACTGACGATCTCTCTTCTTTATAAAATATTTTCATAGGGTTAATCAGTTATCTATCGTCAACCTGAACCTGTAGGCGCTTCTTACGAAGGAAGAGTATACTCGAGCGCTACGGGGGACAAGCGGCATGTTAATCCAGCACGTATATGATCACGCGCATGCTCATTGGTTCGATTGTTGAGGCGGTGTCTCTGCTTCTAACTGGAAGAGAAATGAAGATGACTTAGTTGTTAGTGTGCTCTGTATGTGCGATCAGTGATCGCTTTTGTATGACCGAACTGGGTTCAGTTTTCGTAATCTTGTTGAGTACTAAGCTATCTATATGATGTTGGGATATCCATTTTGTTGTCTGCATGTCTTAAGCTTGTTCAAGAATTTCAGTTATGTCACTACCCATGTATGTGCTTACCACTCAGCCATGGAAACTCTTTGGCACATCTTTTGGGAACAGATAAAATAGTTGGTGTGTTGTTTCATCAGGTAGTGAGCAAAGTCAAGCAGGAAAGGATTAGTGGGAAACAGTTCACAGTTGCTGCTTCTGTTCCTGAAGGATGAGATTTCAAATTGTTCAGCTCTACAAGAGAAGCTTGGGGAGTATGATGCAATGCAGCTGACACAACATTGGAATCGGATGGAAACAGACTAGTATAAGTAATTCGCAGAAGTCCTAAGGACAACATGTTAGACCGCAAGATCGGCTAGGGTAGATGGCACCGGTAGAGGGGTAGAAGGGTTACCTGCTCCCTGACCTGAGGAGGTCGAGCCGCCCTCCATCGCGTCTCGGTGGTGGTGGTGATGACGGCGGTGACGGCAGGGAGTAGGAGAGAAAGTGGAGCTTCCCGTGAGCACCGCGCTAACCCTAGATCGGTAGGGAGTGTAGGTGGGCAGAGTGGCGGCGGTGAATCTCGTAATCCGTGCCCCTGCCTCCCACCTTTGTTAATATAGCGCGGGTCACAGGGGCCCACCAACCATAACGGGTTGGGCACCCCCGATCAGGGCGCATCGGATCAGGGGTCCGGTGGGCCGTTGGGCCCACTCGGTGGAGATCATCCTAACATTCTCCCCCATGATCTCAACTTTACTTTTAACTTTATACTTTCTATTTTATTCGTTTCATCGCATATTGATACATTGAGCATGTCTCATCGTCATAGCTTGATTGTCGATAGAATCATACAGCTACAACATACGTTTTGTTCAGAAACAAATTCTGTTTTTTTGGGCCTCTCATGATCCAGGAATCATAGGCTTTCCCTTATACCCATGCCGGCTAAGTGTTCCTTGAACACATTGGGTGGTAAGCCTTTTGTTAGCGGATCCGCAAGCATATCCTTTGTCTTTATATGCTCGAGACTTATAGTGTGATCCTGGATTTTATCTTTCACAACATAAGACATTCTCTATAGTTTTGGCAGCATTACTCGACTTGTTGTTGTGAGCATAGAATACTGCGGGCTGGTTGTCACAGTACATCTTTAGTGGTTTGTGAATACAATCTACCACTTTCAAGTCGGGTACGAATTTCTTTAGCCATATTGCCTACCCCGTGGCTTCGAAGCATGCTATGAATTCTGCATACATCGTGGATGATGCAACTATTGACTGTTTGGAGCTTTTCCACGAAATAGCACCTCCTGCGAGAGTGAAGACGTATCCTGACGTGGATTTTCTATCATCTCTGTCCCTCGCAAAATCTGCGTCTGAATACCCTTTTATCTCTTGAAAGTCAGACCTCCTATATGTTAGCATGTAGTGTTTCGTGCCTTGCGCATAACGCAATGCCTTCTTTGCCATTTTCCAATGCTCCATGGCTAGATTCTCTTGACACCTACCGATTACCCCGGTAACAAATTCTAAGTCAGGACGGGTGCACACGTGTGCATACTATAAGCTTCCAACAGCCGAAGCATATGGTACTTGTTTCATGAGATCGATCTCGTACTGGTTTTTGGGACATTGGAATTTCCTAAAACTATCACCCTTGACTATAGGAACAGGCGTGGCTTTACTCGCATGCATATCATACTTTTGAAGAACTTTCTCCAAATATGCCTTCTGCGAGAGTCCTAAGACTCCATTGTTCCTATCTCGGTGAATTTCTATGCCCAAAACATAGGGTGCTTCACCAAGATCCGTGATATCAAAATTTGAGGACAAGAACTTCTTTGTCTCTAGTAGTAGACTAACATCACTGCTAGCAAGAAGGATATCATCCACATACAAGATTAGGAAAATATATTTCCCATTTTTAAATTTGCATAAATGCAATTATCCTCAATATTTTCTTTGAACCCAAAACTTTTAACCGTTTGGTTAAACTTTAGATACCACTGTCTAGAGGCTTGTCTTAATCCATAAATGGATTTCTTTAGGTGGCATCCCATACTTTCCTTGCCTTCCATGATAAAACCCTTGGGTTGTTTCATGTAAACCTTTTCTTTTAAATTCCTTACATGAGACTGGAGAAAAAATCTCATTGTAATCTATCCCTTCTCTTTGTGTAAATCCTTTAGCTACAAGTCTTGCTTTATACTTTTCTACATTGCCACTAGGATCATACTTGGTTTTGTAGACCCATTTCCAGCCTACTGTTTTGGCTCCTTTAGGAATTTCCACTAAGTCCCAAACATCTTTGGAACTCATAGAATTCATCTCATCTTTCATTGCTTGTAGCCATTTTGATGAGTTAGGGCTTTTAATGGCTTCTTCATATGTAGCGGGATCACCTTCCATATGAGCCATTTCTGTATTATAAACTTTATAATCAGTAGAAATAGCAGATCTTCTTGTTATATTAGATCTTCTAAGTGCCTCAGTTCTGGCACATTTTCTACTGTTGACTGTTGTACCTCCCTTTCATGCTCAACAACAGGTTCAGTCGGCTCCTGACGGACAGGTTCCGGGTCTTCCCCCATAGTTGTCACGGGTGGAGTTACAGCTGGTAGTGAGAAAAATGGCTCCTGAATCATCGGATTAGGTGCATGCACCCTCTTCTCCTCAAGATCGATTTTCCGAGCCACCAAGCTCCCCCTCATCATTTCGTCCTCTAAGAAGACTGCGTGTCTCGTTTCTACAAACTTTGTATATCTGTCTGGGCAGTAGAAACAAAAACCTTTTGATCTATCTGGATAGCCAATAAAGTGGCAACTCACTGTTTTGGGATCTAAATTTGCAATGTTTGGATTAAACATTTTAGCCTCAGCGGGACACCCCCACACCCTGAAGTGTTTTAAAGAGGGCACTCTTCCTGTGCACAGCTCGTATGGTGTTTTGGGCATCGACTTGCTTGGCACTCTATTGAGAATGTGAATGGCGGCTTTCAATGCCTCCATCCATAATCCCAATGGCAATGTGGAGTAACTCATCATGCTGCGCACCATATCCATCAGAGTACGGTTACGCCTTTCAGCTACTCTATTTTGCTGAGGCTCGCCCGACATTGAATACTGAGCTACTATGCCAGTCTCCTGCAAGAACTTTGCAAAGGGTCCAGGGACTTGGCCATATGGGGCGTGCCGACCGTAGTACTCCCCCCCACGATCGGACCTTACTATCTTTATTCTTTTATCATGCTGATTTTTAACTTCAGCTTTGAATATCTTAAACTTATCCAATGCTTCGGATCTTTCTTTGATTGGATAAATATAACCAAACCGAGAGTAGTCATCTGTGAATGTTATTAACGAATCATACCCATCCACACTTTGCACCGGAAATGGTCCACAAATGTCGGTGTGGATGACTTCTAGTGTGCCTGTGCTATGAATTGCACCCTTTTTGATCTGTTTGACATACTTTCCTTTAATGCAATCCACGCATTGTTCTAAGTCTGAAAACTCTAACGGAGGTAGAATTTCACTTTTGATTAATCGTTCAATCCTCCCCCTGGAAATATGGCCTAAGCGACAGTGCCATAATTTCGACGAGTCATCGGTTCTTTTTTTTCTTTTGTTCTTTGTTCGACGAGGTAATTTGAGCATTCACATTGGACACATAATGCACTTTCTCACGAAGTGATAGCAAATAAAGCTCATTATGAAGCAAAGCATCACCAACATAAGCGTTATTACACCATATGGCACACTTGTCATGTCCAAAGTAACACTCATAATTGTCTTTATCTAAACAAGAAACACTAATCAAGTTTCTATTACATGAGGGAACAAATAAGACATCACGAAGAAGAAGATTGAATCCATCAGCTAACTCCAAAGAGACATCGCCGACAGCTTCAACTTCTGCTTGGACTCCATTAGCTACCTCAATGCATCTTTCTCTTCTTTCCATACTCCTCGTCGAATGGAATCCCTGTAAAGAGTTTGCAACGTGAACGGTTGCACCAGAGTCAATCCACCAAGTAGATTTTGAAAACTTTACATACAAGGATTCATTTACAAAGGAAACGATGTCGTTACCTCTCTTTGCCATAACAGACTTTAGCCAAGCAGGGCAGTCCTTCTTGTAGTGCCCTGTCTGCTTGCAGTGGAGACAAGTGTCTTTGTCCACCGGGAAGAACTTCTGTTG
Source organism: Hordeum marinum (assembly GCA_022496015.1). Classification (NCBI taxonomy): domain Eukaryota; kingdom Viridiplantae; phylum Streptophyta; class Magnoliopsida; order Poales; family Poaceae; genus Hordeum; species Hordeum marinum. Next base: position 476,734,111 of record CM039672.1, on the reverse strand, counting down.
ATGCTGATGCTGATAGGGTGCTTTTCCATGTGGCTTAGAAGGAGAACCTTTGCCATTAGGATTAAAGTTTTTCTTCTTTTGGTCCTTCACATAGTTGATAGAACCACCATTTGAGGCTTTCAGTCTGTCCTCTTCCTGGACGCACATGGCTATCGTCTTTTCTATGTCCCATTTTTCACGCGACATGTTATAGTTGACAACGAATGTGTGAAACTCCTTAGGCAACGAGGCCATAATCAGGTGGACGAGGAGCGCAGATTTGAGCTCCAAGTCTGCATCCATGGGCTTGAGTTTTGCAGACATGTTGCTCATCCTGAGAATGTGCTCTCGAATACCATGACCACCTCCAATGTAGTTCTCTGTTACCAGCTGTTTTATCAACTGGGTGGCATATGTCTTTGAAGAACCAGTGAACTGGCTTTTTATCCTTTTCAGCAACTTCCCTACGGAAGTGCACTCTGCAATCGAACCCACAATGGCGTTCTCGATTGTGTTCTTTATAAATGCCATACACTTCTTGTTGGCATTTACCCACTTTTGGTTGTTGAGAGTATAGGAGAACTCCAACGCACCATAGTCAGTCCTCTTTTTATGTCATGCAACATCATCATCACTGGCCTCTCTGACTGGCTGTGTAGGCTTGACCGGCTGTGGTTCATCCACAACCCAGTCAACCTCAGCACAGACAAAGGCCAGATCAACTTTCTTCCTCCACTCGGTGTAATTATCACCTCTGAGTGTCGAAACTTCTTTTAAACAACTAATCAGGTTGAAACCTCCTGAAAATTATGACAACCACATGTGTTAATCTAACGTTGGTCAAATTAAACATATAATTGTCTATGCAATTAAATCTATATTACCGTTGGGCAAATTAATAGAAATAAAAGCACCTTTAAAAAACATGGTCATGTTATTAATAACGTTGGTTATAAAAATAACATAATCATGTTAATTCTAATAATCACTTTAACGTGCTCTAATAAATAATTCTCTCTAAACTTTATTTCTTTTATAAAGGCACATTTTTAAATATTTACGCAGCGGAAAACATGAAAATAAATTCATGGACTTTTAATTCTTGACAGAAACTTTTCTTTTATAAAATAAAAAATTCATGAACTTTATTATATTTTTCTTTATAAAATACATGAACTTTTCTTTTTTGAAAATTTACAATTTTATTTTTCAGAAACTTTTATTTTCGAGGCAATTTTCCGTGGGAATAAAATGACTAGAAAAACAAGTAGCAGCAGCAGCGCGGTCGCGGCCCAGCATAGCAGCCCACTTATCTTTCGGCCCGAAGGTCTATGGCGGATCTAGGGTATTGATCCTGGCCGTGGACGCGATCCGACGGTCGGACGCCCTTTTCGCTGGGTCAAAACTGATGGGGCGAGGGAGATCGACCGAAACCCTCGGTCACTCCTCGACCTCTCCGCGCCGCTCTCTCTCTCTCTCCCGCGCCTCTGTGCCCGACGGGCATGGCCGATAGCGGGGATGGGCTTCGCCGGCCGCCGGCTCCGGCGTGGAGCCACGGCGCCGCGCACCCCTTTCCTCTCCCCGTTTCTCTTTCTCTCTCACGCAGGATCCGTGGCAGGGGCCCAGCCTCCGCCATGGCACCCTCTGCGGGCCTGGTCGCCGCCTGTCGCGTGCGTGCCCGACCGTTGCCGCTGCGTGCGGGCGCGCCTGGCCGCCGCCGCGAGCGGGCGCGCCCCATGGCCGCCGCCGCGAGCGTGCGCCTGGGCGCCGCTGTCTGTGCGTGCGCGCCTCATGGCCGCCGCCGTCCTTCTTCCCCCTTTTGCGTTTCCCTTTTTTTTGTTTCTTTTCTTTGCCGGCTAGCCCTAGGGCTTCTGGTGGTTCTTCTTCCCAACACCTCGGCTTGCCGATGCGTGTGGGGATCGAGAGGAACAGGCATGGCCAAAACGGCGACACTCTTTTCCGAAAAGGATTCCGGTGACTTTGCTCTTTTGATTTGCTTTGCCCTGCTAGGGTTCTTGAGGGAATGGGGTTTCTTTTCTTTTCTTTACTTGCTACCGAAAATACCATCTAGATCCTAGGTGCTCTGACACAATTGTTAGACCGCAAGATCGGCTAGGGTAGATGGCACAGGTAGAGGGGTAGAAGGGTTACCTGCTCCCTGACCTGAGGAGCTCGAGCCGCCCTCCATCGCGTCTCGGTGGCGGTGGTGATGACGGCGGTGATGGCAGGGAGTAGGAGAGAAAGTGGAGCTTCCCGTGAGCACCGCGCTAACCCTAGATCGGTAGGGCGTGTAGGTGGGCAGAGCGGCGGCGGTGAATCTCGTAATCCGTGCCCTGGCCTCCCACCTCTGTTAATATAGCACTGGTCACAGGGGCCCACCAACCATAACGGGTTGGGCGCCCCCGATCAGGGCGCATCGGATCAGGGGTCCGGTGGGCCGTTGGGCCCACTCGATGGAGATCATCCTAACACAACACACCAGAAGGATATGGACTTTCCAACCTTTTCTTGGATTTTTGGTGTCGTGAGAATTCTACGGACTAATATGTCAAGCTTCTGACGCTTGTTTGGTGATTTTATATGTGTCACAATGTAGTTTTCATGAACTCGTACATTTTCGAACGATGAATTCATGAACATTTTAGAAATTCCTGATTTGACTAAAATTCAGGAATAAAATTTGAAATTCAGGAAAGTTTTCAAATTTGAGTACATTTTTTGAAATTTGTGAGCACTTTTTAAACCCCTACATTTTTCTGAATGCAACAATATTTTGCCAAACTCACAATCAATTTTAGAAATTTATGAACATTTTTTCGAAACACATGAACAATTTTGGAAATGAGAAATCATTCTGTTCAATCACGTGCAGCGTTCCGCCGTGGATGCAGCCGTTGGATTCCATCTGATCTGATTCAACAGCACCATTCACATTCGTTTTTTCTTGCCGCGACCAGCCACGTGATCCCATCCGAGACGTTCATGCAACAAGACCTATGTTAAAAAATAAATCTACAACAATACTGTTGTTGTAAAAATAATCAGTAACAAGACCTGTGTTGTAAAAAAAATCTCAAAACAAATCTGCCACAAGAGCTTTGTTACAGAAAAAAAAATCGATAACACAACGTTTGTTGCAAATGTTTCGGCAACATGACTTGTGTTGCAAAATGATTTTCACAACACGACTTCTATTGCAGAAGTGCGAACGACGCTCGGCCACAAGATCGTGTCAGATCTGATGGCTCCGTGTCTGGTAGATTTGTTAAAAAGATCCGGCGGCCGAGGGGTAGTTTCAAAATTTAAGAGCTTCTTTTGAATTCCTGAACTTGTTTTGAATTTTTTAATAAATATTTTCAATTCGTGAACAATGTTTTAGACTCAAACGTTTTTTGATAATCAGGAGCAAATTCTAGAGTTCACAATCATTTTTCAAATCAGTGAACATTGTTCGAAATGGTGGATTGTTTTTGCAATATGTGAACACGTATAACGAATATGAAACATTTTTTGAAATTTGTGAAAAAACAATCAATAGCCGAATAATTTTCGAAATTCATGAAGATTTTTCTAGATCCCAAGCACTTTTTTAATTCGTGAAAAAATCAAATCATGGACATTTCTTGAAATTAAGACCATTTTTAAACATTGAACATAATTTTCGCTGATTATATATATGAGCAGTTCTAGAAGTAAAAAACGTAATACGAAAAAAAAACAAAGAAGAAGTAAAAAACTCGTTAACATGAAAGTTGTTTGCCTCATCGAAATAACAAGATTTGCATTTGCGATCATCTCCATCTGAGGTAATTTGCAAACTCAACCAACATGGCAATACATATACATCCTGAAGGCATAGGTTTGTATAGCGGGGCAGAATTCGGCTTTAAGACAACTTCAAACATAAAAGTGTTCAACACGAAAGTTATTCGCCTCGCCGAGTCGATCAACTTTGTGTTTTGAATAATCTCAATCTGAGCTCCAGCACAGTCTCCACAACCAATACAAAGTGGCATATTTTTCACCTGCGCAAAATATCACACCCACTTGTCTGAATTAAGGTAGGTTTAGAGATTTGGATCGATACATGAGTACATTCCTTGTGTGAAAAGTCCATCCGCCTCATATAGAGGCGATGGCCAATTGAATAGCAGATCACAAGTGCAAACACATCTACCCATTCTTTCACCTATGTTTTGTATCTCCCCCATTCTTCGTGTTGGAGAGCATCGAATTCCGAAGCTCCGGGGTAGTTGAACCAACCTAGGGCTGTCCATAGACGCCAGGGTCCCTCCCGAGCGTGTGGGATTTGGGGTTTTAAAAAGGTCCCATCGGCATGTCTTACGAATCATGCTCCTGGCAAGATTACTCCGGTAACGTTCTCTTTCCTAGCATGCTCGACATCGGGGGTACATGGTGATGTGTTCATGTGTGAACAATATTTTTATGGGACTCCGCTAGGACTAATGATCAAGAATCATCATCATCCATCATATCCTATGATGAGCTTCCATGCTCCACAAAATATAGTGCTAAGAACATCATCATCAAACCTAGTCTCGAGTAATTGTTGAAGGATCATCGCCAAGCTTGTGAGTCATACAAGAAGGCGCGTGAAGAGAAGAAATTGCAGGACTCCCTCACAAAATTCAAAAAGGGTCGTCAAGGCAACGTCACTCCGGTTGGAGATATCTCTCCACAAAGAGCAGGCTACACCCTCTATGAGTAGTGCCTTTTTCCCCGAGCAAGCACTTGAAATTATTAGTCTCATTACTCAAAATAGTGATCTTCAATTTGAATCTTACATGGAAAATATCGATGCTAAAAAAGAAGATTTCTATTTTCGTGTCCCAAATTGCTTAGTTGTGCCCAGTTTGGCACGAGGCAACTAACATTGCTCACTTTTCCCCTCCCTCCTCCACCACCTGCTAGAGCACCGCCATCCAATCAAAGCCTTTAATCGTTACCTCCTCATTAGTGGGGCCACGTGATATTCTGATAGGTGGGATCGGGTCACTCTCTCTTCCCATAGTGTTGACACGTTAAAACCCTGACATGCGGGGCCGAGGCAACTTATGACAGGTGGGGTCGAGGCAACTTATGTCAGTAAGGCCAAACTAGCTTATGACAGGTGGGGCCGGGGCAGCTTATGACAGGTGGGGTATATTCTCTATCATTTGTCCATGGCTCACCGCGCACAACCTTGAGAACCTTCCGCAACCTCCCATAGAGCAGCCATGGCCATGGCTTGTCCACATCGCTGGCTCCGTTCTGGCGTCGACAAACAGACGACGGTGCTGCACGTCCACCGCGACACCGACATTAATTCTTATGACTGCATTGTCCCTCGAGGCCCAACCAACCACACTTAGAGTTGTCGTCCTCGACCATCTGGATTTTTTTGGCATCGAAGAGAGCGACCGGTAGTCACGCGACATTTTTTAGTAAGCTCTTCGATCCTGATCTGCCTTATTCAAGCGTTTTGGGGACCCTTTCGCTCAATCTCATCTGAACCCCTGATTTCAAGGGCGCCTTTGCGTTCAAACTCTAGTTACAATGGGTACACCACCAAGGGAGGGGATTCGATCATGTCATGGCCACACTCACCTACACTAGATTCGGAGGAAGTTCATGTAGTTAACGCTCACGGCCTATCTGAATGATCTCTTGTTTGATTTATAGTGTTACTTGTGTTTTGGAGGGATTATTATAATTCAACAGGCAAGCTGATAATCCTTGGTATATTGCATGTGAAGATGAGTCAATCTAGTAGGGCAAAGAGAAGATGGCATTGGAGGAGGCAGTGACTAATTTGGGTGTTGAATTAGCCAGTAAAAACAGATTGGTTGTTGAGTTGGAGCATACTATTGCAGAAGAAAATGGAATTCCAAAGCTTGTTCCCAATGATAAGAGACTGATCTGGCAATATTTGATCATGTGATAGAGTTGATGCAGATGTGACGGAGAGGAGAAAACAAGAGTCATACAATGACTTGAAGTGAAGGGCGAGGAGAAAAATAGATACATGGTGGCACTTATCATAGTTGTCATATTTGCACTAGCTTTTTTACTATATAGTTAAGGTAAATTGAAATAATGTAAGCGATATCCAAATGTGATGGGTTGTTGAGCAAGTTTGTACCCCTGGAATCTGGGCAAGATGTGACATTGTTGAGCAAGTTTGTACCCCTGGAACCTGGGCAAGACGAGTTGTTGAGCTGAAGAATACCATTGCCGAAGAAAAAGAATTCCAAAGCTTGTTCGCAGCGATAAATTGACACTAGAGACGACCGACCTAGTCATATTTGATCATGTGATAAAGGAGCTGCAAATGTGATGGAGAGGAGAAAGCAAGAGTCATACAAGGATTTGAAGTGATAAATCTGTTGTTTGCTGTTTGCCGAGTTACGAATAACCGCGAGTTACGAATTACCGCCGAGTTACGAATTACTGGTCTACCGAGTTACGAATTACCGCCGAGTTCAGTTACGGATAAATCTCGAGAAACATAATATCGCCGAGTGCCCGATGAAATTATGAAACTCGTGACAAAACACGATTCTAGTAGTGAGGTTGAGTGATCAAGTAACTTGTATCGTAGAGTGTGAACTATGAAATCGCTACACTAAAGCAGAAGCAGATTAAGACACAAGATGATGGTGTTCAGCACGTGAAGCTGGCTAGAGTAAGTTTATTAATTTCTTTATGGTGGTGCAAAAACTACTACCAAGTCCAATCTATAGTAAGTGTCGCCGTTTTGAACTAAGCTTGACCTAACCTTAGTTAAAAACTTTGACAGTTATTTTGGATCGAAGGGAGTACTAGTTTTCTATCCCAATGTTGTGTGAGCTGCACTTCATCATGCTCCCCAGAAGATGCTTCTACTACAGCTTAACATTTTTTACATGTCAGCCTTTAAGCAGCAACATCAGCAGCAGCTGTGAACTCCTTATTTCAATATCTTCAACAAACATGGAACAGGGAGACACTAAAATAGATATAGCATAACATCAGAACAACTTGGTACTAACTAGTTAGTTCGGTCATATAAAGCGATCGATGATAGTCTATGTAAGAACACACTAACAACCTTTTATTGCACCTGTGCCATTCATAAACATGTCTCTCAATCATTTTGTTTCACTTTGCTTGCGTGCCTCCCCTCTTTTCTTCTCGATCCATTGCCTTTCATCTGGATCCAATTCAACAATCTTACCAGCGGCCATGCTCATGAGCACATACGAGCTGAAGGACAAACCCACAAATCCCATGCAACGGTCAAGTACAATTACCACTCGTGCGGCACGCCTACAGGTTGGGTTCAGATGAGATAACTTGTTAACCCCACAAAAAACTTGTAAAGAGAAGATGATCATACATACCATGTGGTGTCTCTAGGATCCACTTGCATGCCGAGCTCCCTGCGCAGCCGAGTGATATTTTTGCCTGCCCTGCCAGGGATATTGTAGGTCCTTTGCACGTGTGAAACCTTATCATACAGCTCCTGTCTCATGTTATGGATCTCTGTCAAGAGTTTCTCCCGATCTTCACAGCCCTGCTTGCAGATTGCAGTAGAGAGCATAAGATGAGTTCCTACACAAATGATCATGCAATGGAAAAACCGTAGTACTAGCTGGTCCATGGATCAAAGCATTTAGATACAGGGTTTTGCTCCTCGTTCCTCTGATTATGCATCTTTCCATGTTGAAAACAATAGCTTTTTTTTTGTTTTCTTGAGGAAACACAATTAAGATGCCCTGGCTGTTTGGCGAAACATGGAGTTGGATTATCAAACGAGCTATTAGCACAGCATATGTTAGTCCAGGTTACAGAAACGAGCTATTGCACACAAAAAATATGAAATTGGTGAGCCGACGGGGGTAAAGTAAGTACCTTGCCGGCCGCCACATTGGTATCTGCGGCAGCAGAAGCGGGGGATGTGGTAGACCTAGCCCGGCCGACCTGGGAGAGCCTCGGGAAGGGCTGGCGTTGCGCCTTGTCGACTCCCATCGCCGGCATCTGGCCACCGCCGACGAGCCTCCTCGCCGCGACTCGAAGCGCCGCCATCGGTGGTCGCCTGCAAAACAGTACGGATCAGGGGCAGCCCGTCGCCGAATCAGGACCCTCCACCACACCTGGCTTCCGAATCGCGGGAGCAGCGAGAGGAATTTGGGGGCGCGCACCTGTTCCTCCTCTCTGATGTAGGCTAGGGTTCCTCCGCTCGCCTCCCCCGACTCCAACTCCGATCCGTCCGATGTGTGGGGAACGAAAATGCCTTTCTTTCTTTCTTTCTTTCTTCTTCTACTAGTCTATTCTCTTTCTTTTACCCATCGTCATCCAACGAACGAACGTGGCCCGCCGCCCCGCTAGCGAGGCCCAGTTTTCAAATGTGATCTATGTAGGTATCGGTACGATGCAGGATCCAAATGGTCGATTGACATTCATTGTCTATGCAGTCTTGATGTGAAGCGCTTTCTTGTTTATCGGCTAGAGATGGTGCAGCCCTGGCTCGCGGAGCCCGTACCATCTTCATGTCGTATGCACATGTCTTTCTTTGAACACTAATCATATGCCTTCTAGTACGGGTGAAGTTGCGCTGGCAGAGTTTGACATGGCAAAAAAAAGAACTACCCCGCTAGCAAGGCCCAGCCTGCCCACACGCAGAACGTCGCCCCCTTTGAGCCCAGTTGGTTTTTCTTCCCCTTTATTTTTTCTTAATTTCGTGATTAAAGTATGTAAACATGTTACAAAATTCGTAATTTTTCCCATGATTTTATAATTGTGGTGAACATATTTTAAAATCCATAAACAAATCTAAAATCCCACAAGTTTTTTTTAAAATTCATGAACCTTTTTTAAAATTTCTCGAAACAGGTAACCATGTTTTCCCAAGTTATGATATGTCAGTTTTCAATTGAGATCTATGTAGATATCGATATGATGCAGGATCCAAATGGTCGATCTAGATTCATTTTCTATGCGGTCTTGATATGATGTGGTTTCTTGTTTTGTTAGCCAGAGATAGTGCGGCCCTAGCTCACGGAGCCTGTACCCTGTGCATGTAGTATACACATGCCTGTAGGGTAATGCAGCAGAAAATAAAAAAATTCTGACCTACGCACCAGCCCAGGACCACTACGAAGACTGCATACAAGGTTTGATCTTTTCGTTACCGACTCGTAACGCAGCGGAAGTAGAGTCGATGACGAATGGTGGTGCGGATCCCCGCAGCTAGGATTTTACAACCTCCCAACCGCGAGGATGAATACCCTCATCTGCCCCGCGGACAGCCCTCCGGGAGGCGATCGGACAGTCCCCCGGATGGTGTCGCGGACAGCCCTTCGGGAGGACCTCCAAAACTTGGACTGCCACTCGGACAGCCCTTCGGGAGGACCTCCAAAACTCGGACGGTCACACGGACAGCCCTTCGGGAGCCACTCTCGAACTAAGACCGAAACTACGATCTCTCTACAGAGTTGCACACATACAGTGTCATCTATCCAGCAGGGCTTCGCCGTCCAGAACTAGTTCCCACCGGAACCCAAACAACCTTTCGGCTCTACGAAACTATTTCTCTGGGAGGGAGAGAGAATGCCAGATCATGCATGGCTTGTGTGAGAGAGTTGGAGTGAGGATGGAGAGCTCCTCTCCACATCCTTTTATAGTGGTGGAAGGGGTGAGGAGGGGGGGCTGAAATTCAGCCCACAAAACATGCACCCAACAAACAAGGAAACATGTTCCCACCAAACATGGAGAAAACATGTTCCCTTGTCCATGGTGTTCCCCCATGGGGCCCCACCTTCCTCCTAACACTCTCCACCATTTGTGGAGGCTGCCCCCCACCATGGGGGCCCCCAACACCTTTTGTCCAGCCACAAGGGGCTGCCCCCTCAAGGAGGGCGCCCCCAAAATAGCCCTACGCATCGTGGGATCTTGTCCCCTCACGCTGGGACAATATGTTTTCCGTGACTATTACTTCTGAAAAATTCCGGAAGGTCCCAGAACATTTTCGGCACCCTCTAAAATTATCTGGACACGCTCCGGAACATTTCCGATATGGTGGTTTAACTTAAAACCATCTTCGTTTACCCGGTAAACAATTCCGGCAGCTCCGAAAACCTTTTTTCAGGCTTTTCTCTGGAAAAATTCTAGAAATTACCAGACCAATCTGGCAACCTCCAAAACATTCCCGGTGCTTGCCGAAACCTTTTATGATCAATGGTTTTATCCGAAACAACTTTTTGGTTTTATCGAAACTTTTTCTGTGTTCTCTCCTGAACTTTTTCGTTGTCTCCGAAACTTTTCCACTGACTTTCTCTCGGACTCCTTGTCTAGTATTCAGCAGATAGATGACCCTTAAGCGTGTGACCCTATAGGTTCGGTGAAGTATAGACATGACTCGGAACCCGTTCCGATCAATGATCAACATCGGGGCCGTGGACACCCATATTGACCCCTATACCCACACGAATGAATATTCGAGTGAACCTCCAGTTGCCATTTGCTATTCCTGTTGCTTCACGATATGTTACAAATACCCGAGGTGAGACATGTTGGCATCCCCGCGGATCAACAACTTGTCCACTATGCTAGTTACCTCGTTACCGGTATTGTTTTGTTTTCTCGTTCTCGTGTTCTGGCATCCCCGTGATCAAATCACAAAGTGTCTGGCCAGACGATGATGGATACCGTAACACCAAGAGGGCCCACAGATATCTCTCCATCGTCGGAGGAGCAAATCCCAATCTTGAGCTATCAAGTTAGTTGACATACTTTTCTATGAACCCGTAAGCCGCCGTAATAGCCACCCATTTACGGATGACGTTTAAAAAACCCCAAAGTTCAGAAAGCAAACATGAAGAAACTCGATACTCTCATGGTCTAAGGAATTATGCAAACATTAACTTCTCTGTGTTATTAACCATTAACTTATGACGAATGTATCTCATAGCATAACATCAATTCGGGTCGATTCAACACAAATGTTCTTCTAACATTGTGCCCTCAAAACTGCGGGCATAGCCATGCCCATGATCAGGAAAGCAGGATCATCATGCAATACTTGAGCCAGTCTTAGAGGCCAGACTAGGAATACATTTTACCGTTTATTATTCCACACGTGCATATGAGTCTTCCTTCAAGCCTCGTGGTTATTGCAGACTCGAGAACCATAGCAGTTATAGCATGGAACATAAACTTCATTATGAACAGGGAGATAATCAATAACATTTATTATTGCCTCTAGGGCATATCTCCTACGATGCCTTCCTTTTGACACCATGCATATGCCTTCTAGTGTGCATGATGCTGTGCTATCAGGGTTTGACATGGCAAAAAAAGGGAACTACTTAACATAAAAGTTCTTCATCTCGTCAAACAAATATACTTTTTGGGTCGTTCCCCTTCAAATCGTATGCAACTTTTAAAGGAAAAGCAGTCCAGGCTGATGCTTTCTATGACCAAATTTGGGGGCCCGACCCCAAACATATAATGATACTTGTCTTGGATGAGGCATGACCGATTTGGCTCTCAAGATGGTCTCAAATCAAAAATTCTTCAACATGAAAGTCGTTTGCCTCATCAAAACAACAAGATTTGGTTTTCCGATCATCTCCATCCGAGGTAATTTGCAAACTCGATCAACATGGCAATACATATACATCCTAGAGGCATATGTTTGTATAGTGGGCAGATATTGACGTTAAGACATTTTTCAAACATAATAGTGTTCAACATGAAAGTTCTTCGCCGACAAGGCGACCAACTTAGATTTTTGAATAATCTCAATGTGAGCTCAAGCGCAATCTCCACAACCAATAAAAGTGGCAGATTTTTCACCTGTATAAAAATTCACACCCACTTGTCCAAGTTAAGGTTGATTTAGAGATTTGGACTGATATTGGAGTACTTTTCTTGTGCGAAAAGTCCAGCCACCTTAAATAGAGGCGATGGTCACATGAGTAGTAGCTCACAATTGCAAACACATCTACCCATTATGTCATCTACGTTTTGTATCTCGCCCATCTTTCGTGTTGGAGAGCAGCAGATTATGAGGCTCTAGGGGTGGTTGAACCAGCCTAGGGGAATCCATAGATGTTGGGGGTCCCTCCCGGGTGTGTGGGTTTTGGGTATTAAAAAGGCCTCGCCGGCATGTCTTGTGAACCGTGCTCCTAACAAGACTCCTCCGGTGACGTTCTCTTGGCTATCACGCTGGACGTTGTGGGTACACGGTGATGTGTGCATGCCCATAGGCCCAGCCTGCAAGATTAAAAAAAGGAACTACCCCGCTAGCAAGGCCCAGCCTGCCCAAAGGCAGAACACCGCCCCCTTTGAGCCCAGTTGGTTTTTCTCCCCCTTTTTTTTTCTTAATTTCGTGATTAAAGTCTGTAAACATGTTAGAAAATTCACGATTTTCCCATGATTTTTTAATTGTGGTGAACATATTTTAAAATCCATAAACAAATTTACAATCCCACAAGTTTTTTTAAAATTCATGAACTTTTTTCAAATTTCTCAAAATAGGTAACTGTGTTTTTCCAAGTTATGATATGTCAGTTTTCAATTGAGATCTATGTAGATACCGATACAATGCAGGATCTAGATGGTTGATCTAGATTCATTTTCTATGCGGTCTTGATAATGTGGTTTATTGTTTGTCGGTCAGAGATGGTGCGGCCCTCAAAGTTTGACATGGCAAAAAGAAGGGAACTACTCGGCATAAAACACTCCTAAAAATATCTTATAGGTGAAGAATTATCAGTAGCGCGGCCATGAAATACGAGCTACTACGAAATTACAGTAGCGCCACACTAAAACAGGCGCTATTAATACATATTTAGTAGTAGCGCAGCACGCACCACTGCTATTGTGACCCTCTCACGTAAACACCAGACTACATATAATAGTAGCGAGTATTTACCGACCGCGCTACTCCTAACTATGTAGCAGTAGCGGTGGTGGTCAATGTGCGCTACTACTAATCTTACCTTATCCTCACCCGTCCGTCCGTATCCACACTCTCACCAGTCAATCTCACTCTCACTCTCTATTGCTGCAGCCCGTCGCCGTCGCCTGCCGCCAGCGGTAGCTCTCCCTCCCTCTCTCCCCCTTTGTCCCTCCTCCCTCTGTTCTTACACTGCTAGGGACATGGATGCATGGTCACATTTTTTGTGAAGCATTTTCCCAACGTAGGGAGATAAAATTAGGCTACTATTTGTAGTTTGTAGTGCGTATATTCCCTCACATGTAGCTATGAACTTGTGCACATATCAGGCATGCAATGCTAGGAGCATAGGAAACAACACACACGAGCCTGACTACATATGCTCAAGATTTGAGGTGTGAATAAAATCATAGTGTTGTTGTTTGTCATATTTTTAGAGAGAAGGAAGACCACATAATACACATTAATACATGACTAATTTCAGGAATTTAGAGGTGTTACCCATGGTGATGAACAAATGTAGCTGTTATATTATATATAGTTTGGGGAGTTCGGTTCCATGCTCACTTCAAGGCGCTCAGTTCCTGACTTATTCTACATTACTTATATGCATGTTTCGGTTCTCTTGTTGTGTAGGATCCTTTTGTCGTATAACGGAGAAACAAATTAGTGAAGTTCAACAAAAAAAACTATTGCTTGGTAATAAGATAACCATGACAAGTTGTAGTTCACATGATTCTTACCTACTTGCATATTTAGAGTATGAATGTGATTGCTATAGGATAACACCAGTGTAGCCACGGAGTTTTAAGTCCAACATATATATATATATATATATATATATGTATGTATATATATATATATTTTACTACTCGGTATATGTGATGGTAAACGATGATGGTTCGGGTTGTCTTTCAGTTTGTTGAAGCTACTTGTATGACTTTAAGTGAGGAAGAAGACCGAATCCGGCTGTTGTCGTGGGGTCGCTTATCCGTCATTCACATGTGCCAGACATTTTTGTAATGCACTCGGAAATGAATGGAGGAGCGACCATCACCGACGATCGTAATATCAGTGTGAGGGTGTGTCCACTATATATATAGTCAAATACCAGTGAGGAAGAATGCCGACTGTTGTCGTGGGGGTCACTCATCCTTCTTTTCCTCATGATAGACCTATTGATGATGCACGAGGATAAAGAGACGAGTGACCATCACCTACGATCGCAATATCAGTTGGAGGGAGTGCCCATCATATACACCACCTGAGATGATAGTTTTTCAAGGGAGACACGACAAACTGAAAGACAACCATGTTGAACAGTGATCAATTTTTATTCTTTTAGTTATGATAAGGATGAAGCTCTACTATCACTAGTAGAAAACGGCCCATTTGTCTCGGTTCCAGAGGCCCATTAGTCCCGGTTTTGGAACCGGAACTAAAGGGTTGGGACTAAAGCTCTAAATCTTTAGTCCCGGTTCGCTTACAAACCAGGAGAGAAGGGGCTCCACGTGGCCGCTCCGGAGAGCCCAAGCAGTGTAGGGTAACGCAACAGAAAACAAAAATTCTCCGACGTACGCACCAGCCCAGGACCACTAGGGAGACTGCATACAAGGTTTGATCTTTTCGTTACCGACTCGTAGCGCAGCGGAAGTAGAGACGATGACGAACGGCGGTGCAGATCCCCGCAGCTAGGATCTACAACCTCCCAACCGCGAGGATGTATACCCTCATCTGCCCCGCGGACAGCCCTCCGGGAGGTGGTCAGACAATCCCCCGGACGGTTTCGCGGATAGCCCTTTGGGAGGACCTCCGAAACTCGGACTGTCACTCGGACAGCCCTTCGGGAGGACCTCCAAAACTCGGAGGGTCACACGGACAGCCCTTCAGGAGGCACTGTCGAACTAAGACCGAAACTACGATCTCTCTACAGAGTTGCACACATACGGTGCCATCTATCCGGCAAGGCTTCGCCATCCAGAACTAGTTCCTGTCGGAACCCAGACAACCTTTCGTCTCTACGAAACTATTTTGCTGGGAGGGAGAGAGAGCCAGATCATGCATCGCATTTGTATGTGAGAAGGGATGGAGTTTGGGCTGCCCCCTCCACTTCTATTTATAGGAGAAGGAGGGGTGGAGGGGCTGAAAATTTGAGCCACATCCAACCATGTCATCTCCAAGATATTTTGGAGTAAAAGCCCAAAAAGGTGGCTTTCCAAAAAGTAACCATAAAGCTGATTTCACTATTCATGACCAGATTTTTCAGCGTGTGATCGAACTGAAAATATTTATGTGGGCTTAGAACATTTCCAATACCCACTAAATTAATTTTCAACACTTTCCAAAACAATTCCGGTTTAGTGATTTTCATCTACGAAAAGCATCTGAAGCGGTTCCGGCAGCTCCGGAACATTTCCGGTTTTCATCCCGAAAAATTCCAGAAAGTTTCCAGAATGATTCTGGCACCCTCCAAGAATTATCAGGCATGTGCCGAAACCAATTTGACTTTATGGTATCCCCTGAAACAACTTTTCAGTTTCACCGAATTGTTCCGGTGTTCTCTGTGCTGAACTTTTCTGGTGTCCGAAACTTTTCCGGTGTCCGAAACTTTTTCGGTGATTTTCTCTCACATTCCCTGTCTAGTATTCAGCATATAGATGATCCTTAAGCGTGTGACCCATTAGGTTCGGTGAAGCATAGACATGACCCGGAACCCCTTCCGATCAATGATCAACATCGGAGCCGTGGACACCCATATTGACCCTTATACCCACACGAATGAATATTCGAGTGAACCTCCAGTTGTCGTGTCCTATTCCTGTTGCTTCGTGATATGTTACAATATTCGAGTGAACCCCCATGGATCAATAACTTGTTCACTATGCCACTTACCTCGTTACCGGTATTGTTCTCTTTTCTCATTCCCGTGTTCCGGCATCCCCGTGATCAAATCACAAATTGTCTGGCCAGACGATGATGGATACCGTAACACCAAGAGGGCCCAGAGATATCTCTCCATCACTGGAGGAGCAAATCCCAATCTTGAGCTATCAAGTTACTTGACATACTTTTCCATGAACCCGTAAGCCGCCGTAATAGCCACCCATTTATGGATGACGTTTAAGAAACCCCAAAGTTCATGAACCAAGGATGAAGAAACTCGATACTCTCATGGTCTAAGGAATTATGCAAACATCAAATTGTTTGTGTTATTAACCACTAACTTATAACAAATGTATCTCATAGCATAACATCAATTCGGGTCGATTCAACACAAATGTTCTTCTAACATTGTGCCCTCAAAATTGTCGGCATAGCCATGCCCATGATTAGGAAAACAGATCATCATGCAATACTTGAGCCAGTCTTAGAGGCCAGACTAGGAATACATTTTACCGTTTATTATTCCACACATGCATATGAGTCTTCCTTCAAGCCTCGTGGTTATTGCAGACTCGAGAACCATAGCAGTTATAGCATGGAACGTAAACCTAATTATGAACAGGGAGATAATCAATAACATTTATTATTGCCTCTAGGGCATATCTCTTATAGACTCACACTTGCACTAGAGTCAATAATCTAGTCAATTCTAATGCACTTTACACCTATGGCATACTGGTGTAAAATATGCTTCGCTTGTTGTATAGCCTGATGTTCAACGGATCTAACAACTTCAGCTCCGTATGTAACATTGCATATCCTCGCGTTTTCACGCTATCACAAAATTCGTATTTTTTGTGAACTTGTTTTTGCATATATGTGAATCATTGGTCGAATCCTGATTCCTCATACTGAGCTATGGAGCAACTATCTGTAATAGTGTGTCATAGACCAAAGCCATCTTGGAACCATACTAAGTTCATGAATGAACTATAAGATTCAACAACTTCTTTATCGCTTTTAAAGCGTCAGCATACTTAGCCTTTGTTATAGAATTCGCCACAGTATCTTGTTTGGAACAATTTCCAACTACCGTGCCACCATATTGTGTATCACACAAAATCCTCAATTAAATTGAAAATCGCATGGAGAAATGGCGAGGACTGTATCGATGTAACATATTACAACGAACTCTTCATGAGTTCTGCTTGCGAGAAAACATGTCATCAGGACTTGTCTAGTACTTAATGACATCTTTCACTTTTGTCCCACGATCAGTACTTGGATCACTTTGGTATCTATACTCGCAAAAACTTTAGAGTATTGGACATATCTGGTTGTTTTCCATACCATGGAATACATGATTAATCCAAACACAAGGGTGTGTGGAATCTCCATCATTTATTTTACCCATTAGTGTTATGGGACACCGAGTCTTGCAAAAACTCTTTCCATGTGACTTCGGCAAGAATCACTCCTTGGCATTTTAAATGCTAAAACGTTTTTGCATCTTGTCAATATGTATTCATTGCTTAGCCCTATTAGGTAAATCTATCTCCATAGATCATCATGCCTAATATTGAGGCTATTTAGCCCAAGCACTTCACCGAAAGACTATTTTCAAATGAAGTCCTAATTCATGTCAAGAAATTTATTTCCAATTAACAATGTGTCAAGCGCACAAGGTTTTTAGAAATATTATTATGCTCCCACTTAATTTATTGAATTACAAGCATCTTCGTTACCCATTGATGAAGTCAAACCCCTTTGACCATTCCATGAAAAACGAAGATTCCAACTCCACTTTGCTCTCTTCTGTCCATCGCTAGAACTCTAAAGTTTGCATACTTACTAGCATCCTCTAGATCGACAAATTACTTTGAACTGTATCACGTACAAGTCCTAGGTTTCATTTCCATCAGATGGAAATCATTTTGTCATCCATGTTTCATATCTCATGATTGAAATATGTATTAATTGCTAGTTCAACCCAAGCCGACTTTACGCATCGCTACGGTGAGACAATCTCATCATAGTCAACTCCTTGAACTTATTATTGCAACAAGTCGAGCTTTATGGATAAAATATTTTATCCGTATTAGTTTTTAGTTCCATAAATATTCGTTAGACTCTGAGTCTTCCCAAAGGTGTATCAAGATTTTAATCTCGAATCACTTATATGGAAACTATCTTGGATTGTATTGGCATTTAGCCAATTCCGGAGTCAAGGCCCATCAACGCTTCCTTGTGTATTGTAGGTATACTGTTGTCTAACAACAATATCTCGTTTGCGCACCTGATAGGTTTGCACGAGCCTTTCTACATGGTTCAGCTGCAAGTTCGACCGAAGACCATACATTTTATTGTAGAGACTTCCGCATTAGTCGTAGTAGGAAACTCTAGAATCACTTCCAAGGTTTCTTTCCTTTGATCTGATGACGAAGATACTGGTTATCTCGTCGAGTTGCACTATCCTCCCACTCACCTTTTTAAAGAACTGTTTTCTTTAAAAGCATACTGTTTTTGCGGCAAAATCCTCTGCCTCGGTATAGTGGTGGGGGAATACCCAATGACTTGGGATAACCTTACAAAGTAGCACTTGTCTTAATTGGAATAGTTTTGTAACCTTTTACACAAGCCCCATATTCAAATGTTAATAAAAGATATAACTTGTTTGGGCATACCATACCATGGCGTCATTTCAATAGACCTGATGGATCTCTTTTCAGTGTAAAAGCCACAGTCTCTAAAGCATTACTCTTTAAAAGGGATAATGGAAAATCTATTTATGTCATCTTTGATCATACCATGTCATAAATGGTTTGATTACATCTTCACGGACTTTCCACCTGCAGTGGTGTTCCAGGAGGTGCAAGTTATGAAACCCCTTTCACAACTCATCAGACATTCGCTAAACTTGTAACTCAAATATTCCTTTCTACAATCGAATTGTAGAAACATAATTTTCTTGTTACAATATTTTCTTCTTTGTTTTGAAAACCTTTCGAATGATTTCAAAAGATCCAGACTCACATCTCATCAAGTAAATATCCATATATCTACTTGAGACATTTCTGAAGATAGATAAATCCACTACTTGCAATAACATTTATTGGACTACACACATCATAATGTATGATCACCAATATGTTCTATGCTCGTTCCTTATGGCCTGTGAATGGTATTTCAGTCACTTCACTTTTCAGAGGAAAGTTGCAAGTGTCAGATGATTCAAAATCAAAGGACTTCAAAATCCATCATAATGGAATTTTCCATGCGGGTTTCTCCAATGTGACCAAATGCAGTGCCACACTTGTGTGGTATTCTTTTAGTCTTGCGACATTTAGTGTCAGTGTTATGGATGTATCATATTTCCATCAATATCCATAACATACATCCCATCTAGGATGGAAGCATGGCCTTTCATGTTATTCATAATACTGTACAACAATTGTTGTTTTTATGAAGAACTCTTTTGCAACAAACATTGTGCAATGGGCTAGAGTGTATGAAAATCTAAAATGAATTATGAAATTAATCCCAAAGGTAATGTATTATTATCAATATCCATAACATACGTCTCATTCATAATGAAAGTATGGCCCTTATGTTATTCATAACACCGAACATCAAAAGTTCTCTTATGAACAACCTTCTTGCAAGATACCTTATGCAAAGGGTTAGAGTGTGAAACTCTAAAATGAATTATGAAAGTAAATACATAGGGAATACACTGATGGAAGGCATAGTAACATTTACTATGTTCCCTATGTGTATCTAAACCTCATTCCTGGCTAGTCTTTCAGGCCATAGTAGTTCTTACATCAAGTTGCAACCAAATGCAATCGAGCGGGTATCTTTGTGATTAACTCAGAATACCCAAGAATTAGTGATTAATATGTTTAACCATAATTACCAAGATTTACCCCTTGTGTTTCTTCACTGGAGTAGCAACTGATTTGCCACCCTTCCTAGATTTACCCCTCTTGCCCTTGCCATTCTTCTTGAAACTAGTGGTTTTATTGACCATCAACACTTGATGTTCTTTCTAGATTTCAGACTCGGTGACATTCAACATCGCAAACAGCTCGATGACTGACTTGTTCATCCCGTGCATGTTATAGTTCATCACAAAGCTCTTGTAGCTAGGTGGCAATGACTGAAGAACTCTGACAGTGATCGCCTCCGGCGGAAGGGGCATCCCTAAGTCTGCCAGGCGGGTCGAGTACCCAGACATTCTGAGCACATGTTCACTCATAGACCCATTGTCCTCCATTTTACAAGCATAGAATTTATTGGAGGTCTCATACCTCTCAATCCGAGCATTCTTCTTGAAGATAAACTCCAACTCTTGGAACATCTCATATGCTCCATGACCTTCAAAATGTCTTTGAAGTCCCGGATTGAAGCCAAACAACATTGTACATTGAACTATTGAGTAATCTCCAGAACGTGCCTCCAAAGCGTTCTTAACATCTTCAGATGACACGGGAGCGGGTGCGTCACCAAGCGGTGCATCAAGGACATAAGCATTCTGGGAAGCCGTGAGGATAATCCTCAGATTACATGCCGAGTCCACAAAATTACTTCCATCATCTTTCAATTTAGCTTTCTCTAGGAACGCATTAAAATTCAGGGGTGGTACTGCGCGAGCCATTGATCTACAACATAAATATGCAAAGGTTACTTAGACTATTTTTCAAGATAATGAGTTTACTTAATCAAATCATTAAAGCTCCCACTCAAATTGACATCCCTCAGGTCATCTGAGTGATACATGATCCAAATTCACCAACTCAAGTCCTATCATCACGTGAGTTGAGGTGGTTTCAATGGTGAACATCATCATGTTGAACATATCTACTATATGACTCATGTTCGACCTTTCGGTCTCTTGTGTTCTGAGGCCATGTCTGTACATGCTAGGCTCATCAAGTTTAAACCGAGTGTTCTGCATGTGCAACACTGGCTTGCACCCGTTGTATGTGAACATAGAGTCCATCACACCCGATCATCACGTGGTGTCTCGGCATGATAAATTTCGCAACGGTGCACACTCGAGGAGAACACAATTTATCTTGAAATTTAAGTGAGGGATCACCTTATAATGCTACCGTCGTCCTAAGCAAAACAAGGTGCATAAAAGGATTAACATCACATGCAAATCATAAATGACATGATATGGCCATGAACTTGTGCTTTTGATTTCCATCTTGAAAGCACCGGCATGATCTCCATCGTCACCGACATGACACCATGATCTCCATCATCTCAATAATAAATTAGCTATTATCATATTTTCTTGTTCATGATAATCGTTTATTATCCATGCGAGAATTGTATTGATCGAAAACTCAGATACATGTGTGGATACATAGATAATACACCATGTCCCTAGTATGCCTCTAATAGACTAGCTCGTTGATCAGAGATGGTTAAGGTTTTCTAGCCATGGACATAAGATGTCATTTGATAACGGGATCACATCATTAGGAGAATGATTTGATGGACAAGACCCAAACTATAAATGTAGCATATGATCGTGTCAGTTTATTGCTACAGTTTTCTTCATGTCAAGTATTTGTTCCTATGACCATGAGATCATGCAACTCACTGACACCGGAGGAGTAGCTTTTGTGTATCAAATGTCACAACGTAACTGGGTGACTATATAGGTGCTCTACAGGTATCTCCGAGGGTGTCTGTTGGGTTGGCATGGATTAAGACTGGGATTTGTTACTTCGTGTGATGGAGAGGTATCTCAGGGCCCGCTCGGTAATACAACATTACAACAAGCCACTACAAGAAACTTGGTGATCCATGACGGATTCTTGCTGACGTTCCAGAAATCCATCACCGATGCTGACGGCTTAACTCGTTCCGTCACGCGTACCATCACCAATTTGTAAGCCGCGGTTCGGCCAGAAAACAACATGCCCTCGATGACGGACCTCAGGCTATCGTCACGGAATCTGTCACGAATTGACAAAATGGGCTTAGTCGGGCCTAGCATTTTTTAATATACACCATGCAGACCATCATGGATTGTGCTCCTGCTGATATGGCGTGCATGCCCATTTGTTGGTCCACATGTCGGTCAGACCATACTTTTTTTGCTCAAAAACTTAAAACTGTGAGGGTACGTGGGTGCCATTGCATGGCCCACATGGCAGTGTATTTTGCATTATGTTGTTTCCCATAAAATACAATGAAGACTTTCTCCCGTAAAAAAATAGTGGAGACTTCCTTTTCCCCGTTTCTCACATACTCCAGATCCCATCGGTCGTCGTCGCCGCCGCCGCCAGTGCCACCAGCAACTGCCAGGGCGAGGGTGGTTAGATGCGGCAATATAATATTCTGATCCCGTGATCAGAATAGTGTGTGTGTCACTCAGGGTACAAAATAAGTTATTCTTCACCCGAGGTAATTTTACAATCGTCTAATAAATAAATTACATTTGAAATGCAAGAAGTTACATTTATATTGATTCACTGCGTAAAATTTGACATCAGAAAATAAAAATATAGGTCATAAGGCTGGAAAAATCGCATTTCATGTGTATTTTACACTATCTTTTTATATTTATAATTTTACATGACGTAAAATATTTTTACGATGAGTATATGTTTTTTTACAGTCTCTTTTTACGTATGAAAAAGAACATAATTTACGGAACGTAAAATTACGATGCATTGATGTGAAAATCAAGGGGGGTAAAGAATAACTATTCCTCACCCAGGGTGACGAATAGTCGATCCCTATAGACCCCTTCTTTAAATTAGATCTGGTGGAAGCGGGGCAAAGTGCTATTATCTGATTGCATATGAGCAATTCAAGAGGAATTAGCAGGATTCTTTGTTGAGCATGTCATAGCTAAAGATGGATAATACAACCGGGATATGCTATGCGATATTAGGATCATAAGAGATGTTATACTGTATATATATGCATGAACGTGTACTATATGTAATAATGTCTAATAGATTTACGAAAACTTGTTGCATTCGACTAAGCATGAAGAAAGAGAAGTCACTTCTTCTCTCTATATATTGATCATGACCATGTTGTGTAATGGCGTTCTTTCATTGCTATATGTAGTAGCTAGCGTAGGGTTGATGATAAATACAAAAATAAAAGGATAAAACACATTATGAAAACTCCTAAACCCTCCAAAACCCTTAAAACCCTCCTTTAAAAAAAACAACGCCTGGCAGATGCTGACGCGTGTCTGCCTTTTAGTCCCGGCAGCTCCGAAAAGCTTTTTTTGGTTTCTTCTCCGGAAAAATTCTAGAAATTACCAGACCAATCTGGCAACCTCCAAAACATTCCCGATGCTTGTCAAAACCTTTTATGATCAATGATTTTATCTGAAAAAACTTTTTGGTTTTTCTCTTCGAAACTTTTCCATTGTCTTCGAAACATTTCTAGTGACTTTCTCTTGGACTCCTTGTCTATTATTCAACACATAGATGACCCTTAAGCGTGTGACCCTATAGGTTCGGTGAAGTATAGACATGACCCGGAACCCATTCCGATCAATGATCAACATCGGAGCCGTGGACACCCATATTGACCCCTATACCCACACGAATGAATATTCGAGTGAACGTCCAATTGCCGTGTGCTATTCCTGTTGCTTCACGATATGTTACAAATACTCGAGGTGAGACATGTTGGCATCCCCATGGATCAACAACTTGTCCACTATGCCAGTTACCTCATTACCGGTATTGTTCTCTTTTCTCGTTCTCGTGTTCCGGCATCCCCGTGATGAAATCACAAAGTGTCTGGCCAAACGATGATGGATACCGTAACACCAAGAGGGCCCAGAGATATCTCTCCATCGTCGGAGGAGCAAATCCCAATCTTGAGCTATCAAGTTACTTGACATACTTTTCTATGAACGCGTAAGCCGCCGTAATAGCCACCCATTTACGGATGACTTTTAACAAACCCCAAAGTTCATAAAGCAAGCATGAAGAAACTCGATACTCTCATGTTCTAAGAAATTATGCAAACATTAACTTCTCTGTGTTATTAACCATTAACTTATTACGAATGTATGTCATAGCATAACATCAATTCGGGTCGATTCAACACAAATGTTCTTCTAATATTGTGCCCTCAAAACTGCCGGCATAGCCATGCCCTTGATCAGGAAAGCAGGATCATCATGCAATACTTGAGCCAGTCTTAGAGGCCAGACTAGGAATACATTTTACCGTTTATTATTCCACACGTGCATATGAGTTTTCCTTCAAGCCTCGTGGTTATTGCAGACTCGAGAACCATAGCAGTTATAGCATGGAACATAAACTTCATTATGAACAGGGAGATAATCAAAAACAATTATTATTGCCTCTAGGGAATATGTCCTACAATGCCTTCCTTTTGACACCATGCATATGCCTTCTATTGTGCATAATGATGTGCTATCAGGGTTTGACATGGCAAAAAAAGGGAACTACTTAACATAAAAGTTCTTCATCTCGTCAAACAAATATATTTTTTGGGTCATTCCCCTTCAAATCGTATGCAACTTTTAAAGGAAAAGCAGTCCAGGCTGATGCTTTCTATGACCAAATTTGGGGGCCCGACCCCAAACACATAATGATACTTGTCTTGGATGAGGCATGACCGATTTGGCTCTCAAGATGGTCTCAAATCAAAAATTCTTCAACATGAAAGTTGTTTGCCTCATCAAAACAACAAGATTTGGTTTTCCGATCATCTCCATCCGAGGTAATTTGCAAACTCGATCAACATGGCAATACATATACATCCTAGAGGCATATGTTTGTATAGCGGGCAGATACTGACGTTAAGACATTTTTCAAACATAATAGTGTTCAACATGAAAGTTCTTCGCTGACAAGGCGACCAACTTAGCTTTTTAAATAATCTCAATGTGAGCTCAAGCGCAATCTCCACAACCAATAAAAGTGGCAGACTTTTCACCTGTATAAAAATTCAAACCCACTTGTCCGAATTAAGGTTGATTTAGAGATTTGGACCGATATTGGAGTACTTTTCTTGTGCAAAAAGTCCAACCACCTTAAATAGAGGCGATGGCCACATGAGTAGTAGCTCACAATTGCAAACACATCTACCCATTATGTGATCTACGTTTTGTATCTCCCCCATCTTTCGTGTTGGAGAGCAGCGGATTATGAGGCTCTAGGGGTGGTTGAACCAGCCTAAGGGAATCCATAGATGTTGGGGGTCACTCCCGGGTGTGTGGGTTTTGGGTATTAAAAAGGCCTCGCCGGCATGTCTTGTGAACCGTGCTCGTAGCAAGACTCCTCCGGTGACGTTCTCTTGGCTATCACGCTCGAAGTTGTGGGTACACGGTGATGTGTGCATGCCCATATGCCCAGCCTGCAAGATTAAAAAAAGGAACTACCCCTCTAGCAAGGCCCAGGCCCACAGGCAGAACACCGCCCCCTTTGAGCCCAGTTGGTTTTTCTCCCCCTTATTTTTTCTTAATTTCGTGATTAAAGTCTGTAAAATTTTTAGAAAATTCGCGATTTTCCCATGATTTTTTAATTGTGGTAAACATATTTTAAAATCCATAAACAAATTTACAATCCAACAAATTTTCCAAGTTATGATATGTCAGTTTTCAATTGAGATCTATGTAGATACCGACACGATGCAGGATCTAGATGGTTGATCTAGATTTATTTTCTATGTGGTCTTGATATGATGTGGTTTATTGTTTGTCGGTCAGAGATGGTGCGGCCCTCAAAGTTTGACATGGCAAAAAGAAGGGAACTACTCGGCATAAAACACTCCTAAAAATATCTTATAGGTGAAGAATTATCAGTAGCGCGGCCATGAAATACGAGCTACTACGAAATTACAGTAGCGCCGCACTAAAACAGGCGCTATTAATACAGATTTAGCAGTAGCGCAGCACGCACCACTGCTATTGTGACCCTCTCACGTAAACACCAGACTACATATAATAGTAGCGAGTATTTGCCGACCATGCTACTCCTAACTATGTAGCAGTAGCGGTGGTGGTCAATGTGCGCTACTACTAATCTTACCTTATCCTCACCCGTCCGTCCGTATCCACACTCTCACCGGTCAATCTCACTCTCACTCTCTATTGCTGCAGCCCGTCGCCGTCGCCTGCCGCCAGCGGTAGCTCTCCCTCCCTCTCTCCCCCTTTGTCCCTCCTCCCTCTGTTCTTACACTGCTAGGGACATGGATGGATGGTCACATTTTTTGTGAAGCATTTTCCCAACGTAGGGAGATAAAATTAGGCTACTATTTGTAGTTTGTAGTGCGTATATTCCCTCACAGATAGCTATGAACTTGTGCACATATCAGGCATGCAATGCTAGGAGCATAGGAAACAACACACACGAGCCTGACTACATATGCTCAAGATTTGAGGTGTGAATAAAATCATAGTGTTGTTGTTTGTCATATTTTTAGAGAGAAGGAAGACCACATAATACACATTAATACATGACTAATTTCAGGAATTTAGAGGTGTTACCCATGGTCATGAACAAATGTAGCTGTTATATTATATATAGTTTGGGGAGTTCGGTTCCATGCTCACTTCAAGGCGCTCAGTTCCTGACTTATTCTACATTACATATATGCATGTTTCGGTTCTCTTGTTGTGTAGGATCCTTTTGTCGTATAGCGTTGAAACAAATTAGTGAAGTTCAACAAAAAAAACTATTGCTTGGTAATAAGATAACCATGACAAGTTGTAGTTCACATGATTCTTACCTACTTGCATATTTAGAGTAGGAATGTGATTGCTATAGGATAACACCAGTGTAGCCACGGAGTTTTAAGTCCAACATATATATATATATATATATATATATATATATATATATATATATATATCTTTTACTACTCGGTATATGTGATGGTAAACGATGATGGTTCGGGTTGTCTTTCAGTTTGTTGGAGCTACTTGTATGACTTTAAGTGAGGAAGAAGACCGAATCCGGCTGTTGTCGTGGGGTCGCTTATCCGTCATTCACATGTGCCAGACATTTTTGTAATGCACTCGGAAATGAATGGAGGAGCGACCATCAACGACGATCGTAATATCAGTGTGAGGGTGTGTCCACTATATATACAGTCAAATACCAATGAGGAAGAATGCCGACTGTTGTCGTGGGGTCACTCATCCTTCTTTTCCTCACGATAGACCTATTGATGATGCACGAGGATAAAGAGACGAGTGACCATCACCTACGATCGCAATATCAGTTGGAGGGAGTGCCCATCATATACACCACCTGAGATGATAGTTTTTCAAGGGAGACACGACAAACTGAAAGACAACCATGTTGAACAGTGATCAATTTTTATTATTTTAGTTATGATCAGGATGAAGCTCTACTATCACTAGTAGAAAACAGCCCATTTGTCTCGGTTCCAGAGGCCCATTAGTCCCGGTTTTGGAACCGGAACTAAAGGCTTGGGACTAAAGCTCTAAATCTTTAGTCCCGGTTCGCTTACAAACCAGGAGAGAAGGGGCTCCACGTGGCCGCTCCAGAGAGCCCAAGAAGTGTAGGGTAACGCAACAGAAAACAAAAATTCTCTGACGTACGCACCAGCCCAGGACCACTATGGAGACTGCATACAAGGTTTGATCTTTTCGTTACCGACTCGTAGCGCAGCGGAAGTAGAGTCGATGACGAACGGCGGTGCAGATCCCCGCAGCTAGGATCTACAACCTCCCAACCGCGAGGATGTATACCCTCATCTGCCCCGCGGACAGCCCTCCGGGAGGTGGTCAGACAGTCCCCCGGACGGTGTCGCGGAGAGCCCTTTGGGAGGACCTCCGAAACTCGGACTGTCACTCGGACAGCCCTTCGGGAGGACCTCCAAAACTCGGAAGGTCACACGGACAACCCTTCAGGAGGCACTCTCGAACTAAGACCGAAACTACGATCTCTCTACAGAGTTGCACACATACGGTGTCATCTATCCGGCAAGGCTTCGCCATCCAGAACTAGTTCCTGTCGGAAACCAGACAACCTTTCGGCTCTATGAAACTATTTCGCTGGGAGGGAGAGAGAGCCAGATCATCTCCAAGATATTTTGGGCTGCCCCCTCCACCTCTATTTATAGGAGAAGGAGGGGTGGAGGGGCTGAAAATTTGAGCCACATCCATCCATGTCATCTCCAAGATATTTTGGAGCAAAAGCCCAAAAAGGTTGGTTTCCAAAAAGTAACCATAAAGCTGATTTCACTATTCATGATGAGATTTTTCAGCGTTTGATCGAACTGAAAATATTTATGTGGGCTTAGGACATTTCCAGTACCCACTAAACTATTTTTCAATACTTTCCAAAAAAATTTCGGTTTAGTGATTTTCATCTGCGAAAAGCATCTGAAGCGGTTCCGGCAGCTCCGGAACATTTCCGGTTTTCATCCCGAAAAATTCCAGAAAGTTTCCAGAACGATTCTGGCACCCTCCAAGAATTACCAGGCATGTGCCGCAACGAATTTGACTTTATGGTATCCCCAAATTGACCCCTATACCCACACGAATGAATATTCGAGTGAACCTCTAGTTGTCATGTCCTATTCCTGTTGCTTCGTGATATGTTACAATACCCAAGGTGAGACATGTTGGCATCCCCGTGGATCAACAATTTGTTCACTATGCCAGTTACCTCGTTACCGGTATTGTTCTCTTTTCTCGTTCCCGTGTTCCGGCATCCCCGTGATCAAATCACAAAGTGTCTGGCCAGAGGATGATCGATACCGTAACACCAAGAGGGCCCAGAGATATCTCTCCATCACCGGAGGAGCAAATCCCAATCTTGAGCTATCAAGTTACTTGACATACTTTTCCATGAACCCGTAAGCCGCCGTAATAGCCACCCATTTATGGATGACGTTTAAGAAACCCCAAAGTTCATGAAGCAAGCATGAAGAAACTCGATACTCTCATGGTCTAAGGAATAATGCAAACATCAAATTCTCTGTGTTATTAACCATTAACTTATAACAAATGTATCTCATAGCATAACATCAATTCAGGTCAATTCAACACAAATGTTCTTCTAACATTGTGCCCTCAAAATTGCCGGCATAGCCATGCCCATGATTAGGAAAACAGATCATCATGCAATACTTGAGCCAGTCTTAGAGGCCATACTAGGAATACATTTTACCGTTATTATTCCACACGTGCATATGACTCTTCCTTCAAGCCTCGTGGTTATGGCAGACTCGAGAACCATAGCAGTTATAGCATGGAACATAAACCTAATTATGAACAGGGAGATAATCAATAACATTTATTATTGCCTCTAGGGCATATCTCTTATAGACTCACACTTGCACTAGAGTCAATAATTTAGTCAATTCTAATGCACTTTACACCTATGGCATACTGGTGTAAAATATGCTTCGCTTGTTGTATAGCCTGATGTTCAACGGATCTAACAACTTCAGCTCCGTATGTAACATTGCATATCCTCGCGTTTTCACGCTATCACAAAATTCGTATTTTTTCTGAACTTGTTTTTGCATATGTGTGAATCATTGGTCGAATCCAGATTCCTCATACTGAACTATGGAGCAACTATCTGCAATAGTGTGTCATAGACCAAAGCCATCTTGGAACCATACTAAGTTCATGAGTGAACTATAAGATTCAACAACTTCTTTATCGCTTCTAAAGCGTCATCATACTTAGCCTTTGTTATAGAATTCGCCACAGTATCTTGTTTGGAACAATTTCCAACTACCGTGCCACCATATTGTGTATCACACAAAATCCTCAATTAAATTAAAAATTGCATGGAGAAATGGCGAAAACTGTATCGATGTAACATATTACAACGAACTCTTCATGAGTTCTGCTTGCAAGAAAACATGTCATCAAGACTAGTCTAGTACTTAATGACATCTTTCACTTTTGTCCCACGATCAGTACTTGGATCACTTTGGTATCTATACTCGCAACAACTTTGGAGTATTGGACATATCTGATTATTTTACATACCATGGAATACATGATTAATCCAAACACAAGGGTGTGTGGAATCTCCATCATGTATTTCACCCATCATTGTTATGGGACACCGAGTCTTGCAAAAACTCTTTCCATGTGACTTCGGCAAGAATCACTCCTTGGCATTTTAAATGCTAAAAGGTTTTAGCATCTTGTCAATATATATTCATTGCTTAGCCCTATTAGGTAAATCTATCTCCATAGATCATCATGCCTAATATTGAGGCTATTTAGCCCAAGCACTTCATCGAAAGACTATTTTCAAATGAAGTCCTAATTCATGTCAAGAAATTTATTTCCAATTAACAATGTGTCAAGCGCACAAGGTTTTTAGAAATATTATTATGCTCCCACTTAATTTCTTGAATTACAAGCATCTTCGTTTCCCATTGGTGAAGTCAAACCCCTTTGACCATTCCATCAAAAACGAAGATTCCAACTCCACTTTGCTCTCTTCTGTCCATCGCTGGAACTCTGAAGTTTGCATACTTACTAGCATCCTCTAGATCGACAAATTACTTTGAACTATATCACGTACAAGTCCTAGGTTTCATTTCCATCAGATGGAAATCATTTTGTCATCCATGTTTCATATGTCATGATTGAAATATGTATTAATTGCTAGTTCAACCCAAGCCGACTTTACGCATCGCTACGGTGAGACAATCTCATCATAGTCAACTCCTTGAACTTATTATTGCAACAAGTCGAGCTTTATGGATAAAACATTTTATCCGTATTAGTTTTTAGTTCCATAAATATTCGTTAGACTCTGAGTCTTCCCAAAGGTGTATCAAGATTTTAATCTCGAATCACTTATATGGAAACTATCTCGGATTGTATTGGCATTTAGCCAATTCCGGAGTCAAGGCCCATCAACGCTTCCTTGTGTATTGTAGGTATACTGTTGTCTAACAACAATATCTCGTTTGCGCACTTGATAGGTTTGCACGAGCCTTTCCTACATGGTTCAGCTGCAAGTTCGACCGAAGTCCATACATTTTATTATAGAGACTTCCGCATTAGACGTAGTAGGAAACTCTAGAATCACTTCCAAGGTTTCTTTCCTTTGATCTGATGACGAAGATACTGGTTATCTCGTCGAGTTGCACTATCCTCCCACTCACCTTTTGAAAGAACTACTTTCTTTAAAAGCATACTATTTTTGCGGCAAAATCCTTTGCCTCGGTATAGTGGTGGGGGAATACCCAATGACTTGGGATAACCTTACAAAGTAGCACTTGTCTCATTTGGAATAGTTTTGTAACCTTTTACACAAGCCCCATATTCCAAATGTTAAGAAAAGATATAACATGTTTGGGCATACCATACCATGGCATCATTTCAATAGACCTGATGGATCTCTTTTCAGTGTAAAAGCCGCAGTCTCTAAAGCATTACTCTTTAAAAGGGATAATGGCAAATCTATTTATGTCATCTTTGATCATACCATGTCATAAATGGTTTGATTACATCTTCACGGACTTTCCACCTCTAGTGGTGTTCCGGGAGGTGCAAGTTATGAAACCCCTTTCACAACTCATCAGACATTCGCTAAACTTGTAACTCAAATATTCCTTTCTGCAATCGAATTGTAGAAATACAATTTTCTTGTTACAATATTTTCTTCATCATTTTGAAAACCTTTCGAATGATTTCAAAAGATCCAGACTCACATCTCATCAAGTAAATATCCATATATCTACTTGAGTCATTTCTGAAGATAGATAAATCCACTACTTGCAATAACATTTATTGGACTACACACATCATAATGTATGATCACCAATATGTTCTATGCTCATTCCTTATGGCCTGTGAATGGTATTTCAGTCACTTCACTTTTCATAGGAAAGTTGCAAGTGTCAGATGATTCAAAATCAAGCGACTTAAAAATCCATCATAATGGAATTTTCCATGCGGGTTATGGATGTATCGTATTTCCATCAATATTCATAACATACATCCTATCTAGGATGGAAGCATGTCCCTTCATGTTATTCATAATACTGAACAACAATTATTGTTTTTATGAACAACTCTTTTGCAACAAACATTGTGCAATGGGCTAGAGTGTATGAAAATGTAAAATGAATTATGAAAGTAAACCCAAAGGTAATGTATTATTATCAATATCCATAACATACCTCTCATTCATAATGAAAGTATGACCCTTATGTTATTCATAACACCGAACATCAAAAGTTCTCTTATGAACAACCTTCTTACAAGATACCTTATGCAATGGGTTAGAGTGTGAAACTCTAAAATGAATTATGAAAATAAATACATAGGGAATACACTGACGGAAGGCATAGTAACATTTACTATGTTCCCTACGTGTATCTAAACCTCATTCCTGGCTAGTCTTTCAGGTCATAGTAGTTCTTACATCGAGTTGCAACCAAATGCAATTGAGCGGGTATCTTTGTGATTAACTCACAATAACCAAGAATTAGTGACTAACATGTTTAACCATAATTCCCAAGAACTATATATTTAAGCAGCCTTCTATACATCAAAAACCTGTATGACATTCATACATGAGCTGGATATTCCAGTCTTCTTTTCTATTGCCATTATACTTCTAACAGTTTTACTTTCAGTATTTCTCCTACTCTCAGAAGAAGCATCCAACTTAAGAGTGGTGTTAGCCCTGGACTTCCTAGGCGTGAAAGTTTCACAAACACCCTTCAGACACTTCCTTTCTCTTTAAGTTGTTGTGTTATTCACCTTCATCGTATGACAGGTGTTCTTCTGGATCCCTCTCTTAGCAGTCAAATGCATAGTAAGCACCTTTACTAATAGTTTGCAAACATATATTGCTTTGGATATTTCATATTTTCAGCCTTTGTTTGTATCTGAAAATGATCTTTAGATTCCATGAACTTCGAGTCTCATGGAAGCAAACGTATTTCACTTGACCGTAACGGAATTTTAGCTTTTGGATCGAAGGACGAGAGTCATATCATCCATAGCATTAGCGGGAGAATATTGAAAGCATGCGATAGGACAAGTCCTTCTTGGCACTCTTGAGGAAAATCCTCACATTGCATTACCAACTACAAAGTTTTAACCAGATATTTAATAGCATATTCAATTTTAACAGGGAAGGTGGAAACGCGAGCCATTATTCTACAACTATTATGCAAATTTCACTTAGATAGTGTCCATAATTAATTGCACTGAGAATTGAAACAAGTTAATTCTATAGTGTGTTCCCACTCAAATCCATATCTCTCATAATTGATTGTGAGTGATTCAAGATCCAAATTACAATTCAACGCCAAGGATGTATCCATCTCAAGTGACGAGAATTGCAATCGGTAGGCCAACTTTCCAATCACCTCTCTATGTGACTCTTGTTCATCTTTCGATGGGCGTGTTCTGAGCTTAGGACTTTCAATCTAGAACGTCAAGACAATCAAGTGATCTCGCTGCAAGGTCTCAACTCACCCGCCTCACACTTCTCTAATCGTTCGTACCCATGTATCCATGTGATACACTGAAGAGATAGGTGCCGTGAAGGTGCTACACATTGGAGAAGACAAACTACTTGATATTTTTGTGAGAGATCACCCTAATAAAAGCGACTATCGCGAAATCAAGAAGGGTGCATCAAGAGGGATAAACATCTCAGGAAATTCATAATTAGCATGACATGGTATAGCCCCTTTTGACGGAGAAGTCAAGTATTTCTTCGTCTTCGGCATTCGCATCTGTGTTCACCTTTGCAAAGATTGCCACCACCTTGTTGATGCACCAAATAATATTGCTATCTCTATAGCTGAATAAAATAAGTGCATTACATATGGTTGACACGCAGGTCAGTAAAGTGCAATCATATGGCTCCAGCCATCATGCCGAATCATGACACGCAGGTCATGTTAATCAATTTACATCATATAGTCATCTCATACATAATCAAATTATTATGAACACTGCTATACCACATCACATGCACATGCAAACCATCCTGCAAAACCAAGTTAGACGCCTCTAATCGGTCCATGCAAAAACTTGTTTTACGTGGCTTTTAAGGTTTCAGAACAAACCGAAGCTACTAACGTCCGCCATCAAGCATGATAATCCAAGTTGCTAGATTAACCTTCCAGGGTGTATGAAACACGAGATAATAAAATCTCGAGCCCCATACAAAACTTTGTCATACGCGTGACCCCCGTGCACATCATATCTGCATTGCCCTTTCGTCTGCGAAACATCCATCTTTCTCAACTATGGTGGAACCCAAAGAACTGTTAGCACTTTGTTGATCTGTAAATCAGCATACTCAGGAGCAGCATGAAAGGATCACAGATTGCCCGAACTTTGTGAGATTCCACCATGCCATCAAGATCAGGATTATGCAAATTCAAGGGAAGCAACAGGAACGTCGGGTAACAGATTTCATCTACTACCCGCACAAATAATTTTCAGCAATAGATCTCATCTACTACCTAATTATATTGTGCAACACCCATACATATCTATGTATTCTAGATCGCAACCTACATCTACGCATAGCACGGCTATTGATGCCATTGTAGGGTAACGCAACAGAAAACAAAAATTCTCCGACCTACGCACCATCCCAGGACCACTATGGAGACTGCATACAAGGTTTGATCTTTTCATTACCGACTCGTAGCGCAGCGGAAGTAGAGTCGATGACGAACGGTGGTGCAGATCCCCATAGCTAGGATTTACAACCTCCCAACCGCGAGGATGTATACCCTCATCTGCCCCGCGGACAGCCCTCTGGGAGGCGGTCGGACAGTCCCCCGGACGGTGTCGAGGAGAACCCTTCGGGAGGACCTCCGAAACTCGAACTGTCACTCGGACAACCCTTCTGGAGGATCTCCAAAACTCGGACGGTCACACGGACAGCCCTTCGGGAGGCACTCTCGAACTAAGACCGAAACTATGATCTCTCTACAGAGTTGCACACATACGATGTCATCTATCCGGCATGGCTTCCCCGTACAGAACTAGTTCCTGCCAGAACCCAGACAGCCTTTCGGCTCTACGAAACCACTTCGCTGGGAGGGAGAGAGAGAGCCAAATCATGCATGTCATTTGTATGTGAGAAGGGATGGAGTTTTGGGCTGCCCCCTCCACCTCTATTTATAGGAGAAGGAGGGGTCGGGGGGCTGAAATTTCAGCCACACCCATCCATGTCATCTCCAAGATATTTTGGAGCAAAAGCCCAAAAAGGTGGCTTTCCAAAAAGTAACCATAAAGCTGATTTCACTATTCACGACGACATTTTTCAGCATCGGATCGAACTGAAAATATTTATGTGGGCTTAGAACATTTCCAGTACCCACTAAAATAATTTCAACACTATCCAAAACAATTCCGGTTTAGTGATTTTCATCTACGAAAAGCATCTGAAGCGGTTCCGGCAGCTCCGGAACATTTCCGGTTTTCATCCTGAAAAATTCCAGAAAGTTTCCAGAATTATTCTCGCACCCTCCAAGAATTATCAGGCATGTGCCGAAACCAATTTGACTTTATGGTATCCCCTGAAACAACTTTTCAGTTTCACCGGAACTGTTCCAATGTTCTCTCTGCGGAACTTTTCCGCTGTCCGAAACTTTTCTGGTGTCCGAAACTTTTTTGGTGATTTTCTCTCAGACTCCCTATCTAGTATTCAGCAGATAGATGACCCTTAAGCGTGTGACCCTATAGGGTCGGTGAAGCATAGACATGACCCGGAACCCCTTCCGATCAATGATCAACATCGGAGCCATGGACACCAATATTGACCCCTATACCCACACGAATGAATATTCGAGTGAACCTCCAGTTGCCGTGTGCTATTCCTGTTGCTTCGTGATGTGTTACAAATACCCGAGGTGAGACATGTTGGCATCCCCGTGGATCGACAACTTATCCACTATGCCAGTTACCTCGTTACCGGTATTGTTCTCTTTTCTCATTCCCGTGTTCCGGCATCCCCGTGATCAAATCGCAAAGTGTCTGGCCAGACGATGATGTATACCGTAACACCGAGAGGGCCTAGAGATATCTCTCCATTTTCGGAGGAGCAAATCCCAATCTTGAGCTATCACGTTACTTGACATACTTTTCCATGAACCCGTAAGCCGCCGTAATAGCCACCCATTTACGAATGATGTTTAACAAACCCCAAAGTTCATGAAGCAAGCATGAAGAAACTCGATACTCTCATGGTCTAAGGGATTATGCAAACTTTAACTTCTCTGTGTTATTAACCATTAACTTATGAAGAATGTATCTCATAGCATAACATCAATTCTGGTCGATTCAACACAAATGTTCTTCTAACATTGTGCCCTCAAAATTGCCGGCATAGCCATGCCCATGATCAGGAAAACAAGATCATCATGCAATACTTGAGCCAGTCTTAGAGGCCAGACTAGGAATACATTTTACCAATTATTATTCCACATGTGCATATGAGTCTTCCTTCAAGCCTCGTGGTTATTGCAGACCCGAGAACCTAAGCAGTTATAGCATGGAACAAAAACCTAATTATGAATAGGGAGATAATCAATAAATTTTATTATTGCCTCTAGGGCATATCTCCTACAAGCAGGAGGACCTTTGGTCCCGGTTGGTAGCACCAACCGGGACCAAAAGGCATCCACGCGTCAGCATCTGGCAGGAGCTGGGTTTTTTTTGAGAGGGGGTAGGGGTGGGTTTTACGGGGGTTTTATAGGGTTAATTTAGGGGTTTCATATTGTGTTAGCTAGCTAATAGAGAGAAGTGTCCTCTTTTTCTCCGTGCTTGGTCGACGCTAGCTACTATAGAGAGAACTCGACTCGCTAGCTAGTAAGCAAATGAAGGAACCATTAAGTACACAAGATCGTCATGAACATATACAGAGCAAAGTGATCGACCTCTCTTTCTTTGAGAGATTGGTCGAAAAACAAGTTTTCGTATATCTATCCGACGCTACTAGCTACATATATACAATATAAAATCTTTTACAATCCCTAACATCTAATATCAAATTCCAGATGGTATTCTCCGGCTTTATTTATGACGTGGTCAGGAAAGAATCCCGCCAATTCCTCTTGAATTGCTCGTATGCGATCATGTGGTAGGAGTTCATCCCGCATCTGCCACCTCTAATTTGAAGAAGGGGGTCAATACATATATATGAATGAAACTCAACACAAATCATTGTAATAAAATAATATTGTGAATATTATTGCTTACGCACTTTGTATTGTTTTTCAGAGTAGCCCCGCTTAGGGGTTGTTGCGTTGTAGATGAACTCGCAAACGTAGTATCCACAAAAATCATTCCCGGCTTCCTGCCACAAACACTTTATGAGAAATAGAGTTCAATCAAACTGATAATCGAGCATGATATATGGTATTGATGAAACTAGAATCAATGAGAGATGGGCGTAACTAGCTAGCTAGTAGTACTTACTTTTGGGTGTGTAAATCGCAACTCCCTCAGCAGTCCCGGAACAATTGCAGTGAACTCTTTCCAAACCCTGCGAGACAAACAAAGTAATTACTTGATATCAGGAAATGAACAAAGTTGCCGATATGATGCGATAATGATCGATTGAAATTACTTCTGGAGCATTTCAGTCATGTCCGCATAATCCTGGGGATCTTTTCGTTTCGAGTCTAAGACGGTTACTACTCCCCGCTCAACTTTAATCTCTAGCAGAATAAAGTGGAAGCCGCGCACGCATGCATAACTCATCAATTACATTACTATAACCTCAAGTAATAAGGGAAACCGAATATGCACAAGACAGTAACACTCACTTGAAGTTGTAAGGAAAGAGTATTGTATCTTTGTTTTGATTTGCAAGCAACGATTGTAGCAAGTTGTCCTCGGTTTGTGTGGCATTGTTTTTAACCGTATACTCATGTATGATATTTGGGTTAATGAACCCAATGCCATAGATTTGTGTTTTTCTGCATTCAACGATCTTCAATATGCATAATATAGTGAGAATAATTATATATACATGCAATGAAAGAGCTGAGCTATATATATAGACTTAATTACGGAAGTAGTACTTACCGACAGTAGGAAGTCACGATTGTTTTGTCGATGGCCTTTTGATTGTATAACTGGAATAACTCTTCAAATTCAATAGATAACTACTCCATTCCAACGAGGTCGTGCTTCTCTTTAGTTCTCATCGTCACATTATCCTTCCCAGATTCGTTGTAGGTTTTCAGGTACCAATCATGGAATCTTCACATCATCGTTGTTAGAGGAGGATGATAAGGTTTGACTAGAGGCTGCCCGTACCGGTATCTGAATTCGTCCACCTCCAACGGCTCAAATAGTACACCATCACTCATGTAATCAGTAGGATTGGTACGGGGCACAATCCCTGGATGATCAGTGGCGATATCGCTAGACACCTTGTGCGGGGGGCACGATTGGTTCTCCTGTTCGCCGAGCTGGGGACTTTTTCCCACTTCTTCGTTTTGCTAACCTTGCATCACTGGAAGTACTTCCCAACCACCGCGCATCTTGATATGTCTTTTTAAGACAGCGAACATAGTTGGAATTTGGCTCTGGCGGTGGTGGTCGCTTCAGGGCATTGATAGTGCGCTTAACTTTCACCGGATCTACCTTCTCCTTCGGAGGTGGAGTTTTCTTTGCAAAATTGTCCCTCAGTTGGGCATGACATATGTCCTCATTTTCCTGCTCGGTTCTCTCATATGGTAATTTTTGCAGAGGCTTGAGAGATGGACCGTATCTGAATTACCTCCCGCCTCTGCTTGTACTGCTAGCCGCCGGAGCGGCGGCGTCTCACTTCCGTCCTTGCTGGCGAGGCAGAGAAGGAGGTGGAGTGCTCCGACGCGCCGAAGGAGTCAGAGTGGTGTCTTATGTCTTTCACCATTGTCGACGAGATGGAGGAGGAGGCGGACTGCTCCGACGTGCCGGAGTAGGCGAAGGAGGAGGCAGAGTGCCGTCGTGCGTTGGAGGAGACGGAGAAGGAGGTGGAGTTCCCTAATCACTCTTCAGAGGAGGAGGAGGAGGAGGAGGAGGAGGCAGAGTGCCCTGACTCGCCGGCGGAGGAGGAGGAGGTGGAGGCGTCTAGTTTGGAAGCTTGATGTACTCCTTTGGCCATAGACATGTACTCCTCAGAGCATGAACCAGCTTCTTCTGCCCTTCACCTGTATGGTGGTCAAGCTCGAGGTCATCAAATCCCTCCATTACTTCATCCACCATCACAACAACACAGCCATGTGGAGTCGGAAGGCGGTGAAAAGTTCCATTGGGTGAGGAGGTGCAACAGAGCTGAGAGCCGCCTTGAAAGTGAGGTTCCAGAATTTCGTCCAAAGCTCGCAATGTTGAAGCTCCGTGATAGTATCCAAGGGGTAGCTAGGAGCCGTGAAGTCGGGCTGAACGAGCTCCGTGGAAGCCACGCCGCTTCTTCACTGAGATGGCAGGGTAGCTTCTGGGGTAGCTTCATGCCGCTGAGATGGTTGGCCGACAGATCGCTGGCTCTCAGCTTCGTCTAGCTTTTCTAGTCTTGCATTGAGCTTCAGCATTTCTCTCAGCTCCGCTTTCCTCTTTCTCTGCCGGCTTCTGTAACCGCATGCATCGGGAAACCCAACCTTCCACAGAACGGAGCCTGGTGTGCCTTGTGTTCGTCCAGGGTGCTCATTATTCCCGAGGGCCTTAGTCAACTCGTCCTTCTCTCTATCAGGAATGAATGTCCCTTCCCGTGCTGCAGTATATACTTCTGAAGCTTCATGACGGGTATTGCAAGTTGCTAATCCGTCCAACGACACTTCCCTGTTTCAGGGTCCAAAGTTCCCTCAACCCCGAAGAACCAAGTCCTTGAACGGTCTGTCCAGTTCAATGTCTGTGGTACGCCCCCTTTAGCAATCGGGTCATTCTCAGCTTTGTCGACAATGGCCAGGCTTTGAGGTAGCCACTTGACCCCATGTGATGGTGATACTGCTTCTTTGCAGCATTGTTCTTGTTTGTCTGTGACATTTTCTTACTCTCTTCGGATGTCTTGTAGGCCACAAATGCGGGCCAGTAATCTCTTATCTTCTCAAATTGACCGATGAATTCTGGAGTCTTCACTTTGTCGACAAACTTTGATTTCAACTCATTCTTCCACCTCATGAATAGCTCTGCCATCTTCTTAAGAGCACATGCCTTGACCAGTGGCTCTATAACTGGATTATTCGGATCCTCCTCTGGCGGTAGGGTGAAATTTGCCTTCAGCATGGTCCAAAGATCATCTTATTGTCTATCAGTGACATAATCACCTTCAGGGGCGTCGTCCTTGGGCTTATTTCATTGCTTGATGCTAATCGGGATGTTGTTCCTAATAATAGCTCCGCACTAAGCAGAAAATATGTCCTTGGTCCGCTTGGATTCAATCGATAGGCCATCGTTCGCAAGTGTTGTGATCGTGAACCTTTCATCCTTGCGCAACCTCTTCTTAGGGCCTCGTCTTGTTACCGAAGTTTGGCTTGATCCGGAGGGCTATATAAAAGAAGAAATAAGGGTTAATATATGTACATACCAAAACAATTAATGCATCAATTAGCTAGTCAGCACATGCTTAATTAATATATATACCTCGCCGGACTTTGCAACATCTCCCTCCTCCATTCGATCACCGGAGCCGTCACCATGGTCTCCTTCTTCCTTTGGCATTCGGTGACCGGAGCCATCACGATCATGTCCTTCCTCCTTCATTGTTCGATCACGGGAGCAGTAATCCTCTCCTTCAAGACCATCGGTGTCGTTAAGAAATGACAAGACAACATCAGGACCGCCTCGGATTATGTATCCTAACAACTGTTCTTGTTCCAAGTCTCTTTGATCCATAGTTTCTGCAAATATTAAAACATGGTAATTAATATACTTCTCTATGATTTGGGGTGGCCTCGACAATGCTTCCAGGGTTAGGGGTGGCCCTCGATGCTTCTAGGGTTTGGCCGGGTGAGAGGGGATTCTCTTAACCTTTTAGGGATTGAACAAAATGGCGCCATTCTGGATGTGCAGAAAATGGTCCATATTTTTCCTAATCTCATCTACCCTTATATATGTCACGTTGTCTAGTGTGAAAGGATTCAAGAAAACCACGGCTTCATCATTAGCCGGAAGTAATAGGCGCATAATGGTACGAAGCTCTCCAAAATTGTTTTGTAATGGAGTCCCGGATAGGATAATTAGCTTTTTGGTACGAAGTTCAGGAAGAGCCTTCTGAATATCGTTATTTGGAAGGCCGTTGCTGAAATTCGTACCAGAAAGTGAATTATTCTATCCGGAACCCCATTCCAAAACAACTTTGAAGAGCTTCGTAGCATCATATGCCGATTACTTCTGGCTAATGATGAAGCCATGGATATTTTCAATACTTTGACACACAACATGACATATAGAAGAATATATATATATATATAGATAGATAGATATATATGGGATCAAAAAAAATTGGATCAACTTGTGCACATCCATAATGGGGGCATTCTTGATAAATCTATATTACCGGAGTTTTCTATATGAACATAAAAAATTCCACATGACAACGACGCTCACCCCTCATGTCCGATGTCCCCCCTCATTTCGCAGTTATCGAGGAGGGGGGTAGACGACAACCATGCTCACCCCTCATGTCCGACGTCCAACGTCCCCCCTCATGTCAAAGTTATCGAGGAGGGGGCAGATGACAACGACGCTCTTTCTTCTAGGGTTTGGGTGGCCTCGATAGTTGGTCAGGCGAGCGTACCGCCTCTCTCTCATGCATGTCCGACGTCCCCCTCATGTCGAAGTTATCGGGGAGGGGGTAGATCGACAACGACGCTCTTTATTTTAGGGTTTGGGTGGCCTCGATAGTTGGTCGGGCGAGCATACCGCCTATCTCTCATGCATGTCCGACGTCCCCCCTCATGTCAAATTTATCGGAGTTTTCTTCTAGGGGTTTGGGTGGCCTCGAGAGTTTGTCAGGTAGGGGCGGGAGGGGGTAGGAGATCGAAGGCGATGGTGACATACATGTAAAAAATGCTATCCATCCATACATACATAGCCACATACATACATGAAGAAAATACATATATGGGGGCATTCTTAATAAATCTATATTACCGGAGTTTTCTATATGAACATTTTACCTTATTAACTTAGAAAAAAAAGTTATCGGGGAGGGGGTATATTGACAACGCTTTTTTCTAGGGTTTGGGTGGCCTCGAGAGTTGGTCGCCCGGTATATCGAGAGGGAGGTGAACATTTTACCTTAGTAACTTAGAAGAAATGTTATCGGGGAGGGGGTATATCGACCCCCCCTCATGTCGAAGTTATCGAGGAGGGGGTATATCGACAACGACATACATACATGGAAAAAAATGCTATCCATCTATACATACATAGCCACATGATAAAAAATGCTATGAAAAAATACATATAAGAACAAAGAAATGCTATGAATAAAAAATTAATACACATATGAATAAAAAATACATATATGAACAAAAAAATGCTCTGAACAAAAAAATTAATACAGATATGAACATCCATACATAAATATAGCCACATACATATATACATTATATATAATAAATGAAAAAGAACATGATATGAACAGAGCTGGGGCGGTGGCTCATAGCGGGGGCGTCCGACGAGGGCGACAGCGGGGGCGGCGAGGGCGAGGGCGATGGTGGGGGCGGGCCGGACAGGGGCGTGGTCGGGCGCGCTCGGGGGCGGCGGACGGCGTCGGCTTGCGAGGATGACGGCGGGGCCGGCGGGCGAGGGAGCTGG
Source organism: Hordeum marinum (assembly GCA_022496015.1). NCBI lineage: Eukaryota > Viridiplantae > Streptophyta > Magnoliopsida > Poales > Poaceae > Hordeum > Hordeum marinum. The sequence continues at coordinate 476,691,539 of CM039672.1, read as the reverse complement.
CGACGTCATCGGCTGGTGAGGGCGACGACGGGGGCAACACACGAGGGAGCCGGCGAAGATGGCGACGGTGAGGCCGGGCCGGGGCGCAGGGGCACGCTCGGGGGCGGCAAACGACGACGGTGTGGGCGGCGGACGACGTCGACATGGGCTCGGGGGCGGGGCAGGGTTACGGGCGACAGCGACGACGTTGGGGTAGCCTGGCGGCGTCGAGGAGGTCGGCGTCGTTGGGGGGAGCTGCGAGATGAAAATGAAAATTTTCACAAGTGCTGCTTATATACACACAACATTGGTCCCGGTTTGAGGCAGGAACCGGGTCCAATGCCCCCTTTGGTCCCGGTTCGTGCCACCAACCGGGACCAAAGGTCTCTTTTCAGCAGCCCAAAGGGCGGGAAACAGAGACCTTTGGTCCCGGTTGGTGGCACGAACTGGGACCAAAGGTAGGCATTGGTCCTGGTTGGTGCTACCAACTGGGACCAAAGGGGTGCATTGGTCCCGGTTCGTATCACCAACCGGGACCTATGGCCTGCGCTTGGCACAGCCGTGGTGCAGTTGGATGTTTAGTCCCACCTCGCTAGCTGAGAGGCTTTGGCACTTGTTTATAAGCGCGGCTGCGCCATATCTCTCGAACTCCTCTGAACTGCAAGCCTACGGGCCTAATCTCACACTGCTATGCCTATGGGCCTACTGGGCCTGTCGCGGGTCTGAATTCTGGCCCAACTAGCTCGGTTTCAAGTCGTATTCAGGTCGTGGTGGCCCAGTAGGCGGCATTTTTTTTATTTTTTTATGTTTTCTTTTTTTCTTTATTTAGTTTTTTGTTTCTACTTACACCTAAATACTTACAGTTTCTACTTACAGCTAAATATCTTTTTTCTTTATTTTTTTCTACTTACAGCTAAATACTTACAAAAAATATAAACTTTTTGTTAATGCCATTAGTTTTCAAATTTGAATAGTTTAATTTGAATTCTTTTAAATTTGTGTGAATCACGAGTCTGTGAATAAGTTTACTATAAAAATAGATTTTCGAGTGATTCTTTTTCCTACTATTTAATATTTCTGTGTTTTATCATTATATTTAATTTGGTAATTTTTAGGTTAATTTAAATGTCTGTTTTAATCAAAAAACGATTTTGTTCTTTTAGTTTGCTATTAAAGTTTCTAACAAAAAAATTCTTTATGAAAATTCTTTTTGCTATTAATGTTTTGAACAAAAAAATACATTGATAATTTTAGTTGCATAAATTTTATGTAATTTTAGTTTCAAAAATACTAGGGGTTTATAGACTTTAGTTTCAAAAATATTTTGATAGTTTTGTTTTATTTGATCATAATAGAATATTTTAATTTGATTATTTTTAGTTCATTCTTTTTGCTATTAGATTTTTTTAAAAGCTTCTCAGTTCATTCTTTTTGCAATTAGTTCATTTTTTGACCTAAATGACCCTGAAATTGAAAAGTACTTCAAATAAACTCTGAAAAGGTTGAAAGTTGTCATGCTATCACCATTTCACCCACATAGCCTGTGCTAAAAATTTGAGAGGGTTACGGCAAAAATAGGATGCCCTTCATGTACAAAATGGACAATTTTCTTTCGAAGTAGCACAGTTTCGCACAAAAACTCATCTCTTACAACGGGATTTCATTTTTTTGAACTTTTTTGAACTCCATACTTTTTGTGTGTTCAAAATGAACCATTCAAAGCTGCATCATCAATTTTCAACCCTTTCCGACTTCATTTGGTATTTTTCATGCATTTACTGATTTTTTTGAGCTAAATGACCCGAAAATTGAAAAGCACTACAAATGAACTCTGAAAAGGTTGAAACTTGGCATGGTATCATCATTTCACCCACATAGCATGTTATAAAAAGTTGAGAGGGTTACGGAAAAAACAGGATGCACTTCATGTACAAAATGGAGAATCTCTTTTGAAGTATCACGGTTTCGAACGAAAACTCATCTGTTTCAAAGAGATTTAATTTTTTTTGAACTTATTTGAACTCCAGACTTTTTGTGTGTTCAAAATGAACCATTCAAAGCCACATCATTAATATTCAACCCTTTCTGACTTCATTTGGTATTTTTCATGCATTTACTGTTTTTTTGAGCTAAATGACCCGACAATTGAAATGCACTACAAATGAACTCTGAAAAGCTTGAAAGTTGGCATGGTATCATAATTTCACCCACATAGGATGTTATAAAATGTTGAGAGGGTTACGACAAAAACTGGATGCACTTCGTGTACAAAATGGACAATCTCTTTCGAAGTATCAGGGTTTCGGACGAAAACTCATGTGTTATAAAAGGCATTTCATTTCTTCACATGTAACTGCAATGATATAGTTGTGGAGAGAAAGTCTTCCCTTTTTCTTCGCTCTTATCCTTTGCTTATTGCGCCGTAACCATGGATAATCTTCATCGTTTAACATGGTGCTTGGGCCAGCCTTGACTTTGAAGGGAGGAATTTCACGAAACTTTTCATAATCTTTAGACATGTCTATCTTGCCCTCCAATCCCACGATGTCTCTTATTCGTGAAAGAACTATGTGGCGCTTTGGCTCGTCGTATGATGTATTCACTTCCTTATCTTATCTTTTTCTTGGTTTGGTAGACATGTCCTTGACATAGAAAACCTGCGCGACATCATTGGCTAGGACGGATGGTTCGTCTGTGTACCTAAGATTGTTCAGATCCACTATTGTCATTCCGTATTGTGGATCTTCCTATACCCCGCCTCTTGATAGATTGACCCATTTGCACTGAAACAAAGGGACCTTGAAATCATGTCCATAGCCAAGTTCCCATATGTCCACTATGTAACCATAATATGCGTCCTTTCCCTCTTGGTTGCTGCATCAAAGCGGACACCACTGTTTTGGTTGGTGCACTTTTGATCCTGGGAAATCGTGTCAAATGTATTCCCATTTATCTCATACCCTTTGTAAGTTAATACAGTCTAATATGGTCCCCTGGCCAACGAGTACAGCTCATCAGAAACAGTGTTGTCACCGATGAGACGTGTTTGAAACCAACTGCCGAAAGTCCCGATGTGTTCATATGTAATCCCGTCGTCACACTGCTCCGGGTGTTTGGAGAGCAAAATTTTCTTGTGTTCATCGACACACGGGGTCACCAAGGTAGAATTCTGTAGAACTGTTTGGTGTGCTTGAGACCAAGAATGCCCATCCCTACATATTATTGAGTCCGCTCCTATCGTGCCTCTTCCAGACACTCTCCCCTCATACCGCGATTGAGGGAGACCAATCTTCTTAAGGCCAGGAATGAAGTCAACACAAAACCCAATGACATCCTCTGTTTGATGTCCCATGGAGATGCATCCCTCTGGCCTAGCACGGTTACGAACATATTGCTTTAAGACTCCCATGAACCTCTCGAAGGGGAACATATTGTGTAGAAATAACTGCCCAGAATGACAATCTCGTCGACTAGATGAACTAGGACGTGCGTCATGATATTGAAGAAGGACGGTGGGAACACCAGCTCGAAACTAACAAGACATTGCACAAAATCACTCCTTCACCTTGGCAGGATTTCTGGATCGATCACCTTCTGAGAGATTGCATTGAGGAATGCACATAGCTTCACAATGGCCAACGTTTTCCGATAGAAGCCCCCTCAATGCAACCGGAAGCAGTTGCGTCATAATCACGTGGCAGTCACGAGACTTTAGGTTCTGGAACTTTTTCTCTGCCATATTTATTATTCCCTTTATATTCGACGAGAACCCAGAGGGGGCCTTCATACTGAGGAGGCATTCAAAGAAGATTTCCTTCTCTTCTTTGGTAAGAGCATAGCTGGCAGGACCTTCATACTGCTCTGGATGCATGCCGTCTTTTTCATGCACACGTTGCTATTCCTTGTGTGCCTCCGGTGTATTTTTTGTCTTCCCATACACTCCCAAGAAGCCAAGCAGGTTCACGCAAAGATTCTTTATCACGTGTATCACGTCGATTGCAGAGCGGACCTCTAGGTCTTTCCAATAGGGCAGGTCCCAAAATATAGATTTCTTATTCCACATGGGTTCGCATCCCACATCGTCAGTCAGAATAGATAGTCTGCCAGGAACCTTTACAAAGATTACTTGTAAATCATTGGCCATATCTAGTATGTGATCACCAGTATGGAGGGCGGGCTTCTTCCGGTGATCACGTTTGAAATGCTTTCCTTTCTTTCGACATTGATGGTTGGTCGGAAGAAATCGATGATGCCCCAGGTACACATTCTTCCTGCATTTGTCCAAATATATATTGTCGGTGTCATCTAAACAATGTGTGCATGCGTGGTATCCCTTGTTTGTCTGTCCTGAAAGGTTACTGAGAGCAGGCCAATCGTTGATGGTTACAAACAGCAACACATGTAGGTCAAATTCCTCTTGTTCGTTCTCATCCCACACACATACTCCTCTTCCATTCCATAGCTGTAAAAGTTCATCAACTAATGGCCTTAGGTACACATCAATGTCACTGCCGGGTTGCTTAGGGCCTTGGATGAGCACTGGCCTGATAATGAACTTCCACTTCATGCACAACTAAGGAGGAAGGTTATACATACATAGAGTCACATGCCATGTGCTATGCTTGCTGCTCTGATCCCCAAAAGGATTAACGCCATCTACACTTAAACCAAACCATACGTTCCTTGGGTCAACTGTAAAGTCGCTCCACTTTCTCTTGATCTTTCTCCACCGTGACCCGTCAGTGGGTTCTCTCAACTTCCCATCTTTCTTACGGTCCTCTTTGTGTCATGGCATCAACTTGGCATGCTCTTTGTCTCTGAACAGATGTTTCAACCATGGTATTATAGGATCATACCACATCACCTTGGCAGGAACCCTCTTCCTGGGGCGCTCGCCTTCAACATCACCAGGATCATCTCGTCTAATCTTATACTGCAATGCATCGCATATCGAGCATGCATTCAAATCCTCGTACGCACCACGGTAGAGGATGCAATAATTAGGGCATGCATGTATCTTATGCACCTCCAATCCTAGAGGGCATACAACCTTCTTTGCTGCATACGTACTATCGGGCAATTCGTTATCCTTTGGAAGCTTCTTCTTCAATATTTTCAGTAGCTTCTCAAATCCCTCATCTGGTACACCATTCTCTGCCTTCCACTGCAGCAATTCCAGAGGTTGTACCGAGCTTTGTGTTGCCAGCTTTGCAATTGGGGTACAACCCTTTTTTGTGATCCTCTAGCATGCGATCGAACTTCAACTTCTCCTTTTCAATTTCGCATTGTCTCTTTGCATCAACAATGACCCGGCGAAGATCATCATCGTGCACATCCTCTGGTTCCTCTTGATCTTCATCTTCCCCCATTGCAGCATCACCATATTTAGGAGACACATAGTTGTTATCATCCTCTTCTTCTTCGTCGTCTTCCATCATAACCCCTCTTTCTCCGTGCTTGGTCCAAACATTATACTGTGGCATAAAACCCTTCTGTAGAAGGTGGAAGTGAAGGGTTTTAGAGTTGGAGAAGGCCTTCGTATTCTCATAGAAAGTACATGGACAATGCATAAAACCATTCTGCTTGTTTTCCTCAGCCGCTTCGAGAAAATTATGCAGACCCTTAATATACTCGGAGGTGCGTCGGTCACCGTAAATCCATTGCCGGTTCATCTGCATGCGTTATATAATAAAGTGTAGTAAAAACTATTACAACATATCATGAATAGAGAAGTGACCAAATTAATAGAAATTCATCATCACATTAAAGCGAAAGTACAATAGTGACCAAAATAAATACATACGGTTCATACATAGTTCTCATTATTGAACAACATATAGCTCTCTAGAGCATCTAATTAAAACATACATAGAAACTATGTAAAAAAATTAAATGCAACAATAAATGCGACCATAACCGCTACTAAGGTACCAATTGATCCAATGCCATAATGATACCAAGCCTCAGTATGAATGGCATATTTTCTAATCTTTCTAATCTTCAAGCGCATTGCATCCATCTTGATCTTGTGATCGTGGACGATATCGGCAACATGCAAATCCAACTTCATCTTCTCCTCTTCAACTCTTTGTAATTTTTCTTTCAAGTCATTGTTTTCTTTTTCAACCAAATTTAACTTCTCGACAAGAATTTCTATGTGGGTTGGAATTTCCGGTTCACATACCTCCTAGATTAAAAAATCTATGTCACGTTGGTCGGCATAATTTTCATAAAAACTAAATAAAACATATATTGATAAAATATAATATATACCACATCCGAATCATAGACATGACGAGGGCCGACGGAGGCGGATACCAAAATATCGCACTATATAATAACAAACAATAATAAAAGTAAGAAAATTACACAAGTGTCTATCTAAATCATACAAGTAAGAACGGTTTTCTTTTAGAAAGAAGATAAGTAGAAGAGGCTAACCATAGTGGTGCTGGCCGCGAGATGGGCGTGGACGATTGATGGCGGTGAAGACGGGGACAGGACAGGACGGATCGCCAAACCTAGACAATTCTTGAGGAAAATGGAGCTAGGACAAGGAGCTTCCAGAGGAGAAAGCTTAAGTGTGGCTCGGGCATTTAATCGAATACCTCTTGTGCATAGGAGGTGAGCTAGAGCACCGCAAAGCTCTCCCATGGCCGGCCAAATAAACAGAGCAGTGCACTGCTCTGCTAGCGGGCAGGGGGTATATATAGGCCAAACCATTGGTCCTGGTTTGTGGTTGCAACCGGGACTGAAGGACAACATTTGGACCCGGTTCCAGCCATAAGCTGGGACCAATGGTTGTGGGCCAGGAGCAAGGCCCATTGGTCCCGGTTCGTGTTTGGAACTGGGACCAAAGGGGTCAGACGAACCGGGACCAATGGCCCATGAGGCCTGGCCTGCGCCCTAGCCTCACGAACCTAGACCGATGCCCCCATGAGTCCCAGTTCGTGAGTGAACCGGGATTAATGGGCTTTTCAGGCTGGACCAAAGCCCTATTTTATTACAACGGGTGCAAGACAGTGTTGCACATGCAGAACACTCAGTTTAAACTTGACGAGCCTAGCATGTACAGACATGGCCTCGGAACACAAGAGACCGAAAGGTCGAGCATGAGTCATATAGTAGATATGATCAACATGATGATGTTCACCATTGCAGCCACCTCAACTCACGTGATGATCGGACTTGAGTTGGTGAATATGGATCATGTATCACTCGAATGATCGGAGGGATGTCAATTTGAGTGGGAGTTCTTCAGTAATATGATTAAATAAACTCATTGTCATGAACATAGTCAGTAGTGGCTTTGCAAATTATGTTGTAGATTACTAGATCACGCTGTAGCTCCCTTGTATTTTATGTGTTCCTAGCGAAATAGAGTTGATAGATCATGGTAGCAATATTGCGGACTAGGTCCGTGATCTGAGGACTGTCCTCATTGCTGCACAGAAGGCTTATGTCCTTAATGCACCGCACGGTGCGCCAACCCCTCTAGCGTCGTCTGTAGATGTTGTGAACATCTGACGGGCACGTTCTGATGACTACTTGAGTGTTTAGTGCGTCATGCATTACGGCTTAGAATTGAGGCTCTGAAACATTTGGAACATCATGGAACATATGAGATATTTCTAAGAGCTGAAATTAGGATCTCAGGCTCGTGCCCGTGTTGCGAGATATGAGATCTCCAATAAGATTCTTTGCCTACAAGATAAAATAGAATAGCTCAATCGTTGAGCAGGTGCTCAGATTGTCTAGGTGCTACAATTTCTTGAATCGAGTGGGAGTTGATCTTCCAAATAAGATAGTGATTGATATAGTTCTCCAAGTCACTGTCACTAAGCTACTAGAACTTGGTGATGAACTATAAAGTGTTAGGGATAGTAATATTGATCCCTGAGTTGTTCGCAATGTTTGACACCGCGAAGGTAGAAATCAAGAAGGAGCATCAAAGTGTTGATGGTTAGTAAAACCACTAGTTTCGAGAAGGACAAGGGCAAGGAGGGAAACTCCATGGATGGCAAGTCAGTTGCTGCTCCAGTGAAGCAACCCAAAGTTAAAACCCGAACCAGAGACTAAGTGCTTCGATTGTGAGGAGAGTGGTCGCTGAAGCGGAAACAACCCAGGATACTTGGTAGATAAGAAGGCTGTGCTACATCGACAAAATTATATTTGATATACATGGTATTGATGTGTACCTTGCTAGTGCTCCTAGTAACACCTGGGAATTGGATACCGGTTCAGTTGCTAAATGTTAGTAACTCGAAGTAAAAGCTACGGACTAAACGGAGACTAGCCAAGTGTGAGGTGAGGATGTGTGTTGGAAATGTTTCCAAAAGTTGATGTGATCAACATCGCATGCTCTCTCTACCTTCGGGATTAGTAACGAACCTAAATAAATGTTATTTGGTGTTTGTGTTGAGCATGAACGTGATTAGATCGTGTTTATTGCAATACGATTATTCATTTAAGTCAGAGAATAATGGTTATTCTGTTTACATGAAAAATACCTTCAATGGTCATACACCTAGTGAGAATGGTTTGTTGAATCTTGGTCGTAGTAATACACATGTTCGTAACATAGATGCCAAGAGATACAAAGTTAAAAATGATAGTACCACATACTTGTGGAACTGCGGCTAAATGTCATATTGGTGTAAAGCGCATGAAGAAACTCCGTGCTGATGGATCTTTGGACTTATTCGATTTCGAATCGGTTGAGACATGCGGACCATGCCTTTTGGGTAAGATCACTAAACCCCGTTTTCGGTCTTGATGGAATGGGCAAGTGACTTATTGGAAACAATACATGTTGATGTATACGGTCCAATGAGTGTTTGTAGATTGCGGTGAATATCGTTATTTTCTTAACCTTCACTGATGATTTGAGTAGATGTAGTGTATATTTACTTAATGAAAGACAAGTCTGACTCGTTTGAAAGGTTCAAGCAAATTCAGAGTGAAGTTTAAGATCATCGTGAAGAGAAGATAAAAAATTTCTACGATATGATCGAGGAGGTGAATATCTGGTTTACGAGTTTGGCATACAACTTTAGACAATGTGAAAGTTGTTTCACAACTCACGCCACCTGGAAACACCATAGTGTGATGGTATTCCGCACATCATAGTCGTGCCTTATTTGATATAGCACATATTATGATGTCTCTTATCGTTTTACCACTATCGTTTTGGGGTTATGCATTAGAGACGACACATTCACTTTAAATAAGGCACCATCTAAATCCGTTGAGATGACACCGTGTGAATTATGGTTTGATAGAAACCTAAGCTGTCGTTTCTTGATGTTTGGGGCTGCGAAGCTTGTGTGGAAAAATGTTTTCACCTAATGATCTCGAACCCAAAGCGGACAATTGCATCTTCATAGAATACCCCAAAAATAGTTGGGTATTCCCTCTATCTCAGATCCGAGTGCAAAGTGTTTGTTGCTAAAATGGGTCCTTTCCCGAGAAAAGGTTTCTCTCGAAAGAATTGAGTGGGAGGAAGACAGAAACTTGATGAGGTTGTTGAACCTTTGTTTCAACCAGATCGTAGCGCAGCGCAAGAAGTTGTTTCTGTGAAGCCTACATTAGTTGAAGAGGAAGTTAATGATCATGATCATGAAGCTTCAGATCAAGTTACTATCGAACCTCGTAGGTCGACAAGGACGTGTACTGCTCCTGAGTGGTACGACAACCTTGTCTTAGAGGTCATGTTGTTAGACATCGATGAACCTACGAGCCATGGATAAGTGATGATGGGCTCGGATTCCGAAAAATGGTTAGAGGCCATGAAATCCGAGATAGGATCCATGTATGAAAACCAAGTATAGACTTTGGTAGACTTGCTAGTTGGATGGCAGGTCGTTGAGTACTAATGGATCTTTAAAATGAAGACAGACGCAGATGGTAAATGTCACCATTTGTAAAGCTCGACTTGTTGCAAAGATGTTTGTGAAAAGTTCAAGGTGTTGACTGCGATGAGACTTTCTCACTCGTGGCGATGCTAAAGTCTGTTGCAATTATGTTAGTAGTTGCTGCATTTTTCAATTATGAAATCTGGTAGATGGATGTCAAAACATTGTTTCCTTAAAGGTTTACTTGAGGAAAGGTTGTATCTGATACAACCAGAAGGTTTTGTCAGTCCTAAGGATGCTAAAAGGTGAGCAAGCTTCAGTGATCCTTCTATGGACTGAAGCAAGCATCTCGGAGTTGGAATATACACTTTGATGAGGTGATCAAAGTTTTTGTAGTTCATACAAAGTTTACGAGAAACTTGTATATGTGGGAGAAACTTGTATATGAGTTGGAATAAAGTGAGTGGGAGCACTATAGAATTTCTGATAAGTATATGTGGATGACATATTGATGATCGAAAATAATGTAGAATTTCTGGAAAGCATAAATGGTTGTTTTGGAATGCGATTTTCAAAAGAAGACCTGGGTAAAGCTACCTAATTGTTGAGGATCAATGATCTATAGAGATAAATCAAGATGCTTGATGAGACTTTCAATGAGTACATACCTTGACAAGATTTTGAAAGAGTTCAAAATGGATCAGTTACAGAAAGTGTTCACGGCTGATTTGTAAGGTGTGGAGTTGAGTGAGACTCAAAGCTCGACAACGGCAGAAGATTGGAGGTAGACTCTGTGTTATGCCATGCTCTGTACCGCACCTGGTGTGTGCCTTGCCATGAGTATGTCAAGGGGTGGAAGGGTGATCCAGGAGTGGATCACTGGACAGCGGTCAAGATTATCCTTAGTAACCAGAGGACTAAGGAGATGTTTCTCGATCATGGAGCTGGTAAAGAGTTCGTCATAAAGAGTTACGTCGATGCAAGCTTTAACACGGATCCGAATGACTCATGGTAAGATATCTAGATATGTATAGTGGAGCAGCCACTTGGAATAGTACCAACTGGAGTGTAGTAGCAGTGTTTACAGTTTGACATAGAGATTTGCAAAGTACACATGGATCTGAATGTCGCAGACCGGTTGACTATAAGACCTCTCTCACATGCAAAGCATGATTGAGCCCCATAACTCATTGGGTGTTAGATTGATAACAATGCGAATCACATAGTGATGTGAACTAGATTATTGACTCTAGTCCTAGTGAGATACTATTGGAAATATGCCCTAGAGGCAATAATAAATTAGTTATTATCATATTTCCTTGTTCATGATAATCGTTTATTACCCATGCTACAATTGTATTGATCGGAGACTTAGATGCATATGTGGATACATAGACAAAACCATGTCACTAGTATGCCTCTAATAGACTAGTTCGTTGATCAAAAGATGGTTAAGGTTTCCTAGCCATGGACATGAGATGTCATTTGATAATGGGATCACATCATTAGGAGAATGATGTGATGGACAAGACCCAAACTACAAACATAGCATATGATCGTGTCAGTTTATCGCTACTGTTTTCTGCATGTCAAGTATGTGTTCCTATGACCATGAGATCATGCAACTCACGGACATCGGAGGAGTGTCGTGTGTGTATCAAACGTCACAACGTAACCGGGTGGCTAGAAAGGTGCTCTACAGGTATCTCCGAGGGTGTCTGTTGAGTTGGCATGGATCAAGACTGGGATTGTTAATCCGTGTGACGGAGAGGTATCTCAGGGCCCACTCGGTAATGCAACATCACAACAAGCCTTGCAAGCAATGTGACTAAAGTGTTAGCCACGGGATCTTGCATTATGGAACGAGTAAAGAGACTTGCCGGTAATGAGGTTGAACTAGGTACGGAGATACCTACGATTGAATCTCGGGCAAGAATCATACCGAAGAACAAAGGGAACGTTATACGGGATTAACTGAGTCCTTGACATAGAGGTTCGACCGATAAAGATCTTCGTAGAATATGTAGGAACCAATATGGTCATCCATGGCCCGCTATTGGTTATTGGGAATAGAGGTGTCTCGGTCATGTCTACATAGTTCTCGAACCCGCAGGGTCTGCACACTTAAGGTTTGGTGACGTTTCGGTAGTATAGAGTTATGTATGGTGGTGACCGAAGGTTGTTCGGAGTACCGGCTGAGATCCGGAATGTCACGAGGAGCTCCGAAATGGTCTGGAGATAAAGATTCATATATAGGAAGTCCCAGTTTGGTCGCCGGAAAAGTTTCGGGCTTATCGATAGTGTACCAGGAGTGCCGGTAGTGTACTGGTAGACCTCCGGGAGGGGTATTTCGACCCAAGAGGCTTCATGGGCTTTGGGAGAGTAATAACCAGACTTAGTGGGCTGGTGGAACAACCACAAGAGGCCCATGTGGCTGGAATAAAAAGGCTAAGAGGAAAAAGGTGGAAAAAGTCCCAATTAGGGTGAATCCTAGTCCTACTAGGATTGGAGGAGTAGGACTCCTCCCCCTTGGCTTCGGCCGAATCAAACAAGGGCTCAGCCCTGCGCCATCCCTCCTCCTCCTCTCCTCCTATATATGCTAGTGGAATGGAAGGGTTTTGCATAGATTTTACGGCCACGTGCTACCCGTTCCACCGGTGCTCCTCTAGATCGGTTTTCTGCAGTGCTTAGGCGAAGCCCTGCCGGAATCACTCCACCACCATCATCGGAGCGCCGTCACGATGCCGGTGAACTCTCTCTCCTCTCCACCTCCTCTTGCTGGATCAAGACGACAGAGATCGTCATCAAGCTGCACGTGTGCTGAACGTGGAGGTGCCGTCCGTTCGGCGCTAGATCGGAAGGACCGTGATCGAGATCGCGAGACGGTTCGTGATGAGATCCCGGAACGGATCATGATGAGTTCGCAGGACGGATCGTGATCAAGATCGTGAGACGAATCGCGATGAGATCGTGGGACGGATTGTGATGAGTTCACGGGACGGATCGTGATTGGATCACGGGACGGATCGTGATGAGATCGTGGGACACTCGGTGATTTGGATCGCGAAGATGTTCGACTACACCAACCGCGTTACTTAACGCATCCCGCTTAGCGATCTACAAGGGTACATAGATCCACTCTCCCTCTCGTAGATGCTCATCACCATGGATAGATCTTGCGTGTGCATAGGAAATTTTTTGTTTCCCATGCAAGGTTTCCCAACACTAGGTTGGTTCAACTAACCTAGAGCCTCGGAATTCACTGCTCTCCAACACGAAGAATTGGGGAGATACAAAACTTAGATGATAGAATGAGTATATGTGTTTGTAATTGTGAGATGCTAGTAAATTGGCCATCGCCTCTATATGAGGCGGCTGGAATTTTAGCACAAGGAAAGTACTCAAATACAGGTCCAAATCTCTAAACCAACCTTAATTCAGACAATAAGTGGGTGTGATATTTTGCATAGGTGAAAACTATGTCATTTTGTATTTGACGGGGATATACCCCGCGGTATGACCCGGCCTGGCGACTCATAGGAGACCCGGTCAAAGACATAACATTTTATTAATGACTCGGCCCAAGTCCCTGCGTGTGAGTCAATGCCAGGCGAGTCACAATAGAAGGCCGAAAGAGAGAAATAGTCCCTGCAGAAGGAAACAAGACCCGGAATAGGATTCTAGAGAGACTAGTCCTAATCCTACTCCTAGTAGGACTCTACTTGTATACCAACCCTCTCCACTTATATAAGGAGGGATAGAGCACCCGTAGAGGGACAAGAGACAAGTCCACATGTTTAGACAGACAGATTAGAGGCTCTTGTAATTAGATGTAGCAATTAGCACCCTTATAACCGAGAGATCTTCCTCATCATCAATATGGACACAAAGCAGGACATAGTCTTTTACCTCCATCAGAGGGCCAAACCTGGGTAAACTCTTCGTCTCTCGATTCCGACTAACCCCTTCAAGCCGCCACATAGTTGCGTTTCTGCCACGAACCCTAAGTTCGTTCACCCGGACATCTGTCATGACAAATCCACGACAGTATTGGTTGTGGAGATTGTGCTAGAGCATAGATTCAGATTATTCAAAACCCAAAGTTGGTCACCTCGACGAGGCAAATAACTTTCATGTTGAGCACTTTTATGTTCGAAGCTATTTTAAAGCCGATATCTGCCCCGCTATACAAACATATGCCTCCAGGATGTATACGTATTGCCATGCTGATTAAGTTTGCAAACTACTTCGGATGGAGATGTGTTGGGTAATTTTGCATGGGAAACAAAAAAATTCCTATGCACACGCAAGATCTATCCATGGTGATGAGCATCTACCAGAGGGAGACTGGATCTACATACCCTTGTACATCGCTAAGCGGGAAGCGTTAAGAAACGTGGCTAATGTAATCGAACGTCTTCGCAATCCAAATCGCCAAGCATCCCATGATCCCATCATGGTCCATCTTGTGATCGAATCACGATCCGTGCCGCGATCCCATTACGATCCGTATCGCGATCCTGATCACGGTCCTTCCGATCTAACGCCGAACGGATGGCACCTCCGCAGTCAACACACGTACAGCTAGATGACGATCTCCGCCTTGTTGATCCAGGAAGAGGGATTAGAGAGGTAGGTGAGTTCTTTGGCATCACGATGGCTTGGCGGCGATGGTGGTGGAACTATTTTGGCAAGGCTTCACCTAAGCACCGCTGAACTAGACTAGAGGAGAAGGCGATCTCGATGAAGTAGAGGGAGCACATGGCAATTAAGGTTAGATATCCCTTCTAAATCCTCTAGTATATATAGGAGGGATGGAGGGGAGGAGGCAGCCTCAAACCCTCAAGGTTTGGCCGAAATTGGAGGTGGAGGAGTCCTACTCCAATTCTACTAGGAATAGGACTCCTCCTCTCCACTTCGAAACCCTTTCCATCTTTGGGTTTTCCCCAACCCTAGCTGCATGGGCCTTATTGGGAGCTTCTGCCAGACCACTAGGGGCTGGGTTAGCTCCTCCCACATCCCATGAGGTCCTTTGAGTCGGGACACCCCTCCTGATGGCCCTCGGTACCCTCCCGGCAATCCCGGTACACTACCAAAGTACCTGAAACTTTTCTGGTGACCAAAATAGGACTTGCTATATATCAATCTTTACCTCTTGACCATTCCGGAGCTCCTCATGACATCCAGGATCTCATCCAAGACTCCTAACCAACTTTTGTCACCAATATACATAACTCTACTATACTGAAACGTCACTGAACCTTATGTGTATAAACCCCACGGGTTCGAGAACTATGTGGACATGACTGAGACACCTCCACGGTCTTTAACCAATTGCAAGACCTGGATGCCCATATTGGTTCCTACATATTCTACAAAGATCTTTATTGGTTGAACCTCTATGTCTAGGATTCAGTTAATCCCGTACGTTGTTCCCCTTGTTCTTTGGTATGATACTTACCCGAGATTCGATTGTCGATATCTCTATACCTAGTTCAATCCCATTACCGGCAAGTCTCTTTACTAGTTCCGTGATAAAAACATCCCGTGGCTAACACTTAGTCACATTGCTTGCAAGGATTATTGTGATGTTGTATTACCGAGTGGGCCTTGAGATACCTTTCCCTTCGACGGAATAACAAATCCCAGTCTTCATCCATGCCCACTCAACGGACACCCTCAGATATACCTGTAGAGCATATTTATAGTCATCCAGTTACGTTGGGACGTTTGATACACACAAGGTATTCCTCCTGTGTTAGTGAGTCGCATGATGTCATGGTCATAGGAACAGTACTTGACATGTAGAAAACTATAGCAATAAACTGACACAATCATATGCTATGTTTATAGTTTGGGCCTTGTCCATCACATGATTCTCCTAATGATGTGATCCCATTATCAAATGACATCTCATGTCTATGGCTAGGAAACCATGACCATCTTTGATCAATGAACTAGTTAACTAGAGGCATACCTATGAACAGTGTTGTCTATGTACCCACACATGTATTTGAGTTTCCAATCAATACAATTATAGCTTGGATAATAAATGATTATCACGAAGAAGGAAATATTATAATAGCCAATTTATTATTGCCTCTAAGGAAATATTTCCAATAGTCTCCCACTTGCACTAGAGTCAATAATCCAGTTCACATCACCGTCTGATTTACATTGTTATGAATCTAACACCCAATGAATTCTGGGGTTCGATCATGCTTTGCATTTGACAGAGGTCTTTACTCAACGGATCTGCGACATTAAGATCCGTACTTTGCAAATCTCTATGTCATACTGTAGACGCTGCTACGACACTCCACTTGAATCTATTCCAGATGGTTGCTCCACTATACGTATCCGGATTGCTACTGAGAGTTAGCCGGATTTGTTTTAAAGCTTGCATTGACTTAACCCTTTACGACGAACTCTTTATCACCTCCATAATCAAGAAATATTTCCTTAGTCCTCTAGTTACTAAGGATAATCTTGACCGTTGTCTAGTGATCCACTCCTAGATCACCCTTGTACCCCTTGACAGACTCGTGGCAAGGCACACACAAGTGTGATACACAACTGTTGGCGAATATTGCATGGGAAACAAAAAATTTCCTATGCACACGCAAGATCTATGCATGGTGATGAGCATCTACGAGGGGGAGAGTGGATCTACATATCCTTATAGATTGCTAAGCGAGAAGCATTAAGAAACGCGGTTGATGTAGTCGAACATCTTCGCGAACCAAATCGCCGAGCGTCCCGCGATCCCATCACCACCCTTCTCGCGATCCTATCACGATCCGTTACGCGATCCCATCATGATCTTTCCCATGATCAAATCACGAATCATCTCGCGATCCTGATCATGGTCCTTCCGATCTAGCACCAAACGGACGACACCTCTGCATTCAACACACGTACAGCTCAATGGCGATCCCCGCCTTCTTGGTCTAGCAAGAGGGAGAAGAGAGGTAGATGAGTTCTCCGGCAGCGCGATGACGTGGCAGCGATGGTGGTGTAACTATTCTAGCAAGGCTTCGCCTAAGCACCGTTGAAACAATCTAGAGGTGAAACTACGATCTAGAGAAGAGAGTAGCACGTGGCTGATTTCTGTATCCAAAACCCCTCAATACCTCTAGTATATATAAGAGGAGGGAGGGAGGAGGCCTGCGCCCTAGGGCTGGCCCCTTTGCGTTGGACGCAATGAGGAGAGGAGGAGTCCTCCTCCAATCATAGTAGGATTAGGTTAACTCCTTCCCACTTGGAAACTCTTTCCACCTCAGGTTTTTTCCACCCTAGCCGCATGGGACTTTAGTGGGGCTTCGGCCAGCCCACGAGGGGCTGGTTTGCCTCCTTCCACATCCCATGTGTACGCCGGCACCCTCCTGGCACTCCCGATACACAGCCGATGAGCCCGGAACTTTTACGGTGACCAAAACGAGACTTCATATTTATCAATCTTTACCTCTAGATCATTACGAAGCTCCTCATGACATACAGGATCTCATCCGGGACTCCGAACAACCTTTGATCACAACCATGCATAACTCTATACTACCGAAACGTCACTGAACCTTAAGTGTGCAGACCCTGAGGGTTCGAGAGCTATGCAGACATGACCGAGTCACCTCTACGGTAAATAACCAATAGGGGGACCTGGATGCCCATATTGTCTCCTACATGTTCTATGAAGACCTTTATCGGTTGAACCTCTATGTCAAGGATTTAGTTAATCACGTATGCTCTTCCCTTTGTTCCTTGGTATCTTACTTGCCCGAGATTTGATCGTTGGTATCTCTATGCCTAGTTCAATATCGTTATCGGCAAGTCTCTTTACTCGTTCTGTAATACAAGATCCCGTGGCTAACACTTAGTCACATTGCTTGCAAGGCATATTGTGATGTTGTGTTACCGAGTGGGCCCTGAGATACCTTTCCATCACAGAGAGTAACAAATCACAGTCTTGATCCATGCCAACCCAACAGACAACCTCGGAGATACCTGTAGAGCACCTTTATACTTACCAGTTATGTTGCAACATTTGATACACACAAGGTAGTCCTCCGGTGTCAGTGACTTCCATGATCTCCTGGTCATAAGAATAGATACTTGACATCCAGAAAATTGCAGCAATAAACTGACACGATCATATGCTACGTTTGTAGTTTGCATCTTGTCCGTCACATCATTCTCCTAATGATGTGACGCCGTTATCAAATGACATCTCATGTCCACTGCGAGGAAACCTTGACCATCTTTGATCAACGAGCTAGTCTACTAGAGGCATACTAGGGACATAGGGTTGTCTATATACCCACACATGTATTTAGTTTCCAATCAATACAATTATAGCATGGATAATAAATGATTATCACAAACAAGGAAATATAATAGTAACCAATTTATTATTGCCTCTAGGCCATATTTCCAACAGTCTCGCACTCGCACTATAGTCAATAATCTAGTTCACATCATCATGTGATTTACATTGTTATGAATCTAACTCCCAATGAGTTCTGGGGTTCGATCATGATTTGCATGTGAGAGAGTTGTTTAGTCAATGGGCCTGCGACATTCAGATCTGTGTGTACTTTGCAAATCTCTATGTCGTACTATAGATACTACAACCACGGTTCACTTGGAGCTACTCCAAATGGCTGCTCCACTATATGTATCCGGATTGCTACTCAGTGTCATCTGCATTGGTGTTAAAGCTTGCGTCGACGTAACCCTTTATGACGAACTCTTTATCACCTCCATAATCGAGAAATATTTCCTTAGTCCTCTACTTACTATGGATAATCTTGACCGCTGTCTAGTGATCCACTCCTGGGTCACTCTTGTACCCCTTGACAGACTCATGGCAAGGCACACATAGGTGCAGTACACAGCATGGCATACTATATAGAGCCTATGGATAAAGCAGGGGACGACCTTCGTCCTTTCTCTTTATTTTGCCTTGCTCGAGCTTTGAGTCTCACTCAACTACACACCTTACAAATCAGGCAAGACCTTCTTCTTTGACTGATCCATTTTGAACTCTTCCAAAGTCTTGTCTAGTTATTTACTTATTGAAAGTCTCATCAAGCATCTTGATCTATCTCTATAGATCTTGATGCCCAACAATTAGGTAGCTTTATCCATGTCTTCCTTTGATAAACACTTTTCAAACAACCGTTTATGAATTCCAGAAATTCTATATTTTTTCTGATCAACAATATGTCATCCATATATACTTATAACAAGTTATATAGTGCTCCCACTCACTTTATTATAAATAAAAGTTTCTCATAAACTTTGAATAGACTCAAAAACTTTGATCTCCTCATCAAACGTATATTCCAACTCCAAGATGCTTGCTCCAGCCCATAGAAGGATCACTGAGCTTGCACACTTTTTAGCATCCATAGGACTGACAAAACCTTCTGGTTGTATCTCATACAACCTTTCATCAAGGAAGGAAACAATGTTTTTACATCGATCTGGCAGATTACATAATTAAAAATTGCAAAAACTACTAACATAATTCCAACAGACTTTAGCATCGCTACAGGTGAGAAAGTCTCATCGCAGTCAACTCCTTGAACTTGTCGGAAACTTCTTTGCGACAAGCCGAGCTTTATAAAAGGTGACATTCACCATCATCATCCGTCTTCTTCTTAAAAATCCATTTGTACTCAACGGACTACCGTTCAATGGGCAAGTCTACCAAATTCCATACTTGATTTTCACACATGGATCCTTTCTCGAATTTCATGGCTCCTAGCCATTTCTTGGAATCTGGGCCCATCATCGCTTCTCCATAGATCGTAGGCTCATCGTTTTCCAACAACATGACTGATGTCTACTATGCAACTTTATTTTTCTAGACCATGTTGGGCCTCCAAGCGCAGAGTTTTGTAGGACAATGACAATTTTCTCTCTCAAGCAACCCTGCAACCAAATCACAAAGAGTCTCTTGTGTCCCCAATACACCCAATACAATGGTAAATTGTATAGGTGCACTAGTTCGGCAAAAAGATGGTGATACAAGTGCATTATGGATGGTTGATATAGGTTTTTGTAATCTGAAAATATAAAAACAGCAAGGAAACTAATAGTAAAGAGCGTGCAGAACATTTTATAAATGCTTGAAACAAGGCCTAGGTCCCATACTTTCACTAGTGCAATTTCTCTCAACAATATTAACATAGTTGAATCATATATAAGTCTGTCTCGTGTGACAGAGAGTTCACTCCAAAGTCACAAATAGCGGAGACCAAACAAAGAAATTAACGTAGGGTACAAAACCACCTCAAAGTTATCTTTTCCAATCAATCTTATGATCTATCCCTATAATTGTAAGGAACAACCTTGGAGTTCGTACTAAAATAACACATTAAGACACACATCAACCAAAACCCTAACGTCACCTAGATACTCCAATGTCACCACTGTTGGGAGACGTAGTAGTAAATCAAAAAAATTCCTACGATCACCAAGATCTATCCATGGAGAAACCAGCAACGAGTGGGGAGAGATTGCATCTTCATACCTTTCAAGATCACTAAGCGGAAGCGTTACAAGAACGCGGTTGGTGGAGTCGTACTCGCAGCGATTCAGATCGCGGTGGATTCCGATCTAAGCGCCGAACAACGGCGCCTCCGCGTTCAACACACGTCAGCCCGGTGACATCTCCTACACCTTGATCCAGCAAGGAGGAAGGAGAGGTTGGGGAAGGGCTCCAACAGCAGCACGACGGCGTGGTGGTGGTGGAGTAGCAAGGTATTCCCGCAGGGCTTCGCCCAAGCGCTGCGGAGGAGGAAGAAGAGAGGTAGGGCTTCGCCGTGAGAGAGAGACAGATCAGATCTTTTCTCAAAAGGCCAAAACCTCAAGTATATATAGTAGGAGGGAGATGGAGGGATGCCTTGGAATCTCCTCCAAGGAGGAGAGCTTCGGCCGAATTAAAGGGAGAGTCCACGTCCCACAAGGGAGGTGGAACTCTTCCTTTTGAATCCTTTTTGGCCCTATCTCTTATCCCTAGCCGCATGGGCCTTTAGCAAAAGTCTTGACCAGCCCAATAAGGTTTGGAACACTTTATCTAACAGCCCATGAGGTCCTTTGGTCATCACACCCCTCCCGGGGGTCCTCCGGCACCCTCCCGGCACTCCCGGTACACTACCGATGAGCCCGAAAACTTTTCGGTGAACAAAACTGGACTTCGTATATATCAATCTTTACCTCCGGACCATTCTGGAGCTCCTCATAACGTCCGGGACTTCATACGGGACTCTTAACAACCTTCGGTAATCACGTATACCATTTCCCTATAACCCTAGCGTCATCGAACCTTAAGTGTGTAGACCCTACGGGTTCGGGAGACACGTAGACATGACCGAGACACCTCTCTCGTCAATAACCAATAGCGGGATCTGGATACCCATGTTGGCTCCCACGTACTCCACGATGATCTCATCGGATGAACCATGATGTCGAGGATTCAATCAATCCCGTATTCAATTCCCTTTGTCTACCGATATGGTGGTTGCCCGAGATTCGATCGTCGATATCCCTATACCTTGTTCAATCTCGTTACCAGCAAGTCTCTTTACTCGTTCCGTAATACATCATACCGTGGCTAACTCCTTAGTCACATTGAGCTCATTATGATGATGTCTTACCGAGTGGGCCCAGAGATACCTCTCCGTCACACGGAGTGACAAATCCCAGTCTTGAATCGTGCCAACCAAACAGACACTTTCGGAGATACCCGTAGTGCACCTTTATAGACACCCAGTTATGTTGTGACATTTGGCACACCCAATTCATTCCTACGGTATCCGGGAGTTGCACCATCTCATGGTCTAAGGAAACGATACTTGACACTTGAAATGCTTTAGCAGACGAACTACACGATCTAGTGCTATGCTTAGGATTGGGTCTTGTCCATCACATCATTCTCCTAATGATGTGATCCCGTTATCAAATACATCCAATGTCCATGATCATGAAACCGTGACCATCTATTGATCAACGAGCTAGTCAACTAGAGGCTTACTAGGGACATGTTGTGGTCTATGTATTCACACATGTATTACGGTTTCTGGTTAACACAATTATAGCATGAACAATAGACAATTATCATGAACAAGGAAATACAATAATAACCATTATATTATCGCCTCTAGGGCATATTTCCAACAGTCTCCCACTTGCACAAGAGTCAATAATCTAGTTCACATCGCCATGTGATCAACACTTACATCACCATGTGATCATATCATCATGGGATTAACACCCAATTAGTTCTGGAGTTTGATCATGTTTTGCTCGTGAAAGGGGTTTTGGTCAAGGGGTCCGCGACACTCAGGTCTATGCGTACCTTGCAAACTTCTATGTCCTTCTATAGATATTGCTCCTAGACTCCACTTGGAGCTATTCCAAATGGCTACTCCACTATACTTATTCGGATTTCTACTAAGAGTCATTCGGATTGGTGTTAAAGCTTGCATCGTCATTACCCTTTACGACGAACTCTTTATCACCTCCATAATCGAGAAACATTTGCTTAGTCCTCTAGTCGCTAAGGATAATTTTGACCGCTCTCTAGTGATCCACTCCTGGATCTCTCTTGTACCCCTTGACAGACTCATGGCAAGGCACACTTAGGTGCGGTACACAGCATGGCATACAATGTAGAGCCTATGGCTAAGGCATAGGGGACAAGGTTCGTCCTTTCTCTTTCTTATGCCGTTGTCGAGCTTTGAGTCTCACTCAACTTCACACCTTACAAATCAGGCGAGAACTCTTTCTCTGACTTATCCATTTGGAACTCTTTCAAAATCTTGTCAAGGTATTTACTTGTTGAAAGTCTCATCAAGCATCTTGATCTATCTCTATAGATCTTGATGCTCAACAATTAGGTAGTTTTATCCAGGTCTTACTTTGAAAATCACTTCTCAAACAACCATCTATGCTTTCCAGAAATTCTACATTATTCCCGATCATCAATATGTCATCCACATATACTAATCGGAAATTCTATAGTGCTCCCACTCACTTTATTGTAAACACAAGTTTCTCGTAAACTTTGTATAAACTACAAAACTTTGATAACCTCATCAAAGCTCATATTCCAACTCCGAGATGCTTGCTCTAGTCCATAGAAGGATCGCTAGAGTTTGCATACCTTTTATCATCCTTAGGATTGACAAAACCTTCTGGTTGTATCACATACAACTCTTCCTCACAGAAACCGTTAAGGAAGCCTTGTTTTGACATCCATCTGCTAGATTTCATAATCAAAAAATGCAGCAACTGCTAACATCATTTTAACAGACTTTTAGCATCGCTACGGATGAGAAAGTCTCATCGCAGTCAACTGCTTGAACTTGTCGAAAACTTCTTTGCGACAAGTCGAGCCTTTTATAAATAGTGACATTCACCATCAGCGTATGTCTTCATCTTAAAGATCCATCTTTTTATCAATGGCTCGCTTATCATCAGGAAAGTCCACCAAAGTCCATACTTTGTTCTCATACATGGATCATATCTTAGATTTCATGGCTCGTAGCCATTTGTTGGAATCTGGGCCCACCATTTGTTCTCCATAGTTCGTAGGTTCATCGTTGTCCAACAACATGACTTCCAAGACAGGGTTGTCGTACTACTCAGGAGCAGTACGTGTCCTTGTCGACCTACGAGGTTTGATAATGACTTGATACGAAGCTTCATGATCATCATCATTAACTTCCTTTTCAACTGACGTAGGCTCTACAGAAACAACCTTTTGTGTTGCGCTATTCTCTGGTTGAAACAAAGGTTCAACAGCCTTATCAAGTTCTATCTTCCTCCCACTCAATTCTTTCGAGAGAAGCCCTTTCTCGAGAAAGGACCCGTTCTTAGCAACAAACACCTTTTGCGCTTGGATCTAAGATAGAAGTTATACCCAATGTCTCATTAGGGCATTCTATGAAGATGCATTCATCTGCTTTGGGGTTGAGCTCACTAGGTGAAAAACCCATTGTCACATAAGCATTGCAGCCCCAAACATTAAGAAATGATAGCTTAGGCTTGTGTCAAACCATAATTCATACGGTGTCGTCTTAAGAGACTTAGATGGTGCCCTGTTTAACGTGAATGAATTTGTCTTTAATGCATAACCCCATAACGACAGTGGCCAAACGATAAGAGACATCATAGTACTCACTATGTCCAATAGAGCATGACTACGATGTTAGGACACACCATCACTATGGTGTTCCAGGAGGCGTGAGCTTTGAAACAATTTCCACATTGTCTAAAATTGAATACCAAACTCGTAACTCAGATATTCACCTCCAAAATCATATCATAGACATTTTATCTTCTTATCATGATGATCTTTAACTTCACTCTGAAAATCCTTGAACCTTTCAAACATTTCAGACTCGTGTTTCATTAAGTAAATATCCCCATACTCACTCAAATCATCAGTGAAGGTAAAGAAAAATAACGATATCCACTGTGTGTTTCAACACTCATTGGACCACATACGTCAACATGTATTCATTCCAATAAGCCACTAGCCCGCTCCATCATACCGTAAGACGGGGTCTTAGTCATCTTGACCAGGATGCATGGCTCGCATGTCCCAACCGATTCAAAATCGAGTGAGTCAAAATATCCATCATCCTGGAGTTTCTTCATGCAATTTATACCAATATGACATTAAGCGGCAGTGCCACAAGTATGTGGCACTATCATTATTAACTTTGTATCTTTTGGTACCAATGTTATGAACATGTGTACTACTACGATCATGGTTCAATAAACCATTACCAGTGGGTGCATGACCATTGAAGGCATTATCCATGTAAACAGAATACTCATTATTCTCTAAATTATATGAATAACCGTATTGCACTAATGATGATCTAATCACGTTCATGCTCAACGCAAACACCAAATAACATTTATTTAGGTTTATCACAAATCCCGAAGGTAGAGAGAGCATGCGATGGTGATCACATCAATGTTGGAAACAGTCCCAACACACATCGTCACCTTTCACCTATCTAGTCTCCGTTTATTCCGTAGCTTTTATTTTGAGTTGCTAACACTTAGCAACCGAACCGGTATCCAATACCCAGGTGCTACTAGGAGTACCAGCAAGGTACACATCACTAACATGTATATCAAACATACTTCTATCGACATTACCAGCCTTCTTATCTACCAAGCATCTAGGGTTTTTCTGCTTGAGTGAACATTCTCCTCATAATAGAAGCACTTGGTCTCGGGTCCGGGCTCAACCTTGGGTTTCTTCACTAGAGCAACAACTGGCTTGCCATTCCTGAAGTTTTTCCCTTCTTGCCCTTGCCCCTGTTGAAACTAGTGGTTTTCACTTAACCATCAACACTTGATGCTCCTTCTTGATTTCTACCTTCGCGGTGTCAAACAACGCGAATAGCTCAGGTATCATTATCTCCATCCCTGGCATTTCATAGTTCATCACGAAGCTCTAGTAGCTTGGTGGCAGTGACTTGGAGAACTATATTAATCACTATCTTATCTGGAAGATTAACTCCCACTCGATTCAAGTGATTGTAGTACCCAGAAAATCTGAGCACATGCTCACCGATTGAGCCATTCTCCTTTATCTTGCATGCAAAGAATCTTGTTGGAGGTCTCATACCTCTCGACATAGGCACGAGCTTGAAATCCTAATTTCAGCTCTTAGAACATATCTTATGTTCCGTGACGTTCAAAATGTTTTGGAGCCTCGGTTCTAAGTCGTAATGCATGACGCACTAAACTACCATGTAGTCATCAAAAAAATGCATGTCATATGTTCACAACGTCTATAGACAACGCTTGAGGGAGTGGTGCACTTAGCAGTGCATCAAAGACATAAGCTTTCTGTGTAGCAATGAGGACAATCCTCAGATCACGGACCCAGTCCGCATTATTGCTACCATCAACTTTCAACTTACTTTTCTATAGGACCGTATCAATAAAACAGGGGAGCTACAACGCGAGCTATCTATGACATAATTTGCAAAAACACTTTTATACTAAGTTCATGATAATGAAGTTCATCTAATCAAATTATTAATGAACTCCCACTTAGACAAACATCTCTCTAGTCTTCCAAGTTATACATGATCCATGTCAACTAGCTTGTGTCCGATCATCACGTGAGACGGACTAGTCATCCATGGTGAACATCTCGATGTTGATCGTATCTTCTATACAAATCATGTTTGACCTTTCGGTCTTCTGTGTTCCGAGGCCATGTCTGTACATGCTAGGCTCGTCAAGTCAACCTAACTGTTTCATGTGTGTAAATCTGGCTTACACCCGTTGTATGCGAACGTTAGAACTTATCACTCTCGATCATCACGTGGTGCTTCAGAACAATGATCCTTAGCAACGGTGCACAGTTAGGGTGAACACTTTTCTTGAAATTTATTGAGAGATCATCTTATTTACTACCGTCGTTCTAAGCAAATAAGATATAAACATGATAAACATCACATGCAATCAATATAGTGACATGATATGGCCAATATCATCTTGCTCCTTTGATCTCCATCTTCGGGGCACCATGATCATCAGTATCACCGGTGCGACACCATGATCTCCATCATTGTGTCTTCATGAAGTTGTCTCGCCAACTATTACTTCTACTACTATGGATAACATTTAGCAATGAAGTAAAGTAATTACATGGCGTTGATGATTGACACGCATGTCATATAATAAAATAAGACAACTCCTATGGCTCCTGCCAGTTTTCATAATCATCGACATGCAAGTCGTGAATCCTAATACAAGAACATGATCAATCTCATACATCACAATGCATCACATCACATCCTTTGGCCATATCACATCACAGGGCACATGCTTCAAAAACAAGTTAGACGTCCTCTAATTTGTAGTTGCAAGTTTTTACGTGGCTGCTATAGGTTTCTAGCAAGAACGTTTCTTACCTACGCCGAAACCACAACGTGATATGCCAATTGCTATTTACCCTTCATAAGGACCCTTTTCATCGAATCCGATCCGACTAAGGTGGGAGAGACAGACACCCGCTAGCCACCTTATGCAACAAGTGCATGTCAGGTGGTGGAATCGGTCTCACGTAAGCGTACGTGTAAGGTTCGTCCGGGCCGCTTCATCCCACAATACTGTCGAATCAAGATAAGACTAGTAATGGCAAGCATATTAACAAGATCAACGCCCACAACAGCTTTGTGTTCTACTCGTGCATAGATTCTACGCATAGACCTAGCTCATGATGCCACTGTTGTGAGACGTAGTAGTAAATCAAAAAAGTTCTATGATCACCAAGATCTATCCATGGAGAAACCAGCAACGAGTGGGGAGATATTACATCTTCATACCTTTGAATATCACTAAGTGGCAGCGTTACAAGAACGCGGTTGGTGGAGTCGTACTCGCAGCGATTCAGACCGCGGTGGATTCCGATCTAAGGGCCGAACAACGGCGCATCCGCGTTCAACACACGTACAGCCCGGTGACGTCTCGTACACCTTGATCCAGCAAGGAGGAAGGAGCGGTTCGGTAAGGACTCCAACAGCAGCACGACGGCATGGTGGTGGTGGAGTAGCAAGGTATTTTGGCAGGGCTTCGCCTAAGCGCTGCGGGGGAGGAAGAAGAGAGGTAGGCTTCACCGTGAGTGAGAGAGATCATATATTTTCTCAAAAGGCCAAAACCTCAAGTATATATAGGAGGAGGGATAAAGTGGGCTTCCTTGGACTCTCCTCCAAGGACGAGAGCTTCGGCCGAATTAAAGGGAGAGTCCACCTCCCACAAGGGAGGTGGAACTCTTCCTTTTGAATCCTTTTTGGCCCTATCTCTTATCCCTAGCCGCATGGGCCTTTAGCAAAAGTCTTTCCCAGCCCAATAAGGGCTGGAACACTTTATCTAACAGCCCATGAGGTCCTTTGGTGGTCACACCCCTCCCGGGGGTCCTCCGGCACCCTCCCGGCACTCCCGGTACACTACCGATGAGCCCGAAACGTTTCCGGTGACCAAAACTGCACTTCCTATATATCAATCTTCACCTCAGGACCATTCCGGAGCTCCTCGTAATGTCCGGTATCTCATCCGGGACTCTGAACAACCTTCGGTAATCACGTATACCATTTGCCTATAACCCTAGCGTCATCGAACCTTAAGTGTGTAGACCCTACGGGTTCGGGAGACACGTAGACATTGCCGAGACACCTCTCTCATCAATAGCCAGCAGCGGGATCTGGATACCCATGTTGGCTCCCACGTACTCCACGATGATCTCATCGGATGAACCACGATGTCGAGGATTCAATCAATCCCATATTCAATTCCCTTTGTCTACCGGTATGGTACTTGCCCGAGATTCGATCGTCGGTATCCCTATACCTTGTTCAATCTCATTACCGGCAAGTCTCTTTACTCGTTCCATAATACATCATCCCATGGCTAACTCCTTAGTCACATTGAGCTCATTATGATGATGTCTTACCGAGTAGGCCCAGAGATACCTCTCCGTCACACGGAGTGACAAATCCCAGTCTCGATTCGTGCCAACCAAACAGACACTTTCGGAGATACCCGTAGTGCACCTTTATAGCCACCCAGTTATGTTGTGACACTTGGCACACC
This sequence comes from Hordeum marinum, assembly GCA_022496015.1. NCBI lineage: Eukaryota > Viridiplantae > Streptophyta > Magnoliopsida > Poales > Poaceae > Hordeum > Hordeum marinum. The sequence goes on along the minus strand of CM039672.1, from coordinate 476,663,073 downwards.
CAATTCATTCCTACGGTATCCGGGAGTTGCACAATCTCATGGTCTAAGGAAACGATACTTGACATTGGAAAAGCTTTAGCAGACGAACTACACGATCTGGTGCTATGCTTAGGATTGGGTCTTGTCCATCACATCATTCTCCTAATGATGTGATCCCATTATCAATGACATCCAATCTCCATGATCATGAAACTGTGACCATATATTGATCAACGAGCTAATCAACTAGAGGCTTACTAGGGACATGTTGTGGTCTCTGTATTCACACATGTATTACGGTTTCTGGTTAACACAATTATAGCATGAACAATAGACAAGTATCATGAACAAGGAAAGACAATAATAACCATTTTATTATTGCCTACATGGCATATTTCCAACAACCACATGTACCCATGGGCTTGATTATACGATATGGATCACATAATTTCAGATTCGTCATATTCAATCCAACACAAAGAACTTCAAAGAGTGCCCCAAAGTTTGTACCAGGAAGTCAAGACAAAAACGTGTGCCAACCCCTATGCATAGATTCCCAAGGTCACAGAACCCGCAAGTTGATCGCCAAAACATATATAGTGTGGATCAATAGAAGATCCCATTCTCACCACGGATATCCCATCGCAAGACATACATCAAGTGTTCTCAAAAACTTAAAAACTCAATCCGATAAGAAAAATTCAAAGGGAAAACTCCATTCATCACAACAAGATAGAGAGGGGAAACCTTCATACAATTCATCTATATTAAGAAAGCTCGCGGTACATCAAGGTCGTGCAATCTCAAGAACACGAGAGAGAGAGAGAGATAAAATAGATAGCTATCGGTACATACCCTCAGCCCCGAGGGTGAACTATTCCCTCCTCATCATGGAGACCGCTGAGATGATGAAGATGGCCTCCGGTGATGGTTTCCCCCTCCGGCAGGGTGCCGGAACAAGCTCCCGATTGGTTTTTCATGGATACAGAGGCTTGTGGCGGTGAAACTCCCGATCTTGGTTTCTTTTCGGAGGTTTTTATATTTATAAGAATTTTTGGCGTCGATGTGACATCAAGGGGGCCACGAGGCGGTGACAAGCCTGCTAGGCGCGAGCAGGGGTGGTGATCATGCCTCGCAGGCTCGTGACCTCCTCGTGGATCTTCTGGCCCAACTCCAATGCTTTGGGGGTCTCTTTTGGTCTAGAAAAACTCATACTAAATTTTCAGCCCATTCTCAGAACTTTTATTTATGCAAGAAAAATGACACCATGGTAGTTCTGCTGAAAACAGTGTCAGTCCGGGTTAGTTCTAATAAAATCATACCAAAATCATATAGAATTATTGTAGACATTGCATGAATACTTCATAAATTATAGATATGTTGGAGACGTATTAGCACCCCGAAGCTTAATTCCTGCCCGTCCTCGAGTAGGTAAATGATAAAAGAAATAATTTATGAAGTGTGAATGCTAGTATAGTGAATAAATTTGATCAATGACAGTTCCAAACACTTTTTCTAGCATCATTATATATCATAAACAGTATATCATCACATAAACCTTCTCATGATGAAATAACTAGCTATCCACATGTTAAAGTATAGACTAACAAACTATGCTTTCAGTCACCAAACAATTGCAATTCATCTTATTTTAACGAAGGATCTACGTAAGAGCTTCGATTTAGCAAATTCCACATACTCAACTATCATATAGTCTTTCATGATTGCTAACTCTCAAAGCATATTTTTAGAACAAATAGCATCCCACAAACACAGAGAAATATAGGGGCCTAAAGTTTTGCCTCCCATCTAATTTATCATATAGATAATTTTCAACAATAATAATTCATGATCAAATATATTTGACCGGCCATATATGCTTGGATCATTCCCTAACACATGACGCTTGTCAAGAGAAAAAGGAGAAATATAGGAAGTGGTGAACATCACCATGACTCTTGGATAAAGGTAAGTACTAGAAAGTAAAAGATAGGCCCTTCGCAGAGGTGCTAGAGCTCGAACTTTTAAAACAGAGATGGATAATAATTTTGGGTGGTATGCTTTCATTGTCACCATAACAACCAAGAGATTTCGGTATCTTCCATGCTAGACACATTATAGGCGGTTCCCAAACTGAATGGTAAAGTTTTCACTCCCCGTCCACCAATCAATCACACTCCATGGTGAGCAGAATCCACGGGTACCGTCCATACCAACAACATTCCTGGGGGAGTTTTGTTTAATTATTTGCATTTTTTTGATTTCGGAACTGGGAATCCCTATTACCAGCCACTTTCTCATGAATAATAGTGAATCAACACATATCGTAAGAATAACCCACCTACCATGGAAGATACTGACAACCCCTAGTCACTATATGAGCGATTTGGGCATACAAAATAGAACATTATTTGAACATATAGAATTTGGCATATGCAAATTTACTTGGAATAGCATGTAAATACCACATATAGGTAGGTATGGTGGACTCATATGGAACAACTTTTGGTTTAAGGGTGTTTGGATGCACAAGTAGTATTTCTACTTGGTGCGGAAGTTTTGGCTAATATGAGGTGAAAGCAAGTACCACATGTTGGAGGATCCATAACAATATAACTTCTATACAAATATACCCAAGCATAACTCATTAAGTTGTCTTCCTTGTCCAACTTCAACTAATTTGCTCAAGTTTGAAAATAATTAATGGGTATTCACAATCATACAAGATGTCCAAGATAGTATATTTATATGTGAAATCTCCCTTCCTTCAATATTATTTCGTGAATTGTTCAAGTGACCAATGCGGTGGTTGCTAACCTATGCTTCTTATATGTGAAGTCATTAGTCCCCATGGGAAAATCACATAAAACATATATAATTTCAGATTTATGATCACTACAGGAATCACGCACTTTGTCGTCTGTCATGGCAGACGGCAAAGGCACAAAGGCGGACAACAAAGGTCTTTGCCGTCCGCTAGCAGATGGCACAAATTTGGGCCCAGCTAGCTCCGGCCCAGCTAGCGGACGGCTGTAGCGACCCGACTCGAAATGAGTCAAGCCTCTGTGTGTTCTGTGCCATCCCTGGATCAGTATGCTGGCACACACAATACATTAATGTATATATCAAAGTGCAATAAGATGTAATTAACGTAAAACTGATATATACCTTAAAATGTCAGCGGAAGCAGTCAACGGGAGTGGAGTCCCAATAACACCAACGGCAAGTTGAGTGCAGACCGTAACCCTGAATCGTACTCTTACTCGTCGTAGAACTTATCTGCAACATAAGACGTTGCAACCATGTAGGTCAGTACATTGAATGTACCCGCAAGATCACCATAGCAGAACAGATGATAAAGACTATTCTATATGCACTAGGCTTTGTGGCTCTGTGTCTGAGTTTATTTTCTTTTCCTATAACAAAGGAATATCAAGAGTTTCACTAAAGAGTTATCTATCATGACATGGTTCCACCAACCGATGTCTTAACGCCCACAAGTATTCATAAGTTGCCCACAATTAATTATCAGTCCAGCGTTGAGAGTTCAGAGATAGATCCAAGTCCAAAGGCTAAAAATTGTCTGTAACCGGGGACAAGGCTAATCGATTAGGTTTAACTCTGCAACGTGTTGTGTACTTTACCCACCAGATTCATTCCCTCCTTACAAGTCCTCGCACTGCATGGTGTTTGAGAACGGGAGGAATGAAACATGGTCTTTCAGAGTGTTTCCCTGACTACTGTCAGTGCCCATCCAATCCTAACGTCGACTACATCTCGTAGCACTGGCCAGCCAGAGTCACAACAAAGAACAACCAAGCCAGAGCCCATAATGACTTGTAGCTACACAGGCAAGCTTCCGGGCATGAAGTAATCATCCGTCTCTTTGAGTCTGGGTGATGCTTTCCGCAAGATGTCATGGCGGTTCTCCATGCATCCCGACCATCCACTGGTAACTCTAGTGTGCCCAATCAACCATCCTTCACCCAGTAGTGTGTATTGAAAAACTTGTTTCTTGAGTCTCGGAGTCTTGAGGTCTTGAAGATGTAGGACTTGGAAATGCCTTCATGAAGTTGTCATTTTCACGTGGAGTCCTCCTTCTCACACCACTCATGAACACTCATACTAGACCCCGTCTACTTTAGCATAGCATTAAAATAACTAGCATTCCCGGACCTTTAGTAACAAGTTGTGGGTTCCTACCTCATGCATTCTACACAACTACAAGACTTTCAATAACACTACTGGAGGGATTGTTGAATGATGTCACTACATGCAATAAAACATAGGTATGAAAGAGATGGTCAGAGTGAACTTGCCTGTACTGTTGATGAAGGAGAATATCGCTCTCAGAAATAACTTGATAGAACTATTTGTCACTCTCCAATGAAAATCAATATAGTCAAACATTCCATTCATATAAGCAATCATACTAGCAATCAATACTAACACACAAGAATAACACAAGAGTAAACACCAAAGGGTTGTGATGAAGGAAATACTTAAGACAATAGTTAAACTCAACAAAACTTCATCAACAATACTAAGGATGGTTTTCTCTATAAATCCTATTTTCAAAAGTAACAAAACAAAAACAAAGTAAAGTAGGACAATAGAATTTTAGTAAATATTTTACTAGTAAAAAGAATTACTTTTGAAGAACAACTAGAACTATGCCACAACTTACTAACAACATAAGTTTTTAACTAATAGAACATATCAGCAAGAAAACACTAATATAATAAAAGAAAAAAAATATTAAAACAAATAATTAACATAAAGTACTTTCTCATAAATCTTTATTTTGCAATAAGAACTAATTTAAAAGCTTTTATGAAAATTCTTCTTTTGATATAAGGCAAGGTCATCCTTGGCTTAAACCACAAATAATCTGAACTATCATATTAATTGTTTCTGGTCTAAACTTAGATTAACAGAAAATAAACTTATAAGACACTTTCTGGAAAATATTTTCAAATAGTAGATCAAACTAGCAATGAAAATCAGCTTGTAAGTTACAATTGAACAACTTTATAAAATAATATTTGTTTGAAGGACTACTGTTATCTAACAGAAAAATTTATAAAATCTAACAACTAATATAAAATAAAAAAATTTAAAATAAATTAAAACAAAAGAAATAGAAATAAATACTAAAAGAACTAAAACAGTATCTGTTTTACTTGAAACCCTAATTTCAAATATCCTAAAACTTCACAAATAGAGTAGGGTGATACACCTAACTAATACAAAACAGTGGAAAAAAGAATCATTCAAAAATAATTTTTTAAACTCAAGTTATTCGTGTTTTAGTGATTTGATCAAATTTAACAAAATTCAAATTTTAAAGTTCAAATTTGAAAACTAAAACAACAGACAGAAACTAGATGAAATTTGGGATAGCATGCAAAAATAATCAATCAAAAACTCTAAATATACTAAAAGATATAACAAAACCAAAACCAAAACTATTCTATTTTCTAAAACAAAAACAGAAAAGAAAAATAATAAACTAACGGACGGTGTGCTACGTGGCACGCGGTGATTGGCCGAGTCCGTGTGCGTGCGGGAGCTAGCGAGTGGATGGCCGAGCCTTAGGGGATACCGGTTCGGGGATTTAAATGATCTAATTCTAGGCATTGGATTTAGATCGGACAGACTAGGGGGGACGGTGGCTTACAGAGAGGGACGGCGTCTCCGGTGATGATCGACGGCGGCGGCGGCTCGGTGGTGCTCGGGGGCCATGTTCCGGTGGTCGGGGGCGACGTCCGAGGGATGCAGTCAACGGCGGCGGTCCGCCGGCGACGATTGATGACGACAGTGGGGTATGGGGGTGACGGGGGCGACGGCCAGGAGCTCGGAGAGCTTCGGTTCAGAGCCGAGCTCCGGCAAGGTGCGAGGGCGATGCTCTGGCGAGGGGAGTGGGGTTTCGGGGAGGGGGAATGGAGCGCGGTGGGGCAGGGGTTTTATATACTGGCCTCGAGGGTTCGGGAAATCTAAGGGGGAGGGAGATCCGGCGTGGATGGGTCGCCGGCGAGGTAAGGAAGGAGGGAGGAAAGGAAAGGGATTTCCGCGGGGATGGCGCGGTCAGTCGGCGGGTCCCATGCATCAGAGAGCGGGGGGAGGTGTTTGTGGAGTCAGTGGCCGATCCGAATTAATTTCGGATCTGGCGTCGGTGTCAGTGGGCCGGTCTGTTTCCTAATACGCGATTTTTTTATTTTTTTACAGAGAAAGGAAACTACTTTATGACAATAAAACATTTCCAAAAAATGAAGATTTATATATTAAAATGACCAGGGGAATAAATCCAATTTAATGAACATTTTTCCACGGCCAGAATAAAATATAAAATAAATATTTTTCAGAAAAAGCCTAAATAGCTTTGAAATCTTTTTGCAATAAATTTTCAAATAACCCCCTGGGTTTTTATTGTTCAAATCTTCACAAAAATACCCCTAGTTTGGAGTGTCATATAGCTCCCCTCAAGTTTTGTCAGGAGGTTTGAATACTTTGAAAATTTAAAATGGAACCAAATATGAAATGGATTCCAAAGGAATAATTCAGATATTTTCAAATCCACTTTTCAAATTCCTTGTTTATGAAGAAGTCATGTTATCTTCTCTCACTGATTTGAAATGGAATTGAATTTGAATTCAAAAGCGTATGGGAAAGTCATGTCGTTCCCACTCATTCAAAAGTCTTTTAAAGGTTTCAAATTTCACTCAATTTCAATCATTCACTCAATCACACAATCATACATCTATTTTTTATAACATTCCAAAATTTTGGATGTTACAACGACAAAGAATCGTTGTCGCCAGCTTGCAAACGGCAAACGCCGTGGATGGCAACTACTGACGGCGTCGCCGTTAGAGGTGGCTAACGGACCCAACACTTTACAGTCTTCCTCCCCGCCTCCTTTGCCGTTTGCCCCCCCCCCATGTGCCTTTGTCGTCTGCATCCCCATCCCTTTTGCCGTCTGCCTGCCCGCCACCTTTGACGTCTACCTGCCCGCCTCCTTTGTCGTCTGCCTCCCCGTCCCCTTTACCATCTGCCTCGCCGCCCCCTTTGCTGTATGCCTCCTCCCCCTTTGTTATCTGCCGTAAACGTCAAAGAAACCAAATGTCCAAGCATGGTATTCCCAGGTTGCACAGGTGGATGCTACGTGGCAACTTTACCGTACGGGGCAGACGGCAAAGAGCCCTTTGCCGTCGGTGGTTGTATTATCCCCACTAGTAGAAAACATACATATTGTCGCGGTTGGTAAGGGCCTTTAGTGCCTGTTCTCGAACCGGCACTAAAGGGTGGGAACTAAAGCCTACCCCCTTTAGTCCTGGTTCTACACGACCTGGCACCAAAGGCCCTCCACGTGGCATCCGCCGGTTGGTAACACCAACCGGGACTAAAAGTATTTAGTTTTTTAGTTTTGTTTTATTTCCCCTTTTAATTCTTTAGGGGTTTAAGAATTAATTATGGTTTAATTTTCCTTTTAATTTTTTTCCATTAAATTAATTTTCATTTCAAACATATATTACTCCACTACATATTGTACACACGTTGTGCATATATATATATATATATGTGTATATATCTCATCGAATTGTTCGTAGGACGACCATTCACATACACACACACACACATATATATATATACAATTTCTCCTAAAATTTGAGGATCATTAAATATATATGCAGGCATTACTTTTTCTTGTTCTTGATCTTGTAATGGTATTCTCCTTCGGGATTTGTGACCTGGTCGACCAGAAATCCAGAAATTTCCTCTTGAATTGCTCCTACCCGAGCATCTGGTATGAGAGTGCCCCGCATCTCCGTCAGCTACAAGATGAAGATCAAGCTGAATATATTAGTTGTGTGTATATATATTAGCTAGATCCTGATAAAAAAATTATGGATATAGTATTTTGTCAAACATACCCAGATATTTCTCTCATGTCTGCTCCTTTCAAATGTGATCACGTGAATGTTCTCGCAAATGTAGTATGCGCATAAACTATTCCCCTAAGCCTGCCTCATGCACTTTACGAGAATAAAATTCAATCAGGTAATAATTAATCAAGCATGATAATGGTATTGAAACTAGAATTAAAGAGTTGCATGGACGTAGCTATAGCTAGTACTACTTAATTACCTTGGGTCGCACCCATTTCAGCTGTTGTGCCCAGTTGCCTGGGACCTGTTTGACGAACTTGGCCCAAGCCCTCCCTGCCGACAAAAAAATTGAATAAATGAGTTATTAATTTACTAGTTGATATTAGGATATGAAGTAATAATAAAGGGGCCGACATATAGTGCGACAATGATTGAAATTACCTGTCAACCAACCCCCTCACGATTGCGTATTCGGATAGATCCTTATATAGTGGGGCCAGTACTTCAACTTTTCCCTTTTCAAATTCAATGATTAACAATAACCAATGGTAACTGCATGTGCACACGTTTTGTATAATTAAGAGGGCATGTGCATGACTCATCAACAACACTTATTAGCATCTAGGAAACAAAAAAGAATTTGTAGTACAAGATATAGTAAAACTCACCCGAAGTAGTATTTTTGGTTAGGTGTTTAGATCCTTCAAAAACTCTAGCATGAATTTCTCTGTGTCTTTTCTTGAATATGCACTTTCCCTTATCTTTTGATTAATCGTATTTGGGTCAATGAACCCAATGCCAAATCATCCAAGTTTTCTCATTTCAGACATCTTCATTCTACATAATACCACAGAAAAGAATATATTGAGGATAATTATAGGTAATTAATGAACGAGAGCAGAGCTAGCTAGAGACTTAAATTACAGAAAGAAGTCACTTACAGACAATAGCAACTGACTAAAGTTTTGTCGACTGCATCTTGATTGAATAATTGAAACAACTCTGAATAATGAATCCACAAATCTTTTTTATGGAAGTAATGCCTCTTCTTGACTCTCACCATGAGGGACTCTGTATTGGTATTTGCTATTTCTTGCATGTACCACGTATGCAAATTGTACAATCTCATTGGTAGATGCTTGACATCATCAGGCTTGACTAGAGGTTTGCCACGGGTAAATTGGTATTTTACTTCCTCCTCTGTAATACCGGGGATTTCCTCAAGTCCTAGGAGTTTTTCAACAGTGACACCAGCCTCTTTACCCTTCCTTCTATGATCGTCGGTTATTACCAGCTGATCAGCGGTACTCACAGGAGTTTGTACAATGAGCGGGGGGATCGATTGCACTGCCTGTTCTCCTAGCTGGGGAACAGTTTTCCCGCTTTTTTGCCAACTTCATGGCTCGAGATCGAGCTCGACTTTTTTTCGTGCCATAGTCATTGTCCTTCTGATTGTGAGCCGATCGAGACATATCAATAAAGTGTTGTGATACATGCTCGGGTACTTTCTCCTTTGGCGGCGGGGGTAGTTTTGGTCCAATATGGGCCTTGAATTTAGCATCCACTGCGGTGTCGAGTTCCTTGTTAGTCAAGTGGTAAGGCTACTTCGGAAGAGGCTTCAGGCTTGGACCATATTTAAATTTCTTGCCTCTTGTACCGCTAGCCGGCATAGATGCGGCCTCTCTCTTTTGCTGTTGCTTAGGCGATGGAGCACGCTGATGCCGTGTCGCACTTGGAGGAGGAGTCGGCTGACGTGGTGCCGAACTTGGAGGAGGAGGAATCGGCTGACGCCGTGTCGGACTTGGAGGAGGAGTCGGCTGACGCGGTGCTGGACTTGTAGGAGGAGGAGTCGGCTCACGTGGTGCCAGACTTGGAGGAGTAGGAATTGGGTGACGCCGTGCCAGACTTGGAGGAGAGGGAGTCGGTGGCCTTAGAAAGACGATGCAATCCTTTTTCCATAGAATGATACGATGTATGGACTCTCCCAGTGTTCTCTCCTCATCACCTCCAAGAATGTCAAGCTGTAGCCTGTGATATCCCGACATCACTTCATCAACCCCAACACGAGCATAGCCAGCTGGAATGGGATTGCAATGGAAGGTTGCTTCAGGGGAATTTTCTAAAGCATAGTCGTCTACCACCTTCATGCATAAGTTCTTCACTTTCATTTGTAGCTCACAGTTTGTCTTGTCTTTGATATCATCCATTGGGTACCTACCTAGAAGTGAATCATAATCAATATTGGCCGTGGCAGAAACCATGCTGCTTCTCGACATAGATGGGACGACGGTATCCAATGCTGGATCGATCTGCTCATGCTATCGCCGAGAAGCCCTTTCATAGATGAGTGAGTCGATCTGCTCCTGCTACCGCCTGACTCTGGATTCCAACTCCAGGTGCTTTGATTCTAGGCCTTCAAGGCAGAGTGCTTACTCCTTTGTCTTCCGCTCCTCCTGCATCTTGCTTCTCACATGGCTTCTATAGTCGACGTTCCAAGCTACACACCCCTCAAACCACAGAACAACGTCTTTCCCTCGTGTTCTTCCCAGGTGTCAAGATTCTCCAGGGTGAGCGTAAGCTCGTCGTTCTCTCTATTGGGCGCGAACAACCCATTTGAGCTTCTTCTATTTTTATCAGAATTCCGTCCGTCACTGCTTTAAGACTTGCCTTCACCATAATTGCCCGTGTCATTGGGTCCAACATCCGCCCATGGGCATAAAACGATGTCCTGCACCTCAGGGGCTAGGTCACTGTAACTGGAGTGACCCCTGCACTGATCATCTCTTGTTCAGATTGATCCCACTTAGGCAGGGCAGTTTGGTAGCCAGCTAGCCCGAGAGTATGGTGCCACTGCTGTTTCGTAGCATTAATCATGTTCTTTCTCGACCGTTCCTTAGCTAGTTCCGATTGCTTGAACTTCTAGAAATCGTCCCAGTGATCTTTTACCTTCAACAGTGCTCCGTCAAATTTTGGAGTCTTCTTGTTTGCTTTGACGTACGCAGCCCATGCATTTTTCTTGAAGGTGTTGAATGCGATCGCCATCTTTTTAAGACCAAAGTTTATGACTTTATTCAGATTTGGATCTGTCAAGTTATCTGGTAGTGTGAAATGTGACATCAGCTTGGTACAAAGCACATCTTTTGCTCTTTCGTCGACAAAAGTAACTCCTTGTCGATCTCCCTTTGCTGGCTTTTTCCAATCTTGTGTGGAGACCAAGATTAGGTCCCTGACAATAACTCTTCATTGATTCTTGAACTTGGTCGCGTTTTTCTTAGGTTCAAACGGTTCGCCAATTGATGTATTGATGGAATCGATGCTGAACTTTATGCCAGGGTCCAACTTTTTTGCCGGGCCACGCTTTACCCTGTCGCTTGTAGAAGATTTGCTCCATCCGGTGGACTAAAAGAAGAATGACCGATTTGTTAATACATATACAACGCAATTAAGACATGTAATGATAATCGGATGGCCTATATAATAAATATACCTTGCCAGTCATTGTTATTTGAAGAACATTTTATTCGTCAACATCGTTGTCGAATTCTTTCGTCTTCATCAAACATACAACCCTCACTAGAATTGTTCAGATATTGCGACCCGTCATCATCTTCATGTTCATGCTTTGGGCTCGTGGAGCATATGATGTCGAAGAGAGCCTCTTCTCCTTCTCACCCGATATTGTCCATAGCTTTTATATAACTAACCTAGAAGAAAGATAAAACAATTTAGTACTCAAATTAGAATGCATGCAATCAATAAGGAAAACTGAATCATAGTACATAATATGCTTCATTGAATATAATCTTGAATAAATCGTCTCGAATATTATCAAATATAATCTTGAATACATCTCGAATATTATCACTAATACATATCGAATATTATTAGTTATATAATATCACTACTACAGATCTAATTGACGTCTCGCGCGGCAGACGGTGGACACCCAAAGAGAAGGAACTATGACAACATCATAGCTCGGGTGAGATCCCTGAAGAACCTGCCAGGTATTGGAGAACCTGACTCCAACGCATACATGTACCGACGGATGTGCTCGTCCTCCTCCCTGACACGGCGACGTACCACCTCCGGCGGGGACGGCTGCCTTCGCACCGAAAGTGGCCCATGCGAACGCCACCAAAGAAGTACCGGGTCGACGATGGGACCCGGGTTCCTTACCAAGCTGCACGCCCCTGAATGTAGCACCTCCTAGTGCCAGCCCGGCGGAGCCCAGTCCCGAACGTTGCCCCTCTGAAGCAGGACGTCGTCGCGAACGAGTCGATGACGAGGATGGGGGCCGGGCATCGTTGACTCCAAGAAAAAATTCTTATGAAAAAATATTCCTGGGTTATAACTACTCTAATAATATTCCTTTCTCAATAAAAAATTCCGAAAACTTTCTCAATTATAATTTCCGATGGAACATTTTAGTATGCAATTTTTTTGTGTAATATGATATACAAAATTATATACTTCTAAGCAACATTTTAATAGGTTAGGGACATTATATACTTCTAATTAAGCAAAAAACCAAATTAAGCATTTATACTAATTAAACATATATATTAATTAATCACTAATTATAGAAAAACAACATTATATAAAAAAATCAAAATTCAGCTAATTAATCTTTCTATATCTAAAATTCATCTAACATTTCTATACATCTAATTAACATCTAATTAACATTTTATACATCTAATTAACATTATATACATCTAATTAACATTATATACATCTAATTAACATTTATAAAAAAATCCATGGCGGCAGGGGCTCACAGCGGGGCGATGACCAGAGAGGCGAGGCGAGTCGTCGCCGACGGCGACTGCGATGGCGACGACAACGGTGCGTGAGCTCGAGGAGGGGGCAGCACGTGACGGGGGCAGCGACGGGCGGTGCATCGGGGGCGGCGACGGCGTGGGCGGCGCATTGGGGGCGGCGACAGCGCAAGCGGTGACGGCATCGGGGCAGGCGGTGTGTCGGGTGCGCGCGGGCGGCGATCTCCTCTATGGTCGAAGAGAAGAAGAAGTAGAGGGAAAATGGAAAAAATTCAAGTGCTGCTTTTATAGGAGGACCTTTAGTCGCGATTGGTGGCTCCAACCGCGAGGAAAGGTTAATTTCACCAGCCCCAAGCGGCGGGAAGCGAAACCCTTTAGTCGCGGTTGGAGCCACAAACCGCGACTAAAGGGGTGCTCCTGGCACAACGCACTGTGGTGGAAGTTTAGTGCCACCTCGCTAGTCGAGGGGCGCCTCAACCAGTTTATAACCCCCGGCGCGGGCACTGCATTGAGGTCCTCTCTAATGTAGGCCTACTGGGCCTACCTCTGCTACGATTCCCTGTGGGCCTACTAGGCCTTGTGGGCCTGTGACCTGGCCCAACTAAATGTTGGGTTTCTAGTCGTATGCAGGCCGTTATGGCCCAGTAGGCGGGAATTTTTAATGTATTTATTTTTCTTTTTTTTTGTTTTCTACTTTTTTTATTTCTAAGTTGCTTTTTTCTTCATTTAGAGTTTCTTTGTGAACCATTTTGCTTCTGTAAAAAAAATATAAACTTTCTGTTAGTGTCATACTTTTCAAATTTGAATAGTTTAAATTTCAATTATTTGAAATCTGTGTAAATCACTAGTTTGTGAATAAATTTACTTTACAAATAGACTTTTCAGTTATTATTTTTTCTTTTGTTTAATTTTGCTGTCTTTTATCATTATATTCAATTTGGTAATACTTAGGTTATTTAAAAAATGAAATGCTTTTGTAATAGACGAGTTTTCGTCTGAAACCTTTCATTTTTTAACTCAAAACAAATCAGTAAATGCATGAAAAAAAACAAATGAAGTCAGAAAGGGTTGAAAATTGATGAAGTGGCTTCGAATGGTGCATACTGAACACACAAAAATTCTGGAGTTGAAATATGTTTAAAAATGAAATGCGTTTGTAACAGACGAGTTTTCGTTTGAAACCCCGACACTTCGAAAGAGATTGTCCATTTTGTAATCAAAGTGCATCCAGTTTTTGTCGTAACCCTCTCAACTTTTTAGCACATGCTATGTGGGTGAAATGTTGATACCATGCCAACTTTCAACCTTTTCAAAGTTGAATTGTAGTGCTTATCAATTTCAGGGTCATTTAGCTCAAAAAAACCAGTAATGAATGAAAATAAGCAAATGAAGTCAGAAAGGGTTTGCAAAATTGATGACGTGGCTTCGAATCGCGCATACTAAATGCACAAAAAGTCTGGAGTTGAAATAAGTTTAAAAAAATGAAATGCCTTTGTAGCAGACGAGTTTTCATTTGAAACCATAATACTTCGAAAGAGATTGTCCATTTTGTACACGAAGTGCATCCAGTTTTTGCCGTAACCCTCTCAACTTTTGAGCACATGCTATGTGGGTGAAATGATGATAACATGCCAACTTTCAACCTTTTCCGAGTTCATTTGTAGTGCTTATTAATTTCAGGGTCATTTAGCTCAAAACAAAATCAGTAAATGCATGAAAAATAGCAAATGAAGTCAGAAAGGGCTGAAAATGGATGACGTGGCCTCAAGTGGCACATACTAAACGCACAAAAAGTCTGTAGTTGAAATAGGTTTAAAAAAATGAAATGCCTTTGTAAGAGACGAGTTTTCGTCCGAAACCCTAATACTTTGAAAGAGATTGTCCATTTTGTACACGCAGTGCATCCAGTTTTTGTCATAACCCTCTCAAGTTTTTAGCACATGCTCTGTGGGTGAAATGATGATAACATGCCAACTTTCAACCTTTTTATAGTTCATTTGTAGTTCTTATCAATTTGAGGGTCATTTAGCTTAAAAAATCAGTAAATGCATGAAAATTAGCAAATGAGTTTAGAAAGGGTTGAAAATTGATGGCCTGCCTTCGAATGGTGCATACTGAATGCACAAAACACATAAGTACATTCCTATTACAAAGATTCCCTTCGTTTTGTCCGAAGTGGGACTTTCCAGATATATAAGTCCGGAAACTAACTAGAGAAGCCGGTGATATCCCAGAGTGGGATCTTTGGGTGTAATTTTTTTTCGTTGCATGTGTCCCTTTGCGTCGTAACCATGGACAATCTTCATTAGTTAACTTGATAATCAGGTCAATTATTCACTGTGAAGGGAGCAATTTCATGAAAGTTTTCATAATCTTTTGACATGTCTACCTTGTCCTCCACTCCCATGATGTTTCTTTTCGCTGAAAGAACTATGTGGCTCTTTGGCTCATCGCATGATGTATTCGCTACCTTATCTTTTCTTTTCTCCGCATGGTAGACATGTCCTTCACATAAAAAACTTGCGCCACATCATTGGCTAGGACGAATGGTTCGTCTGCGTACCCAAGATTGTTGAGATCCACTATTGTAATTCCGTAATGCGGGTCTTCCTTTGCCCTGCCTCCTGTCAGATTGACCCAGTTGCACATAAACAAAGGGACCTTCAAACCAAGTCCATAGTCAAGTTCCCATATCTCCTCTATGTAACCATAATATGTGTCCCTTGGCCCATTGTTGTTTGCTGCATCAAAGCGGACACCACTATTTTGGTTGGCGCACTTTTTATCTTGGGCGATCATGTAAAATGTATTCCCATTTGTCTTGTACCCTTTGAAAGTCAATATAGTTGAAGATGGTAAATTGGACAACAAGTACAGGTCATCTTCAATAGTGTCATCATGCATGAGACGTGTCTGCAACCAACCGGCGAAAGTCACCATTTGTACAAGTGTAATCTAGTCGTCAGACTTCTCTGGGTGTTTGGAGCATAGAATATTCTTGTGTTGCTCGATATATGGAGCCACCAAGGCAGAACTTTGTAGAACTATGTAGGGTGCTTGCGCCAAAGAATGCCCGTCCCGGCATATTAGTGAATTCTTTCCTAGCTTGCCTTTTCCATCGAGTCTGCCCTCATGACACAATTCAGGATCACCAATCGGCTTAATATCAGGAACAAAGTCAACATAAAACTCAATGACCTCCTGTATTTCATGGCCCTTAGAGATGCTTCCTGCTGGCCTAGCACGATTATGAACATATTTCTTTAAGACTCCCATGAACCTCTCAAAGGGGAACATATTGCGTAGAAATACCGGACCCAGAATGGCAATCTCCTCGACTAGGTGAACTAGGACATGCGTCATGATATTGAAGAAGGATGGTGGGAACAACAACTCGAAATGGACAAGACATTGCGCCAAATCATTCTCTAACCTTGGTAGGATTTATGGATCGATTACCTTCTGAGAGATTGGATTAAGGAATGTTTTTCGGTAGAAGCCCGCTCAATGCAACCGGAAGCAGTTGCGTGATAATCATGTGGCTGTCATGTGACTTTAGGTCCTGAACCTTTTTCTTTGCCATATTTATTATTACTTTTATATTTGACGAGAAGCCAAACGGGACCTTCATACCGAGCAGGCTTTCAAAGAAGATTTCCTTCTCCTCTTTGGTAAGAGCGTAGCTGGCATGACCATGAAACTGCTTTGGATCCATGTCGTCTTCTCCATGCATATGTTGCTGGTCCTCCCGTGCCTCCGGCGTATCGTTTGGCTTCCCATACATGCCCAAGAAGCCTAGAAAGTTCACGCAAAGATTTTTCTTCATGTGCATCACATCGATTGCAGAGTGGACCTCGAGGTCTTCCCACTAGGGTAGGTCCCAAAATATAGATTTCTTCTTTCACATGGGTGCATGTTTGGCAGCGTCATTCGGAACAGATTGTGTGCCAGGACGTTTGCCAAAGATTACTTTTAAATCCTTGACCATATCAACTATGTCATCACCCGTACGGTGGCGAGGCTTCTTCTGATGATCTGCCTCACCTTTGAAATGCTTGCCTTTCTTTCTTACGGGATGCCTGCTCTAAAGGAATTGATGATGCCCCAGATACACATTCTTCTTACATTTATCCAAACATATAGTGTCAGTATCATCTAAACAGTGATTGCATGCATGGTATCCCTTGTTTGTCTGTCCTGAGAGCTTACTGAGAGCAGGCCAATCATTGATGGTTACAAACAGCAACGCATGTAGGTCAAATTCCTCCTGATCTTTCGCATCCAATGCACGTATACCTTTTCCATTCCACATCTATAAAAGTTCTTTAACCAATGGCCTTAGGTACACATCAAGGTCGTTGCTTGGTTTCTTGGGGCCTTGGAAGAGCATTGGCATCATAATTAGCTTCCGCTTTATGCACAAACAAGGAGGAAGGTTATAGATACATAGAGTCATATGCCATGTGCTATGATTAATGTCCTGCTCCCCAAAAGGATTAATGCCATCTACACTTAAACCAAACCATCTGTTACTTGTGTCCTTTGCAAAGTCCTTCCACGTTCTCTGGATTTTTCTCCACTGCAATCCGTCAGTGGGCACTCTCAACTTCCCATCTTTCTTACAATCTTTGTTGTGCCATCGCATCAACTTGGCATGCTCTTTCTTTTGGAAGAAACGTTTCAACCGTGGTATTATTGGAGCATACGACATCACCTTGGCAGGAATCTTCTTCCTGGGGTGCTCGCCCTCTACATCACCAGGGGCATCGTGGCTGATCTTATAGTGCAATGCACAACATACCTGGAATGCATAGAAATCCTCGTACTAACCACGGTAGAGGATGCAGTCGTTAGGGCATGCATGTATCTTCTTTGCATCATAGTTTTCTCTCGCAATTCGTTGTCCTTTGGTAGCTTCTTCTTTAACATTATCAACAACTTTTGAAATGCCTTGTCAAACACACCAGTCTATGCCTTCCATTGCACCAATTCTAGTGTGGTACCCAGCTTTTTCTTGTCATCTTTTCAATTTGGGTACAACCCTTTTTTGTGATCCTCTAACATGCGCTGCAACTTTAGCTTCTCCTTTTCAATTGCGCAATTTCTCTTTGCATCTGTAATGGCCCGACGAAGATCATCAGCGGGTTCATATGATGCCTCTTCTTCATCATCAGCGACCAGGATAGCTATCGTAATCCTCTTCTTCTTCATTCTCTTCCAGTAGGACCCCTCTTTCTTCGTGCTTCGTCCAATAGTTATAGCCGGACATGAAACCGGACTCAAACAGGTGGACATGAATGGTTCTTGAGTTAGATAAATTTTGATCATTCTTACAGCCAGCACATGGACAATACATAAAACCATCTGTCCGCTTGTTTGCCTTAGCCGCAACCAGAAAAGTATGCACACCATTAATGAACTAGGGAGAGCATCGATCGTCGTACATGCATTGCCGGCTCATCTTCATTACACAACACCAAAAAGACCAAATTAATAAAAAGTTCGTACATAAAGTTTAGACACACTTGTTCTCATAAAACAACATACGAACTCTCTAGATAAAACATTTAAATGCAACAACAAATGCGATCAATATCACAAGTAAGGTAACAATTGATCCAATACCATAGTGATACCCAGCCTCACTATCAATGGCATATCTTTTAAATTTTCTAATCCTCAAGTGCATTGCACCCATCTTGATCTTGTGATCATCGACGACATCGGCAACATACAACTCTAGTTCCATCTTCTCTTCTTCAACTCTGTTCAATTTTTCTTTCAAATACTCATTTTATTTTTCAACTAAATTTAGCTTCTTGACAAGAATATCTATGTCGCTTGGAATCTCCGGTTCACATACCTCCTAGATTGGCTTAATTTTCATAAACACGAAATGCAGCAAAGAGTTATAAAAGAGAGTATATATACCACATCCGCATCATAAACCGGACGTGGGCCGACGGGGACGGATTTCAAAACCATGCCACTATGTATAACAAACAACCATATAGGTAAGAAAACTATACAAGTAACTAACTAAATCTTACAAAGATGTTTTTTTAAATGATAAGAACAAGAGGCTCGCCAAGGTGGTGCCGGTGATGGGACGGTGCGGGTGATTGACGGTGGTTAGGATAGGGACGGGAAGGCACTAAGTAAACCACACCGACAAATGCAAAGTAAGAAGGTAATTTGAGCTCAAATTGCCTAAATCAAATAAACTACCATGTACAAACTAGAACCCACAAATTACTATACTTATAGAGCATTGCTAGAGATAATCTAGCAATGAGATTTGAAAGGACAAAGTTGCTAACCTTTGTGAACACTTGGATGGATGGGATGCCTCCAAATCTTGAAAATTTTGGCAAAATTGGAGGATGAGATCGAGGAAGAGAGGAAGACCAGAAAGGAGAGGAAAGGGGAAGAACAGAGAGGAGTGTGATCGGATTTCGTATAGGGGACCTTTAGTCCCGGTTGGTGGCTCCAACCGCGACTAAAGGTTATCCTATAGTCGCGGTTGGAGCCACCAACCAAGACTAACGGTTTCCGTGGGGCCCAAGGCTGACGCCAGCCTGCCACCACACGTTTAGTGCTGGTTTGTGGCACGAACCGGGACTAAAAGTCCGGAACGAGCCGACACTAATGATGCCCGTCACGACCCAGGACTAATGAGCACATTAGTGCGAGTTCAAAACCCAACCGGGACTAATGAGGCGGACGAAAGGTCTGTTTTCTACTAGTGCCCTTTTTATTTTGCTTTTTCTATATCCAATCATTTTCACAAGCACATATATGATATATATATATATATATAATTCACATAAACTATATCCCTGCCATGTCACAAGCACATATATAATTCACATATATGATCATCCAACAAACATACCTAATTAAAAGTGCAAGTTTCATCCATACATGCATAGTTTCATCCATTGGTAGCAAGTTTCACAATGTTCATCGATACAAAATCAAAACAGAAATTAAAGACAAGAACTCCATCAATGCAACCTTCCATGAAGTGAATCAAATCTGTAAAATGGGAAATAAGAAAGTTAGAAGAAGAATACTAGAAGAAGAAGAAGAAGAAGAAGAAGAAGATCTAGAAGAAGAAGAGGAGGAGGAAGAAGAAGAAGCGTTTTTCTTCTGTTTCTCTTTATCCTCTTGTTTTTCTTCTTATTATTGCTTATTTGTGCCGTTTTAGAGCTAACCTAGGTAATTATGCCATTTTGACCTAACTAAGCTTATTGTATCATTTTGCAAGAAAATAAGATAAGTATATGGCATCTATGAGGTTGCCAAGAAGAAAAAGAAGAAGAAGAATATCTAGAAGAAGAACAAGAGGAAGAAGAAGAAGAGTTTTTCTTTTGTTTCCCTTTCCCCTCTTGTTTTTCTTCTTCTTATTTATTATTTGTGCCATTTTAGAGCTAACCTAGGTAATTATGTCATTTTTGAGCTAACTAAGCTTATTGTGTCATTTTGCAAGAAAATAAGGTAAGTATATGGCATCTATGAGGTTACCAAGAAGAAGAAGAAGAAGAAGTTCTAGAAGAAGAAGAGGAGGAGGAAGAAGAAGAAGCGTTTTTCTTCTCTTTCTCTTTATCCTCTTGTTTTTCTTCTTATTATTGCTTATTTGTGCCATTTTAGAGCTAACCCAGGTAATTATGCCATTTGTGACCAAACTAAGTTTATTGTGTCATTTTGCAAGAAAATAAGGTAAGCCTATGGCATCAGTGAGGTTGCCAAGAAGAAGAAGAAGAAGAGGAAGAACAACAAGAAGAAGCGTTTTTCTTCTATTTCTCTTTCTCCTCTTGTTTTTCTTATTATTATTGCTTATTTGTGCCATTTTGGAGCTAACCTAGGTAATTATCACAGTTTTACCTAACTAAGCTTATTTTGTCATTTTGCAAGAAATAAGGTAAGTCTATGGCATCTATAAGGTTATCAAGAAGAAGAAGAAGAAGATGTAGAAGAAGAAAAACAAGAAGAAGTAGAAGAAGAAAAACAAGAAGAAGAAGAAGCATTTTTGTTCTCTTTCTCCTCTTGTTTTTCTTCTTCTTGCTTAATTGTGTCATTTTAGAGCTAACCTAGGTAATTGTCACGTTTTTACCTAACTAAGATTATTTTGTCATTTTGCAAGAAAACAAGCTAATTCTATGACATCTATGAGGTTACCAAGAAGAAGAATAATAATAAGAAGATGATCTAGAAGAAGAAGAAGAAGAAGCTTTTTTCTTTCTTTCTCTTTCTCCTCTTGTTTTTCTTCTTCTTATTGCTTAATTGTATAATTTTAGAGCCAACATAGGTAATTATCACATTTTTTACCTAACTAAGAATATGGTGTCATTTTGAAATAAGATAAGCCAAGTCCATGGCATCTACGAGATTACCAAGTCTATTATGTCATTATTGAGTTAACTAAGCTTAATATGTCAATGTGGAGGAAACAATGCTAAGTATAGGTCATTTTAGAGCTATCTTAGGTAAAATATGTCATTTTAGAGATAACTTAGGTACAACATGTCATTTTGGAGGTAAGTAAGCTTACTATGTCATTTTAGAGGAAACAAAGCTAACTTACGTAAAATATAACATTTGTGTAAGTGCTAAGTTTTTCTAAGTGCTATGTTTGTCTTTCTTTGAGAAAACGAGCCAAGTAAGTGGCATATTAGGGCTTACCCTCCTCATCATCAAGGAGGTGAATCACTAGCGTTGCTCGGGTCGTGCGATGCGGCTCGGAAGTTATGCTGTACCAAAGATCATTTGCGTAAGCATGATGACGCTGAAATGTTAAGACTAGTAAGAAACGAACATTGAAAATGAAACTCACCACTCCGACCGTGGTAATGACGGGCATCGGCGAAGGGGTTTGGACGGTCTTCTCACACAAAGTCTACACATTTGGTTTTTCCAATTCAATGTAACATCCCAAACTTTGGAATGTTATAATAAATATTAGAATGATTGTTTGTTTGATTGAGTGATTGAAAGTGAGTGAAATTTGAAACTTTTTGAAAACTTTTGAATCAGAGGGAATAAGATGACTTTCCCAAAACTTTCACTCTGCAATTTTGATCCTCAGGAATTCAAATTCATTTCATCAAAAAAAACCAGAGTGAAGATGATATGACTTCTTCCATTTAAAGGAATGAAAAGGGATTTGAATTTCATTTCAAAATATTTCAAATTCAGAAACTTTATGCAACTCAAAGATTTTCAAGATAGAGGATAAAAGGACTTCTTCAAATTATCTGAAATATGAGTTGAAGTATAAAAGAAGGAATTTAAAGTGGAGTTGAGAACCTCTGAATTATTCTTTTGGAATCCATTCCATATTTGGTTCCATTTTAAACTTTCAAAGTATTCAAACCCCTTGAAAAATTTGAGAGGAGTAATATGACACTCCACCCCAAGGTTATTTTGTGAAGTATTTGGACCATAAAACCCAGGGGTTATTTTCAAAAGTTATTGCAAACGAATTCAAATCAATTTAGGCATTTTTTGAGAATAATTTTTTGAAGTATTCATTTTGATAGAGGAAAAATGTTCATTAAATGGCATTAATTCTCCTGGTAATTATGATATAAAACTTTTTATTGTAGGAAACATATTGATGGCCATTTAAGAGTTTTTATTTCTCTGGTAAATGGAAAAGGAAAAACATTTAAAGCCTTTAAATACCGGTCGGCCGATCTCCATTAATCCTCTCCTGACTTGCCTTATTAATGGCCAACCGACACTCCCGCACTCCTCTCTGTCTCGATGACAGCGGGCCCCATCGTCGCTCCCACTCACCGCGCGGCCACATTCTTCTTCCCCGCGTCGAGTCCTTGTCGGAGATCTCTGCCCGTGCGCATCTCCCTCCGCTGCCTTCCCCCTACCCATCCGAGCACCCTATATAAAGCCGGCCACCCTCCGCACTTCCATTTCGCCCGAAAACCCTGTCTCTCCCTTGCCAGAGCATAGCCCCCACACTCGTCGGAGTTCGACACTCCAACCAAAACCTCCCGAGCACCTAGTCGTCGCCACACTCCACCCCACTACCCACCATCGCCACCAATCGACGCTGGAGGCCCGCCGCCGTCACTTGGACCTCCCGGACATCGCCCCGACCACCGGTGCCCCTTCCCCGACGACCACCCGAAGACCCTCGCCGCTCCCGAGCTCGCCGTCATTGACACAGTCGTCCCCGAACCCCACTGACGCTACCAACGGAGTCGTCGTGCTCGTCTGCATCACCTGGTGCTGACGCCATCACCGGAGGACCACCGGAGGACCGTCCCGTCGACCTCGCCGCCTCGGACATCGCCGTCCCTCGCCGGAGTCGACCTCCACACCGGTGAGCCCTCCTCTCCGTCTGATCTAATTGAACGACCTAGATTAGAAGCAACGTACCCTTTCTGTTTAATTAAAAGAACCAGTCAGTTTTATTTATTTTAGTTAGACCGAAACATTTTCTGTTAAGAGTCGGCCGTCCACTCGTTAGCACCCTATGGACACACCCTTTAGCCAATCAGAACCTGCCACGTGTACCCCTGTCCGTTAGGATAAATTTTTCTTTTTCTATTTTAGTTTCTTTTATAGATTTAGTTCTGTTTTTGTTTTAACAATATATTTTATGTTTTTGATTGTTCTCATTTGATTCTTTTTGCATTGTGTCACAAATTTTATGTAGTTTCTGTAGATAACAAGTTTGACTATATTTGAATAAATTAAATTTCAATTTAAACATATTTGATTCAAATCTTGTTGTTTGAATAACTTGGGTTTACAAATTTATTTTTGAATGAATCTTTTTGCCACTGGTTTGTATTAGTTAGGTTTATCATTTCGCTTAGCTTGAGAATTTTGAAAATAAATTTGATTAGGGTTTTTAACTAAAACAGATTCTGTTTAGTACCTAATAGGATTTAATTAGTTTGATTTCTATTTAGTTTATTTTTATATCTGAATTAGGTTAACTTTTGTTTTAGATTTACTTAGTTCTGTTTCCCTATATTACTCGACTTATTTTCTGTTAATAAAAAAAGTTTTGCTTGGTTTTATATTCTAATGATATAGGAAACTATATTATTTTTCATTAGGTAATGTTTTATAAAACAATTTAGTTTTAGTAGTAATTATTTTCACAAAAGTTTTAGTGGATTTATTTATGTTTACTAATAAAATATTTTATTATTTATTTTCTATTAACTACTGTTTTGGTTAATAAAAGTAGTTTTATTTTGTTCGTAGTAGTTTAGCCACCAACTTTTAGAGAACAAAACCTTGTCCTTGTTTTGTTACTTTTGAAAATGAAATTTATTTGTAGAGAAAAACCAACCTTAGTTGTCTTTATGAAAACTTTGTTGATTTTGAGTTTGGTCTTAAGTATTTCCTTTGTCACAACTTTGTTGTTTTAACTTTTGTCTTAAGTATTTCCTTCGTCACAACCTTGTTGTTTTAGTTTTGTGTTTCTTATTGAGTGTTAGTATTGATTGCTAGTATGAATTCTTACATGAATGTTATGTTTGACTATATAGATTTAATCGGAAAGTTATGAATAGTCTATCAAGTTAGTTCTGAGAGCGATCTTTATCTTCATCAGTAGTACAGGCAAGTTCACTTTGACCATCTATTTCATACCTATGTTTTATTGCATGTAGTGACATCATTCAACAAATCCCTCCAGTAATGTTATTGAAATTCTTGTAGTTGAGTAGAATGCATGAGGTAGGAACCCACCACTTGTTACTAAAGCCCCGGGAACGTTAGTTATTTTTATGCTATGCTAAAGTAGACGGGGTTTGGTATGAGTGTTCATGAGTGGTGTGAGGAGGAGGACTCTACGTCAAGACGACAACTTCATGAAGGCATCTACAAGTCCTGCATCTCCAAGACCTCAAGACTTCGAGACTCGAGAAACAAGTTTTCGATACACACTACTGGGTGAAGGATGGAATTTATGGGCATCCCTGGAGAAACCAGTCGATGGCCGGGATGCATGGGGAAGCGCCATGACATCTTGCGGAAAGCTTCACCCAGACTCAAAGAGACGGATGAACACTTCATGCCCGGAAGCTTACCTGTGTAGCCACAAGTCATTATGGGCTCTGGCTTGGTTGATCTTTGTTGTGACTCTGGCTGGGCAGTGCTACGAGATGTAGTCAACGTTAGGAATGGATGGGCACTGACAGTAGTCAGGGAAACACTCTCAAACATCCGGCAGTGCGAGGAGTTAACAGGAGGGAACGAATCTTGTGGGTAAAGTACACAACACTCTGCAGAGTTAAACCTAATCGATTAGCCGTGTCCCCGGTTACGGACAACTTGAGGCTCTGGACATGGATCTATCTCTGAACTCTCAACACTGGACTGATAATTAATTGTGGGCAACGTAATGATACTTGTGGGCAATTAGACATCGGTTCGCGGAACTATGTCATGTTAGGTAACTCCGTAGTGAAAACTCCTAATATTCCTTTGTTGTAGGAAAATAAAATAAAATCAGCTTTTATGCAAAAACACAGACATAGAGCCACAAAGCCTTACTGCATATAGAATAGTCTTTATGTTCTATTCTGCTATGGTGATCTTGCCGGTACATTCAATGTACTGACCTACACGGCTACAACGTCTTATGTTGTAGATACTCTTCCACGACGAGTAAGAGTACGATTCAGGGTTACAGTCCACACTCAACCTGCCGTTGGTGTTATTGGGACTCTACTCCCGTTGACTATTTTCCGCTGCGATTTTAAGGTCTATATTAGTTTTACATTATTTACATGTGATTGCACTTTGATATATACATTGATGTATTGTGTGTGCCAGCATACTGATCCAGGGATGGCACAGAACACACGGAGGCTTGACCTTTCCAGGCCGGGTCGCTACAGAGATGGTATCAGAGCACATGTTGACTGTAGGACGTGACCCTAGACAACTAGAAACCGCATAGGACAGGATATCTCTCAAACTTTGACTTCTCATCCCTTCTGAGTTTTATCAAATAGTTAGATAATACCCTCCCCCTTTGACCATACGAAGGATCAAGTGAACCCACTCCAAGAAGGACAAGATATCAGACAACTGGTGACCAACCCACACAAAAATATTGAAGACTATAAAGACCTGAAGAAATGGAAGATCATGAAGAATTTCCGAGATTTATATGACCCTTAGAAGACCAAACTCATGTTGTATACTTACGTTAGATACGATGATTTGTGAGTTGTCATTTGTGTGTAATTTTTTTGACATCCACAACTAAAATCTATTTTCAAAGCCATTGTTTGTATTGTGTGTATCTCTCTCGATCCCTCTCTTATATCTCATCCCAAACATTGAACCCCATAGATGATGAATGAAGCTGGACTTGAATTATTTGGACCAATGACCCAGCTTGAGGTAGAAGTATGGATTCAAAACATGGATGAAAATGAGTTGTTGATGCATAAACTGGGATTTGGCTAAAGAACAAGGATATTATAGAATATGGTAAATGGATACCCCATTTGTTTTAAGGATGACAATACTATGTATGATGTTGGGAAGAGAATTAGAAGCTTGGTTTGGATGATAAGGATGCTTACCCAAGAAGAAGCATATGTTAAATTCTGAGTACCCTTTTCTAACACCTGCAGATGACCACCCTTTATGAGTCTTTCCTCAAGGGCCCAGAGACGACCATGACCCTGACTAGTGATCATGATTACCCAATGATCCTGAAGAATATGATGAAGCACATCCATCTGGAAGGAGATGCAGTCTACAAAGGCTACCCATTCATGGAAAATGGAGTGGAACTCTGGTATGTGGAGGTACACCTCCACCATGTGAAAGGAGTTTGCCCAAAGACTATGGGACAATACTTTTTCATATCTCGCATACCACAAGAAATTTTCTTTGACGCTGTTAGTGAAGCTGCCATGGAAGCCTAACGTCAGATTGGAGAAATAATTGAAGCAAGACTCCGTCATACTCAGGAATACCTGCATGAGGTGCATATGGAAATGATGGAGATGAAGCTCATGTCCACCCTGATCAAGCACAAGATGGATGATTTCAAGGAGCACATCGCAAAGTTCCAGTGGTACTAAAATATCTTGAAGGGGGGAATAAATGAATAAAGTTGGGAGTTGATGCTGGACCATACCAAACTATGTGGATGGCAGCATTTGTAATAAAATACTT
The DNA here is from genome assembly GCA_022496015.1 of Hordeum marinum. Classification (NCBI taxonomy): domain Eukaryota; kingdom Viridiplantae; phylum Streptophyta; class Magnoliopsida; order Poales; family Poaceae; genus Hordeum; species Hordeum marinum. The sequence goes on along the minus strand of CM039672.1, from coordinate 476,636,243 downwards.
TTTAGGAGTTTTAAGAAGTGATTGAGGATGTAACAAAGGATTGAATACGAGAAGAAAGCTAGAATGGGAAAGTTAAGTTTTGAAGATGGCAATACTTGTATCATGAGGAACCCATGTTTTCATGAGATTATTTTGTAACGGAAGTCTCAGAGTTTTTAATAAATTCATGAGTCAATGGAATTTATGGTGTCATAATTCTCCTGTGTTGAATTATATGAGTTGCCACTCTAAGAACAAAGATCTCCGACTATTTTCAAGGATTTGTGAAAATATGGTCTATGCAAGCATGAGTGCAGTTCATTTTAAGTGTGGTAGTAAACACATGTACCTTTCCGGTTAAGGATTTTGGATAAGTGAATACAGGTGAAGAGAATATGGAACCTCCTCAAACTATGTGGATGCTAACCATTGTGACAAAGTGCCTTTGAAATTGGAATATTAGAGAAAATGAATGATTGCGATGAAACCATACCCAAGGTTAAACATACCAATGGAAAGGAAAATAAATTCCACAGAGTGGAATCTAGACAAGAATAAGCGAGTGAATTGTTACTTTAAGGGTATAATGGACTGAACTGAAGGTAATGTTGGAATATGAAACGATAGTAACCCCAAGAGGGAGTTAAACCTATTCAAGTATTAAAGTGAACCCATAGCTCACTGACCTCAGGATTGATAAGGATCAAGCCGCAGCTTTGTGAAGGAAGAAACTTGGAAGAAGCTACGACCGATCAACAAACGTTTTCTTAGGAGTATACGAAAACCTGAGAGTTGTGAAGAAAAGATAGATGTTTTTGCTTAGCTTGCAAAATCAATGGAAATACCCGAACTTCGTTCGTTGATAAGAGAAATTTCTGCAATGCTTGTGAGGAAGCCCAAGTGTTAGAATACGAGATTCACTAAACCTTATACAAGGTAATGATTTTAGTGCGACATGGTTTGGCCACCATGACGACTTACTCTTATCATTATCCTGCTATTCGGAATGGTAAATCTGAGTGACTTACCCATAGTAAAGTGACGAACTCTTTCAAGCTTTTTGTTTAAGCCTTAGAATGGTATGAAGGAAACCCCTTGTACATGACAATTGCTGTCACACGTAGGAATTTTACGGTGAGGAATGAAGCCAAGACCCATTTCACTACAGGATACCCAATAATGGTAGACCACCATGAGATCATCGATAAGTTATTTAGAATGATCACGAGACCTGTCAGTTAAGAAGACCCAGTATCGGAGGAAATACATTTTGTTATGTGATCACAAGATTTTGATTTAAACGAAAGAAATATGCTTTGATATGAGAACACTGGATTTTGAAGGAAACGTTCTAAAATTAATGGAAGAGCGTCACCGAAGGAGCTATCGTAAAGTATGTGAAGAAACAGATGCACCCAGAGGACAATCAAGATTTAGAGGGACCAGTAACTCTCATTTTAAGTGTGGTAGACCCCACACCTTCTTGGTCAACGGATTCGTTAGAAGACCCCAAACCCTAACCTATTCTTTCTAGCCCTTTCGAATCTCGAGGACGAGATTCATTTTAAGTGTGGTAGGTTTGTAACATCCCAAACTTTGGAATGTTATAATAAATATTAGAATGATTGTTTGTTTAATTGAATGATTGAAAGTGAGTGAAATTTGAAACTTTTTGAAAACTTTTGAATGAGAGGGAATAAGATGACTTTCCCAAAACTTTCACTCTACAATTTTGATCCTCAGGAATTCAAATTCATTTCATCACAAAACACTAGAGTGAAGATGATATGACTTCTTCCATTTAAAGAAATGAAAAGGGATTTGAAAATGATTTGAATTGCATTTGAAAATATTTCAAATTCAGAAACTTTATGCAACTCAATGATTTTCATGAGAGAGGATAAAAGGACTTCTTCAAATTATCTGAAATATGAGTTGGAAGTATAAAAGAAGGAATTTAAAGTGGATTTGAAAACCTCTGAATTATTCTTTTGGAATCCATTTCGTATTTGGTTCCATTTTAAACTTTCAAAGTATTCAAACCCCTTGACAAAATTTGAGAGGAGTAATATGACACTCCACCCCAGGCTTATTTTGCGAATATTTGGACCATAAAACCCAGGTGGTTATTTGAAAATTTATTGCAAAAGGATTCAAATCAATTTAGGCATTTTCTGAAAATAATTTTTTTGAAGTATTCATTTTGACAGAGGAAAAATGTTCGTTAAATGGCATTAATTCTCCTGGTAATTTTGGTATAAAACTTTTTATTGTAGGAAATATATTGATGGCCATTTAAGAGTTTTATTTATCTTGTAAATGGAAAAGGAAAAACATTTAGAGCCTTTAAATACCAGTCGGCCCATCTGCCATTAATCCTCTCCCGACATGCCTTATTAACGGTCAACCAACACTCCCGCACTCCTCTCTCTCTCATTGACAGCGGGCCCCATCATCGCTCCCACTCACCGCGCGACCACTTTCTTCGTCCCCACGCGAATCTCCCTCCCCTGCCTTCCCTGCACCCTACCGATCATCCTATATAAAGCCATACACCCTCCGAACTTCCATTTCGCCCGAAACCCCTCTCTCTCCCAAGCCAGAGCGTCACCCCCACACTCGCCGGAGTTCAGCACTCCAACCGAAACCTCCCGAGCACCTGGCCGTCGCCACACTCCACCCCACTACCCACCGTCGCCACCAATCGACGTCGGAGGCCTGCCGCCGTCGCTTGGTCCTCTCGGACGTCGCCCCGACCACCGGAGCCCCTTCCCCGACGACCACCCGAAGACCCTTGCCGCTCCCGAGCTCACCGTCGTCGACACAGTCGTCCCTGAACCCCGCTGACAATACCAACGGAGTCGCCGTGCTCGTCCGCATCACCTGGTGCTGACGCCATCGCCGAAGGACCACTGGAGCGCCGTCCCCGTCGACCTTGCCGCCTCGGACATCGCCGTCCCTTGCCGGAGTCGACCTCCACACCGGTGAGACCTCCTGTCCGTCCGATCTAACTGAACGGCCCAGATTAGAAGCAACGTACCCTTTCGGTTTAATGAAAGAACCGGTCGGTTTTATTTATTTTAGTTAGAGCGAAACATTTTCTGTTAAGAGTCGGCCGTCCGCTCGTTAGCACCTCGCGCACACACCCTTCAGCCAATCAGAACCTGCCATGTGTACCCCTGTCCATTAGGATAAATTTTTCTTTTTCTATTTTAGTTTCTTTTACAGATTTAGTTCTCTTTGTGTCTTAATCATATCTTTTATGTTTTTGATTGTTTTAATTTGATTCTCTTTGCATTGTGTCACAAATTTCTTGTAGTTTCTCTAGATACCAAGTTTGACCATATTTGAATAACTTAAATTTTAATTTAAACAGATTTGAATCAAATTGTGTTTTCTGAATAACTTGAGGTTAAAATTTTATTTTTGAATGAATCTTTTTGCCAGTGGTTTGTATTAGTTAGGTTTATCATTTCACTTAGTTTGAGAATTTTTAGAATAAATTTGATTAGGGTTTTTAACTAAAACAGATTCTCTTTAGTACCTAATAGGATTTAATTAGTTTGAGTTCTATTTAGTTTATTTTTATATCTGAATTAGTTTAACTTTTGTTTTAGATTTCCTTAGTTCTGTTTCCCAATATTTGTCGACTTATTTTCTGTTCATAAAAATTGTTTTGCTTGGTTTTATATTATAATGATATAGGAAACTATATTCTTCTTCATTAGGTAATGTTTTATAAAACAATTTAATTTTAGTAGTAATTATTTTCAAAAAAGTTTTAGTAGATTTATTTATGTTTACTAATAAAATATTTTATTATTTCTTTTCTGTTAACTACTGTTTTGGTTAATTAAAGTAGTTTTATTTTGTTAGTAGTAGTTTATTCACCAACTTTTAGAGAACAAAACCTTGTCCTTGTTTTGTTACTTTTGAAAATGAAATTTATTTGTAGAGAAAAACCAACCTTAGTTGTGTTTAGGAGAACTTTGTTGATTTTGAGTTTTGTCTTAAGTATTTCCTTCATGAGAACTTTGTTGTTTTAACTTTTGTCTTAAGTATTTCCTTCATCACAACCTTGTTGTTTTAGTTTTGTGTTTCTTATTCAGTGTTAGTATTGATTGCTAGTATGAATGTTTACATGAATGCTATGTTTGACTATATAGATTTTATCGGAGAGTGACGAATGGCCGCCGCCCTCTCAACGGCCGCTTCATCCTTGGCTCGTTGAAGCTCGGCCTTGAGATTTTCCATCTCTTTCGACGAGGGTGCAAAACAATAAACTTTATATAAAAGGAAACTGCATTGACAGTATTCCAGGGAAGTATTCGGATTTTGTTGGAACTTACCATGTGCCTCGTCAAACCTCTTGTTGAGGGCTTCAACCACGTCTTAGGAGCTCTTATGCTTCCGATTTAGCTCGTCCAGCTCGGTACCATTTGTGGCCACCATCGATGACGAATCATGCATTACACACACAGTTGATACGTTACATGGGCTCTCAATTTCTGAATTATAGACAAATCGGATCATATGTTTAGTTATTCTCACATGACGAACACTTAAAGTGCATCTAGCTCGATGTCGGATACAGATGGGACCCCTAGGTGAGCTCTTGGCCTCACCTAGGGCTCGGGGGCTGCCATGTATATAATGCGAATAAACAAAATCTCTGCAAATAAACACATCGGGTGACTTACTTGAACGCCCGTAAGGAGACCGTTGAAGGCCTCGTTCAGTCCGTTGGCAACGGACTGAATGGTCTGCAGTACCGCACCCTTATGGGTGCGGTGATCTTCGAGGATAGAGGAGCTCGATAGAGCCTCCTCCATGATTGACCACTTGTTTGTCGGTGGTGTCGGTGATGATCGGATTCCCCGATCACCCACCGGGGTTTGGATAGGTGCCTCCGGAGGCGTAGAGTGCTCTGTAGATATTCTTGGAGGGGACGAAGCTCCCACTCGTCTGACATCCTTGGTATCCGCGCGGGGTGTTGCTACAAAGTCTTTATTAGCCGAGGCATTAGCCTCAGCCATGGTATGGTCTCCCTCACCACCAGTGTACTACTCCATAGGAGTGTGCAGGAACGACACCTTCATGGCGTCCCTTGTGGCACCTGGAGCGGTGGGTTGCGAGTCATAATTGATAGCAGGGGTCTCCCCGTCCGATATCACGTTGGTGGTAATAACGCACGGGGGGCTTCAAGGCCAATAACTTACATGTTAGCAAACTCTAAATGTTTTCATGATTGATAGGATGATCTTCGGATCGTAACCTTTTGTGCGGGGGCTTGACCCGTAGGCTCCATCATGGAACCTCCTTGAGGTCTTCGTATGTGGTGTCCGAGTCCAAACAATCGTCGGACAGAACCTCCCGCATCTGCCATGCTTTCTTCTGGGTAGGGGAAGGAACCTGCTCCAGAGTGTGTGAAGACGCCGCTCTCTTCCTGCCACAGGGGGTGATTGCCTCTCCCTCACCCTCGACCTCGACCTCGGCCTCCTCCTCCTCCTCGTCCTCTTCCTCTTCCTCCTCTTCAGCCTCCTCCTGATTCAAAGAGGCAGGGGTATCCTTGGAAGCAGCGTCAGGCCGATCCTTGATGCGAATGCCAGCCTAGCCTGGTTTCTTCTTCTTCTCTTTCTTCATGGGAGCCTTTGTAAGGCTTTACCACGAGCATTTTTTCTAACATCCTGGTCCTCTCGTCTTCGGGCTGAGGCGCCGGACTGTTAATGTTGATGGCTTTCTTTAGCCATGTCTGCAATGAAAGATCGGATAAGGGGTTATAAGGACATCCTATGTACTAAAGCTGATCAGGCTAGGTTTTATCATACCTTGGAATTGGACTTGGTGGCATGTAGACCCTTGTCCTCCACCTCGGAGGGCCAGCTATTCTATGACTTGAAGAGCGCCATCCATAACTTCTCCCGCATAGTCCGGACGAGATTCCAGACTGTGGCCTCGGCGTCGAGCTCACGAGCCCACATGGGGGTGTCCCGGTGCTGGCAATGGAAGATACGTCTTTGGAGCATCACCTGGACCACATCGGTCAACTTGGTGCCCTCCTCGACCATAGAGCACATGTGCTTCTGCAAGTCGCTCACCTCCTTGCTCGGTCCCTAGAAGGCCCTTTTCGAGCCAAGTAGCCAGTCTGGTGGGGGGACAGGATCTGAAGGCAGTAGCGGGATAGTGACCTTCTTCATGTAGTTTGGCGACATAGAACCACTCCTTCTGCCACCCCTCGATCATGTCAATGAGGGTGCCCGATGGCCACCCGACGCAGGTGAGCTTGCGAATGATGGCCCCGCCATAGTCTGCGTACTTGCCGCTGATGCACTTGGGTTTGGTGTTGAACACCTGAAGCCAGAGACCGAAGTGTGGCTCGATGCGCAGGAAGGCATCGCACACTAAGATGAACGCCGAGATGTGCATCATGGGGTTCAGAGGGAGGTCGTGGAAGTCGAGGCCATAGAAGAACATCAGCCCCCTAACGAAGGGGTGGAGGGGGAAGCTTAGCCCTCTCGCGTGGCTTGGGGGTGGGGATCACTTGACCCTCCTCCGCCGGGCGGTGAGGGATGTCGGTGGGGAGGTAGTCGGCCTTCTTGAGGTCGTAAATGTCCCAGTCAGTAACCGTGGAAGCTTCCTATTGGGAATTGGAGCCCTCCATTGATGAGCTCTGAGGTGGGGGGGCAAAAGACCTAGATCTGAGCTTCAGAGGCACAAGGGAATGGGAGGTGAAGAAGTCGAATGGCAAGTGTGAATAGCCTTTGGGGTTTTTCTCCTCTTTTTATGAGGCCTATTGATTTGGACTCCCCTTGCTGCGCCATGAAACCCTCCGCTTCCCGAGACGTATGTGCCGATGCACGTGCGTGATTAAGTATATCCTATATAAAACGGTACACGATCAGTATATTGGTAGATCGTGATGATGAAATAGCCTCGAACCGCGCATCGAGTGTTTGTAACTGTCCTATCGGTCGTGGTGGGAAGTGACCTTCCGTCAAAGAGGTCGCCAGGGAATGTTATCTTTCTCCTCGACATTTCATCTTCAAAGCCAACTTATTTAACAGTATTCGGATGTGCCATTATGCAGAAAACTACTTATCATCAGAGGCCGAACTAGAGTTCGGCGGGAAGGAACTCACCTCGCAAGCCGAAGACTCTGTTCGCAAAGCAACTGAAGCTGAAGACCCTTGGCGTTGGAGGCAAGTTCGAGGGCTACTGAGGGAGTCCCGGATTAGGGGGTCCTCGGATATCCAACATATTGTTTATGGGCCAGTCTATATGGGCTACTTACCGAACACCGGAGGATTTGAAGGCCCAGTCTCTAGGATGGAAGCTTTGGGAAGCATGGCTTGTGCTCCACGTTTGATGTAGTAAATAGGCATGTTTATCTCTTTGGCATGTAACCGACCATGTGTAAACCCTAGGTGTCCTGGATATCTATATAAGCCAGAGGGTTTTAGGGTATAGACAGAACTACTCATCTAGGGTTAGCCAGTCGATCTCGAGGTAGATCAACTCTGTAACCCCCCATATCATCAATACATTCAAGTAGGACATAGGGTACAACCTCCATAGGAGGGCCTGAACCTGGGTAAATATGTGTCCCCTTCGTCTCCTATTACCATTGATTCTAGTTTCACAGTTCGTGACCCCCTAACCGGGATCCGCCTGTTTTGAAACCGACACCTAGCTTGGCGATGGATCCGCTAAGACGGCGACGACGGCAAAGATGCCCGACGACGGCGAGATTTCCAGCGGCGGACGTGCTTGGGAAAGGCAAGGCGATGACCAGGGGGTCCTGTTGCAGCAGCTTAGGATTTAGGGCGCGACGATTGAAGATTGAAATTTCGAAACATCGGGACCACTTCTTATATACCCTTCATTATCGGTGACGCCGATTTGATATTTTTGGTGTCATCGAGTTTCACATCTCTCAGCTGAGAGGGAAACTCGATGTAATTGAGAATATGAAATTGATAGTACTGAGATTGAAAACCAGATGAACCCTAGGCATTCGGTGAGACCAAAAATTTTGAGTTGGTTCCACCGAGATGCACTTGGGAGGTTTTAATGGTCAGTCCTTGATGATACCGAACTCCGTGTGCTCCTCACACAAAGTGATCGAAAAGTACTTGTTCAAATTTTGTGATGCAGCAAGAATGGAATATGAGGTGAGAAAGCATAGATAGATAAAGAGGTGGTCCTAGGAATTCTTGTACGTCCAATTGGCAAATGAAAATTAGAAGCCAAATAGCAACAATTTGATATCCTCGAATGAGAAAATAAATGTAGATCAACATGCTCACACAATAAGATGTCAAATGAAATCATGGCAAATATGCACAAACACAATAGCATCTAACAAGCACATTGGCAATGACGGAGTCATCTATATATGAGTATATTGACTTAGGAGACAAGTAAGAATACCTGATCATAGGTCATACTCATCATTAAGAACAAGTGGGATTACCACTTTTACATAAAGCATTTAATGTTGTAACATTCTTATGAGATGCTTTGACCCAAGTCTTAGAATAAAGACCCCCCTTAATGTGATATCCCCCCATAGGAGGGATAAACTAACCTTGGGTTTTGTTGATGAAAACTTCATGTTGGTGAGGTAGTGGTGGAGACTCAAGGTTGATGAATATCACCAAGAGTTGGGATCATCCTTGTCTTTTCCTTACTCTTCTCTCACCTACATGGGTTACTCCCAACATACAAGAGTCAAATACAAGGATATCTATGGACATGGAGTGCAAAGCATGTGTTATGATATCCATTGCTTTGTTGATTACCTTGTCCCTTTCTTACCTTGGAGGGAATGTGTGACTCCTTGAGCTATTGCATAATCTTGATGTTGATTGCAACTAGTTCCTGCCAATAATGAATACGAGTGAATTTCGTTGGCGGAGTCACCCCTCAAGAACTTCTCTAGTTCTTCTTCTTGGGGACCCACATCAAGTTGATGGGGATCCTCGGTGTTGAAGTAGCACTTGTAGAAGTTGAGCTTGTAGTAGCCTTGGGAACCCACTTCACCAAAGCTCGAGATTCATATTCATATGAGTTAAAGTCCTCTTGAAGCTTGTTCTTGCCCTTGAGCTTGGGGTCTTGTGGTGGAAGGTCATCTTGCACATTGGTTACCTTGGGGAGAGTATTTTGATACTACTCCTTTTGAGGAACAAACTTGGGATTGGGGTATTGACCTTCTTCCCATTCAACTCCGTTAGAGTTGAAGTAGCCAATACCACGATTCTTCCGGTATCCTCCATGCTTGTGTACAATCTCCTCAAATTGTTTGCACCCTTCACGACTCTTGTAGATACCTTTATCTATAATCCCTTTCAAGAGTTAATTTTCTTGCTCAAGTGTAACTTGGCTAAGAGAAGAGTTAGTGGGATCAAGAGAACTACTAGAAGCAATATAATTGGATTTATCATTTTTATTGCTACTAGTTAAAGAACCTTTCTTTCCTTTGTTACTAACTTTCTTAGACTTAACTTGATCCATGAATGTAGATAAGAGATGTCGCTTGGCTATATAAGAGGAAGTCTTCTTTCGAAGATCATCATTGATAGCTTTAAGGAACTCATGCTCTTGCTCTAAATTGATTTCCTCCAAGTGATGCTTCTCATGTGTCCTTACAAGATCTCTATGATCTTCTAGAGTTGACTTGTGAGCTAACTTAAGAGTTTTTAGTTCTAGAGTTAGTCATTCTATTTCCAACTTATCATCAATGCACGAATTATCCACACTAGTGTGAGTACTATAGCAAGTTCATTTTGACTAACATTACTAGATGTTTCAAATAGCAAGTGATCTTCAATTAACAAGTCATCTTCATCACTATTGAAATCAAGATACTCGGGGTGTGATACCGTGGGGCCTTTATCCATGAAGCAACAACCACTCCCTTCATTTGGTGAATTGAATATCTCATAGGAGTCTGACAGTCCGACAACACCTTCATCATGACTGTAGTCGGAGTTGGAGTGATAGCTTCTCTCGGAGTGGTTGTCGGATTCAGAGCCGGAAACCCATTCACCAACATGAGCTTGATGTTTCCTTCTTGAGTATCTCTTGGTGTACTTGTTCTTCTTCTCCAAGTCTCTACTGCTCCTTGAGGGTCTTTGTTCATAGCGATCATCTCTACTACTTCTCTCTCTTTGAGGTATTTCGTCTCTTGAGCTTCGTATTCTTGGTGACTCCCTTTTCCTCTTGTAAGGAGCCGTAGACTCATTTGAGTAGTGTCCAGGCTTCCCACAATTGTAGTAGTTTCGGTCACAACTTGACGAATGCTTCTCTTCATATCTTGAGTTCGAGCTTCGATCTTTTCTTCTATTCTTGTAGAACTTGTTGAATTTCTTGACCATGAGCTTATCTCTTCATTCGTGACAAGGTTGTCGCTAGAGGTAGCAGGAGCATCATTTGTGGCTTTGTAAGCACCGCTAGACTTGTGGTGAAGCTCTTATTTTTCTTTGAGTGTCATCTCATGAGAAACAAATCTACCAATCATTCCGTTGGTTTGATATCTTTTTAGTTGGGCATCATTTTGATCAGTGTGCAAACCGTGTCATATCGATTATCCAAAGCTCGAAGTATCTTCTTGATGATGAATTTGTCGGTCATTTCTTCGCTTCCTAAGCCGGCCATCTCATTGGTGATGAGAGATAGCCTAGAGTACATCTCAACAACTCCTTCACCATCCTTCATCTTGAGCTTGTCAAGTTGACTTTGAAGAACATCCAACTTGGATTCTCTCACAGATTCTGTACCTTCATGCATATCAATCAAAGTATCCCAAATCTCATTTGCATTCTCAAGATGGCTGATTTTGTTGAATTCTTCAGGGCATAGGCAGTTGAATAGAATGTCACATGCTTGAGAATTGAGTTGCAACATCTTCAATTCATCTGCGGTCTCTTCGCGATCTGGTACCCTTCCTTCTACAAAGAATTCGCCTTGCATACCAACACGAACAACAGCCGAAACAGAGGGGTTATGACCAAGCAAATGCATTTTCATTTCGTGATTCCAACTAGCAAAATTTGTGCCATCAAAGTACGGACCTCTACAGTGAAAATTTCCCTCACTAGACCCATACGCTCCTAGGTTGTGAGACCAATGCAATGGAGACCAATGCTTAGACTACTTGACCAAATAAAAATCGACTTTTTCCCAGTTTTAGTTCTTTGCTGATTTTTGCATTCATAGTATGTCAAGTACACCCTACACATGCAGGTCTACGAGTATATTAGCAGAAAGTAAATACACGCATGTAAGTAAAGAGAGGGTAGGAAGATCAAACGCAATTGATGACACGATGATTTTTACCGTGGTTCCGATAGGTGGCGCTATCATACATCCACGTTCATGGAGTCTTAAACCCACGGAGGGTAATGGTCAGGAGAGTCCACGGAGGGCTCTACCCATAGAGGGTTCCACGAAGAAGCAATCTTGACTATACCATGATGTCCGACGTCCACGGAGGACTCGCCTTACTCGAGGTAGATCTTCACGAAGTAGGCGATCTACTTGCCCTTACAAACTTCTTGGGTCACTCCAAAACATGAAGTAGCAGGCTCCCAAGTGACACCTAACCAATCTAGGAGGCACCACCCTCCACAAGGTTATAGGCTCAGTAATGTCGACGAACTCCTTACTCTTGTTCTTCAAGATGATAGACTCCTCCACACACAATCACTCTCTCATAGATTTGGCTTAGTAGAAGAGATTGATTTGTCGAAAGCAAGCATTTTATATGGTAGGAATGGAATGGCATGTTCTCAAGATTCATATGGTAGGAATGGCATAGCATGATCTCAACACATGAGTAGGTGGCTCTCTCTGAGAAAATCAGTAGGTATGATTGAGGAACTGTTCTGAGTGCTTCTGTTGCGAGTGAGTGGCGGTGAAGGGGTATATATAGGCGTCTCCAAAAATACAACCGTTATAGACAAAATGACCAACTCGGTCACACCGATGTGTTAATCTCGGTGGTACCGAAGTGACCAAAAGGTGGCAACTTTTGAATCTCTATGAGACCAATATTGGAATCTCGGTTGCATCGATAAGGTGACGAACGGTCAGATTGCCCATTCTCAGTGACTCTGATCCAACAATCTTGGAGGGACCGAAATTGTGAACTTGCATAACAGGAAGTTTGCAGCCTAACTCGGAGGCACCGAATGCTGAATCGGTTGCACCGAGAAGCTAGTGTTTGGCTTAGTCTGTCTAGGTTTTGGAATTGATGGCACTGAGTGTAGAATGTTGGTTGCACCAATTTTGAGTATTTGGCTTGGACAGACTTTTGTGGAAGAGCTGGTGGGTTTGTGTGATGACTATCACTTGTGCACGTATGAGCATTTGTTCACCAACAAAACCTTACCCCCTTTTAATAGTATTGGCTTTCCTATGGACTCAAACTGATTTCTCACAAATGTAAAATGTAGATTCCTTTGCTTGAAGCTTGGCCAATTCTAGTCCTTGCATCTTGGGGAACTCCACAATCCTTTTGCCAACTGATCATTGAACTTTCCCTAAAACATACTTAGTGGAAACATTAGTTCAGTGACACATATGTTGTTATTAATTACCAAAACCACCAAGGTAGAAAATGTGCTTTCAGACTCATCTTTATATATGAGGTCGAGGCCTTGGGGTTACAAGAGTCCAAACCGACTCATACAAGGTATTCGACCCTATCTCTAAGCCGCCTTCCTTTCTTGGGCTAGCCGCCTCCGGGCAGCTTACACACTCGGGTCTCACGTGATCTTCCGTCTCCGGGCCTTCACCTTGGCCCATCTGGTAAGTCGCCATGTATCCTGACCTTCAATGTTCAATCCCATCCTAAGGGTCTTGACTATGAGCCGCCAAGCATGACCCGACCCCTCCTCGGCAGGTCTCGCCATGGGGTTATATCCCCAACAGGTTGCCCTCCTTCTTGAGTTTCATCCTGCATAGCTTCCTTGCCCTTATCCTCCTTATTAGCTTAATTTGGCTCTTCTCTTTTCAGCTCCATCTTCATCAACGAGGTATCTTCTTCTACAGTATTGTGAGAGGGAGAAGACATGATGCTTGTTTTGACAGGTCTGCTATGAAAAATAGCACGAAACAAGAAGAAAGGACAATCTCGCGATGTGGTGATCAAAACAATCGGGGGTATATATAGATAATATTTATTCTTCGAAACCAAGCAAATGAGAGGAAAAGGGAGTTGGGAAAGTTCCTAAGGTGGGCACGCTCCACCAGGGTGCGCCAGGGATGGCAACCCCGCCCTGGTGGTCCATTCCCTCCTCGGTTACCTTTCGGGTTAGTTTGAATTTCCGAAAATTCATTAATATTCCGAAAATGATAAAAAATATTTTGTGGATATTTTAAATAATGTTTACTTAACGTATCATGTCCCTCGTTATTTTCATGATTCTGGACCGTTCCTGAGGGTTCCTTTTATTTGTTCCTTTGGTGTCATGGTTTGGATAACATTGCTTTCAACATTAATAGGCGTACCTGAGATAGAGTGTTTAGTTAGTTGTCAGTTGACCACCTTTGGGTTGGTACCTTTGGCATTATTAATCTTAATATCACTAGAGAGATAAACCTCTTTGATAACATAAGGTCCTTCCAATTTAGATAGAAGTTTTCCTGCAAAAAATATGAAACGAGAATTGTACAAAAGAACATATTCTCCAACGTTGAATTCTCTCTTTTGGATTATTTTGCCATGCCATCTTTTAACTTTTTCTTTAAATAACTTGGCATTTTCGTAAGCTTGGGTTCTCCATTCATCTAATGAGGTAATATAAAATAAACTCTTTTCACCAGCAAGTTTGAAGTCATAATTTAGTTCTTTAATTCCCCAAAATGCTTTAAGTTCTAACTCTAGGGGAAAACGACTAGCTTTCCCATAGACCATCTTATATGGAGACATAATCATAGGATTTTTATATGCTTTTCTATAGGCCCAAAGTGCATCATCTAATTTCTTAGACCAATACTTTCGAGACCTATTGACAATTTTTTGTAATATCAATTTTATTTCTTTATTGCTAAGTTCAACGTGACCACTAGACTGAGGATGATAGTGTGATGCAATTCTATGGTTAACATCGTATTTAGCAAGAATTTTACGGAAAGCACCATGAATAAAGTGTGAACCCCCATTAGTCATTAGATATCTAGGGACTCCAAACCTTGGGAAAATTACTTCTTTAAGCATTCTGATGGAAGTATGATGATCAGCGCTACTACTTGGAATAGCTTCTACCCACTTAGTGACATAATCAACACCAACCAAAATATAAGTGTACCCATTATAGGTAGGAAGAGGTCCCATATAAAACATCAAATGGTTCAACAACAAGTGAATAATTCGTAGGGATTTCTAGACGCTTACCGATATTACCAATTATTTGACATTCATCTCAAGCTGAAACAAGCTTACGTGCATCCTTGACGAGATTAGGCCAATAAAAACCAAATTGTAATACCTTATGAGCAGTTCTATCTACAGCATGATGTCCTCCATAAGCTTCGGAATGACATTTCTGAAAGATTTGTTCCTGTTCATGCTCAGGTACACAATGTCTAATAATACCATCTATTCCTTCTTTATAAAGATGTTGGTCATCGAAAAGTAATGTCTTAAGTGATAGAAGATTTTTTCTTTTGTTGGTATGTGAAACAAGGTGGAATATATTTAGCAACAATGTAATTAGCATAGTAAGCATACCATGGAGTACTTTGAGAGACATTTATTGCAGCTAGTTGTTCATCGGGGAAACTATCCTCAAGAGGTAGTGGGTCATCATGAATATTTTCTAACCTAGACAAGTTATCAGCTACGAGGTTCTCAACTCCCTTCCTATCAATGATATGCCAATCAAATTCCTGAAGCAAGAGAACCCACCTAATGAGTATGGCTTTAGAATCTTTCTTTTCAATGAGATATTTTACATCAGCATGATCAGTGTGAACTATAACTTTGGAATCAACAATGTAAGTTCTGAATTTATTACAAGCAAACACGACTGCTAAAAATTCTTTTTCACTAGTGGCATAATTTCGTTGGGCACTGTCTAGAGTTTTTCTAGCACAATGGATAACATTTAATTTCTTATCAACTCTCTATCCTGGAATAGCACCAATAGCATAATCACCAGTATCACAAATAATTTCAACAGGCAAGTTCCAATTAGGTGGTTGAACAATAGGTGCAATGTTTAAGGCTTCGTTTAGTATTTCAAAGGCTTCTATGCAATCATCATAAAAACAATGGGAATATCTGATAATCCCCAAGCGCAAGGAAACATCATAGCAGTTTCCAGAGGTGGGAGTGATAACTATGGAGTGTCAATGCCACAAGGAGATAAAGGTAAGATCAATATTCTCTCAAGTACTATCTGCCACTAATACGACTCCATGTACACCGAACGTTTGCTTCCAACAAGAAACGAGAAATAAAACTACATTGTGGGTATGAAGAGAACAGGTTCGCATGATATCGGAGAACTAAAATATAAAAATATGTGCTGCTATTATAAAGTTAGAATATATTATATTATATTACAAATAGCGAGTGTGGAACAATTGTGGGTCGGTGTGCGGAATTGTCGTAGGCAATTGTTAACAAGATCGGTAATCACTATTGCAATTTTATATGAGGGAAAGGCATAATCTAACATACTTTCTATACTTGGATCATATGCACTTATGATTGGAACTCTAGCAAGCATGACCGTATTGCAATACCCTATAGCGGGAATGCTTCACGTGTGAGCGGCACGGAAGGCACCATACGATAGCACCAAAATAAATATACAACTCAAACAATTCTATATCATCAATCAACCCATAAGACAAAAGAAATCTACTCAAAACATCATAGGATGGCAACACATCATTGGATCATAATATGTGGCTTAAAGCACCATGGTTAAGTAAGGGATTACAATAGGATGCGGGAGAGTAGACCACTAAAAAGATATGAGGACGGTGATGAAGAATGTGATGTTGATGAAGATGATCACCGTGGCGATGGTTCCCCCAATGGCACTCTGACGCCACCGAGAGAGAGGGTGAGAGGGTATGCACCTTGTGTTTCCGCCTCCATGCACCCCTAGGTGGGGATAAGTTCTCCCTCTGGTCCTTGGCCTCCATGGTGATGATGGAACCTCCGTCTTCCTCCTTCATGGTCTCCGGTGATGGTGACCCCCTCCGGCAGGGTGCTGGAGAGGGACATGGTTGATTTTTCATGTCTACAAAGACTTGCGGTGGCGGAACTTCTGATCTAGGTTTCTTTCTAGGAGTATGAGCAACTGGATTTATAGGAGTACCTAGCGTTGGAATCACATCAAGGGGACTCCCGAGGGGTCCACAAGCCAGGGGCGTGCCCTAGGTGGGTGCCCTTGTGTCTTGTGGCTTCCTCGGGACTCCTCTCCGGTATATCTTTTCTCTAGTATTTTTTTATATTTTTCAAAAAATATTCTTTGTAAATTTTCGTCCCATTCCAAGAACTTTTATGTCTGCACAAAAAATGACACCATGGTAGTTCTACTGAAAATTGCGTCAGTTCGAGTTAGTTTTAATAAAATCATACAAAAATCATATAGAATTATTGTAAGCATGGCATGAATACTTCATAAATTATAGATACATTGGAGACGTATCAACATCCCCAAGCTTAATTCCTGCTCGTCCTCGAGTAGGTAAATGATAAAAGAAACAATTTATGAAGTGTGAATGCTATCATAGTGCATAAATTTTATCAATGATAGTTCCAAACACTTTTTCTAGCAGCATTATATATCATAAAGAGTAGCAAATCTCACAAAACTTCTCATGATGAAGTAACAAGCTATTCACATGTTAAAGTATAGACCATAAAGTTTCTTGAAAACTAACAAACTATGCTTTCAGTCACCACACAATTGCAATTCATCTTATTTTCAACAAGGGTCTATGTAAGAGCTTCGATTTAGCAAATTCCACATACTCATTTGTCATATAGTCTTCTATGATTGCTAACACTCAAAGCATATTTTTAGAGCAAATGGCATCCGTCGAACACAGAGAAAGATAGGGGCTTAAAGTTTCGCCTCCCAACTTATTTGTCATATAGATAAAAAAAATTCGCCAACTACTATAGGGTAAAACAGCCCACAAAATTTTCTTTTATTCCAAAACACAGATTACAATGTATAGGCTACTCTAGAAAGTTACAAAGGATGTTAGGGAAAAGAACAAACCTCAAGGTGGTAAAAAGGAAACCCACTTTAAAAGGTCATCCCTAAAGCTAGCCTTAATTATATGAGCTAAAATGGAGATGTCATGAATAAAATTGGCTTTCCGTCAGCTGAAGGAAGGCCATTCATTCCGGAAAACCCTTGCATTTCGGATGGTCCAGATGTTCTAGTGGGCAGTGAAAACGACTTCAATGAAGAAATGTTGGTGAAAATCTCTTTTTGCTCCAACGGCAATGTCCCACATGGAAGTGCCCTGCCATGGGATTTGCACGTAACTCCAAACCTTGGTGCTAAACATGCAAGTGAAGAATAGACGGTCCTTGTCCTCTTTAATCCTTGCATGACATAGGACACACAAATTGGAGTCCAAGACATTCTAAAGTCATCTCGCAAGCATGTCCTGGGTGTTCAGTCTGTCCGTAATTAGCATTCATGCAAACACCTTAATTTTCATGATACAATAGCTCCTCCAAATCCAATTGAGTAGAGGTTGGAAATGATTGGCTAATGAATATGCATATAGAATTTCTTAGCAGAGTAGCCCACAGCCAGACATCATTATATAGGTTATGCATAGCTTGTAATTCCTGAAAAGCTCTTACAAAAAGTTTTAGGTGGAACAACATGGCCATGTCATTGGCATCAAAAGCATTGAAAACCTCTTCCGCTGTGGAGAAGGTGTCAACAGCAAAAGAAAACAACCTTTGAAATTTGTGTGCTAGGGGCATGTTAGAATTTCCAATCAGTCAAGAATCTGACAAGAAGAGGAATGTATCCCCTTTATTTGGTTGTATGCAAGTCACAGCTCTGAAACTATCCATCATCTTGCAGATACCCTTCCACCAAAAGGATCCACACAAAGAGGTACCTTGTGGCACTCTGCCATGATAATATGTGTTCCAAGTCAGGTTAACCCAAGGCACATCAGCCTTGTTGGAAAATTTATCAGCATGGTTGGGTAGCAAAGCATCGTTCTGAATAGCCAGGTTCATAATTCCAAGACCACCTTTCTTCTTATGTCTGCATACCAAGTCCCGGGTAGCAAGTGCGGGAGCTTGGTCATGACCATTTCTTCTCCAAAGAAACTGCCCTTGTATTCTTTCCAATTGTTTGAGGATACCTGAGGGGATGTACAAACTGCATACAAAAAAGATGAGATCTAAAGATAGAGCAGAGTTCAAGTATTACAATCTACCCCCCTGGGCCATGAAGGAAGACCTGGCAGACAGTCTCCTTTCCATATTATGCACTAGGGGCATTAAATCCACCATCCTTGGCCTGGTGGTTCCAATAGGTAGACCATGGTATGTAAAGTGTAAAGAACCAACTTTGCACCCACCGGAATCAGCCAGCATCTGCAATTCATCCTAATCTATATTAATTGGCACCATAGTAGACTTATGATAATTAACATTAAGGCCAGTAGACTGAGAGAACATTAGGAGCATTCCTTTTAACTCCAGCAATTGTGATTCCACAACAGGCATGATAATAAGGGTCTCATCTACATATTGAACAATTGGGAAGTCCTTATCATGATATGGAATCGGCAGCTCAATTTTTCCACTCAACAACAAATAATTTACTAGAGTCTCATGAAATTTTGGACCAACAGCAAATAGGAGAGGAGACATAGGGTCTCCCTGTCTTACACCCTTTTTGCACATGAACTTTCTTCCGGGGACTCCATTTAGCAGCACTGAGGATGATCCAGAGGAGATCAACTATTTGACCCAAAGGACAAATTTATCACTGAATCCCTTGTGCCTTAGAACCTGAAAGATGAATTCTTGCTCAATGGAGTCAAAAGCTTTTTCAAAATCAAGTGTAAGGATAACGATGGGTCTTTTCGACTGGTGACACTGATGTAGGTACTCCAAAGTCCAACCAGCACAGTCCTGAATTGATATGGATTTAATGAATCCATACTAGTTTTTGTGGATGCACTTCATAATGTGTAACTGAAACCTGTTGGCAGCCATCTTGGAGAGGAATTTTAACCCCATCCCTGTTAAAGAAATTGGCCTAAAATCCCCAACCTGCTCAAGGGCGGCCTTTTTGGGTACAAGTGTGATGTATGAAGAGTTCATATTTTCTAGCCTAGCGGTCCTAGCATGAAAGTCTTTTGCAAGTGTATAGAAGTCCTCATAGATGATAAGCTAACATTTCTTAAAAAACAACTCATTGAACCCATCAGGACCTGGTCCTTTGTCAATGGGCATTTCCTTGACTGTCCTCTCCATCTCTTCCTTCAAATATGTACGGTAAGGTCATCCAGTCCATCCACCTCATGTAGCAAGGATTGTAGATCAAAAGTAAGGTTGATTCCATCAGACTGACCCATCCTAGCTTTATAAGCTCACCAGAAACACCCAGCAATTTGCTCATGGTCAGTAGTAACAATTCCATCATCTAGTTTCACAAAAGCAATAGAATTCCTTCTATGTCTTTTGGTGGCCATAGCGTGGAAAAAATTCGTATTCTCCTCCCCTAATTTGATAGTCCGAATAGTGGCTCTCTTTTTCCAGTAAAGAAACTGCAGATGAAGTAAGTGTTCCAAGTGCAGCTGCACAATCACTCTGAAATTAGCCTCAATCCTAAACAATGGTGTGAACTCCTCAATATTGTCCAAAAGCAAAATCACTTGATTGCATTTGCCTATCAAGAGTTTGATTTTAGGTAGACCAGTCTGCCATCTTTTAAGAGCCTGCCTCAAAGACTTAAATTTATCCATTATGATGGCAGTGATAGGGCCTTTCCTAGAGGGCACCTTCCAGGACTTCTCCACACAGTCCAGTAAACCAGGCAGTCTGACCCAATAATTTTCAAAGCGAAAAAGATTACTCTCAGGAATGGTTGTGTTGATGGACACCACACATGGGACATGGTCTGATGCGGTTTTGGCCAAGGGCAAGAAATGTGTTAAAGGATAACCAGAGATCCAATTGGTAGATGTGAAACCAGTCCAACTGTTCAAGAAGGGGAGTCTCCTACATGTTTGACAATGTATA
Source organism: Hordeum marinum (assembly GCA_022496015.1). NCBI lineage: Eukaryota > Viridiplantae > Streptophyta > Magnoliopsida > Poales > Poaceae > Hordeum > Hordeum marinum. The sequence continues at coordinate 476,616,007 of CM039672.1, read as the reverse complement.
TAACCTTCCCTTAAGAGGTAACTCAAGGAGACCGAGATGACCTATAATTTCATTAAAAAGGAGCATATCATTAACATGTGCACCAGGGAGATTTCTATTGGAAGTGGATCAGATGAAATTAAAATCTCCCAGCAACAACCAGTTTTCATTGCCAGGTATATTCAGGTTATAAAGCCAGCTGACAAAAACGTCATTGGCATCCCCTTGGTAGGGCCCATACACATTAACCAACGTCCATTTCTCACTATTATGGATTGAAGTGAAAGAGATGACCAAGCCAAAACTCTGAGTTTCTAGGAGCACTCCATTTATAATCGAAGAATTCCAAAGAACAATCAAACCACCAGAGGCCCAATGGGAGGGGCTATATGCAAAACGATCAAAACGTTTAGGGCAGAAACTCCTAATACTTCGATGATCAATGTGCTCAATTTTTGTTTCCTAAAGACAAACCACAGAGGCCAAACTTTCATCAATTTTGTTTCTAACAGCAAAATTAAGTCCCCGAACATTCCAGCAAAGAACCCGCCAACTTCTAGTAGAACGACTATCGATAGCACCACAATTCAACAACATCAAAAGTGCAGTCACGCAGTGACCAGCATAGACAAGGTTCGAAAGGCACCAGTATAGGATAACCAGCAAAATAAGAAAAATAACAGGTTTGAACGCAATGATAACATGGGGAGACAAGGCCCCAAATCATAGCAAAAGAAGTTATCCTAATCATCATTGTTGCATGGAAGAGACTTGGGTGGATCTTCCATAAGAAGGTCCACTATCAGCTTTTCTGGGGCAATGCCAAGGTTTTGACCAACTGCTTGGATCACCCTAATGGGTGTGGCGGGCGGGATCTCTTGATTCTGCTTCTCTTATCCTGATGGTCCGATCTCCGTATGACCAGCTTGCAATGCCTCAAGTGGCTTCGATTGAGGCTTTCTCTTCTTCGGCAGCGGCATAGGCAGCTAATGCAGAACTGACTTAAAGCCATCATGCTTTGTAGAGCCACGGGTGCACCTACGAACCGCAGAGTCGACAATTGGTGTGGGCCTCTTTCGAGGGCCCTTCTTCTTAGCACACTGAGTAGAGAAAGAGAATTGATCACCAAAAGTAGCACCTGGGGTAACTTGAGGAACTGCAAAGCCCGAATCTTCAGTAAAAAGTGCTCTGGCCACAGGCCAAGTACCAACTGAAGCAAAGGAAACAAGATTATCATCCACAAGAAAGACCATTTTTGATACCCAGTTGATGTCATCAAAAGCAATGGACCAGGACCGCTTGCATAACACGATAGGTTCAGCAGCAACAAGAGGAAGAGCCCGGGGAATTGTCGGGGTGTTGCAAAAATCCTTTAGAGTCTCAAATGTCCTTTTCCGAGCCAAAATTGGGGGTAATGGTGGACCATAAACCACCCATACCATTCCAATCATCAGGTTCAAAGGCTGAATGATTGGCTATTGATAAGGTACAATCGCCAAAGGGTTGAACACAGGCGGCGGTTGTTGATCAGCTGGAACTTGAAAGTGCGTTATATCGACTAGATGGGGGGTGAATAGGCGAGTTTTACAAATTAATCACTTGAGGAATCTCAACTTTGAGGAATTTGAAATGTGATGAATAACTAAATAGCGGAATAAGTACTCAACACATGGAATACATAGCGGCAGCATAGTCATCATGATGAAATGAAACATGCACAGATTATGAGTAGCGTGATACAGGATCAGGAGTGATGAACAAGGTAACTTGAAAAAAATTAGGTGAGGAAATTGTGAAAGTCTTCAGTCAAATTATTCAAACAGTAAAGATCAATTTCATCGACATGTAAATGAGGAATAAGGGAGTTGAGGAAATAGAACCAGGTAGCCTAATGAAGACAATGATTTGATGACCCAGTTCCAACTACTCTGAAAGTCGTACGTCTGGTTTGGAGCGGCCTGGTATTTACACCAGAGGACACACAGTCCCAGGACACACGGTCCTTACCTCATTCTCCTTGAGCTAAGGTCACACAGTCCTCGCCCAACACTCGTGGTAAGTCTTCAGGGGTAGACTTCCAAAACCCTCACAAACTGGTCACACGGTGATCCACAATTTACTGTTGGATGCTCTAGACCAAGGTCACTTCGTGATCCCTAATTGACTTCAGGATGCACTAGACCATGACGCCTAAGCGTCTAGAGGATGCATAATACTCAAAGGTAACAAGCGTCGGTTCCACACAGGAATTTCTTCAGTGATGCTCAATCACTTTTGGTTTTGGTGGTTTGGTTGTGGGTTTTTCCTCACTGATGATTTTCACTCAAGGTCCTCGGAGGATGGGATGCTCTCAAATGACAAGTGTTAGTTCTTTCCTAGAGTAGACAACCAGCTAGTGGTTGTGTGGGGCGACTATTTATAGCCAGGGAGCAACCCGACATGATATGACATAAATGCCCCCATTCATATGACCGTTATGTGGGTAGTTGTGAATGGGGATAGCTGGCGCTAAGCACAGCAATGGTCGGATTTTCGAACTGTGAAAGTCCTTGGACATATCACGTTCCTCACCTGTAGGCAATTCGCACTGGCGAAATCCTAACTCCTCAGTCAGATCAATGTCCCGAGAGACCAGAAGAACTTCGTCTCTGTCACTGAAGAACTTAACTGAACTGCAAGAGATTTCCAAAGGCTTCACTCAAAGTATGGATAGGTTGAGGATTTTGGAGTTGAGCATCAGTTGGAAGTTTTACTTAGTATTACCTCGGCCCCCTTTAACATTACGTTGTTTCCTATGACTCAACGAAAGGAAATGAAACTACGAAAACAAAAGTCTTCATGCTTCATGGTCCTCGTTCATATCTTCAAGGTCACACCGACTTCTTCATTTTCAAAGTCTTCACAAAGTCTTCAGCAAAGTCTTCACAAAGTCTTCACCAAAGTCTTCAGTTAAAGACATACAATTTTTAGGGGTCAATAATCTCCGGTTGTATCAAACTCCTCATCGACTTATAGAGCCTATGTACAGTCACAAAAGCATTAGTCTCTTAACCTATAAGTCTTCAATACACCAAAATTAATAAGGCGCACTAGTGTCCGGACCCCGATCCAAAGTCATATGAATCCAGGTTGTAACATATCACATCGCTTTGCAGCCTCACGCACGGTAAACTCCACGGCTGTAGCCTTACCTTAGCCAGGACCGTTTGTGTCTTTTGGCTCACGTATGTGGACATGTCGCTTGCAATCACACAACAGACAACCCGGGCCAACATTACTAGTCATAGGACCAAAGTGGTACATCTGTACGGAAACAGGCATATGTAACCTAGCAATGCAGGTGTCGGCCTCAAGCGTGTGTAGACGAGTCATAGCAAGCTACAAGGACTCCATTACATCGCGAGACATTAATGTCATCACTGCACGTAGACGAGTCGTAGCAGGCTACAGGGACTCCATTACACTGCGAGACATTTCCCTGAAGGGACAGACACAGCAGCAAAGAAGGATACATGTCGGTCAATCAATGTGTCCGGAGCAGTAGCAAGCTACCATGGCTCGGTGGAAGCACAAAGAGGAAGTTTCCCGTAAAGAGTACTACTAAAGGCACACGACTAGTGTTGGATCGCATAAATACCATTGCACGTCACACGTACGCACGACATGCCCGCTATGCATAGATAGAACTATGGCATCACGATATAACCATACAACAACATGACTTTTATTTAAGAGGCTCAGACGAGCCTTGCATAATATGTTCTTACAGATAGGGGTCACATGACCCGACACTCAAGTCATACAAACATGTCATACAAACCAAGCAGAAGAATAAAGCTATCTGAGTACAGACAGATGAAAAGGGTAAAAAGGCACATGGCCTGACTATCTACAGCCCGTCACACGACACAGGGTCGTAGCTGGGACACCACCTATTCGGCATTGTCAACATCTAGATAGAACCCACCTAATAGGTCTTGGGTCTCATCTGCAAAATTTATTAAGCAAACGTGAGTACAATCATACTCAGCAAGTCTTTAAAACAGACCTGGACTATTTATGAAGCATTGCCAGCTTTGACTTGTGGTTAACAAGAGTCCGCTAACGCCAAGAAAATAACCACCATGGATTCACATCCCTCTCCTGGAAGAGTGCCATCCACGGTACTCACACTTGTCTTGATATTTTTATGAGTATCCATTTGATTATCTATGAACAACATAAGTTCTCCAAGTAGTCCATATCCGAGGACGCGGCTATTCGAATACTTTCATACCCTGCAGGGGTGTACTTCTTCGCACGCGCTCTCGCCACTTATCGCTGTGTGCTCATAAAACCATGGACCTTGGCAACCTTCAAGCGCATGCTCAGTGAGGGAGTCGGCCACGACCGTGAACCACATAAGACCACTAGTCCAGGCTATCGCCTATTTGAGACTGTACCCGCACGGAAGTCTGGCCGAAGTTTCCGCTACGGTCACAAACGACGCACGCAGGGTTCCCAAGTCCACCGTTCGGGTGACCCTTGGTACACCGTGCCACTGCCTACTGCGTCGTAACCCACCCCGAGGGTCAGCGCTACGCACGGCCTCCGGCATACTATAAACACCAGAAACTACTTGCAACTCCTGGACCAAGGACTAAGCGACTGATAAGTCGAGAGGGTCAATTAAGTATCCCAACATATGGTAGTATCTCATCTTGGATCACAAATACGAAACTCAGTTCCTAAGAACGGCACCAATGAGACAATCCGCTATGTACTCCTACATAGCCTCTCATCGCTACCTTTTACCAAAACGGTTCATCATGAGCTCATCACATCAGGACAATACTGTTTCACTCCGGTTCATCACCCAGATGAATCAAATCTGACACAACTCTAAGCATAGCAAGCATGGCAGGCAAGTAAGATAACCACATCATGGAACAAGCATCTACGAGGTATGCTAGGTTGCAAGGTTTAGCTATTTACTGTGACAATGACAGGTTATGCAGCAGAATAGGATCATCTACCGTGTATGACTGTCATGTGATCATTTGTCCTAATGCAATAAACAAGAGCAGGTGCGAGAGAGTGGGATGTTATCGGAATGATCAAAGGGGTTGCTTGCCTCGCTGGGGAGCGGGAAGGTTCTCTCCTTCGTTGGAATACTCGGAGGTGTCCTAGGAAGCAGGGCCTACCGCAATGCAGATAAGAAACAATCAATACAGGCAAGTGCAACAATATGATGCATGATCATGGCATGATGGCAGGTATGGATGATTTAATGCAACTAGTGTTCATGTTGATTTTAAATGAATTTGAATATAGGTTCAAAATCGTTCTTCATTTCAAATTCCGTATATCAACCTATTAGCATTTGTCAATGTTCATCTAGATAGGTTGCTCTGTCATGCATGAGAATAGTACCATTGGATTCATTGGATTTTTCTGATGAATTTTCATATATAAATTATTTTCATCTGAGTTAAAGATTAATTTATATGAATTTTTGAAGTTTTAAATAATTTCTGGAATTATTTTTAAACTAGAAATTGTTTTTATTGCATCAGCATGACATCATAATGACATCAGCTGGTCAGCTGACCGGGCCAGAGTCAAACCTGACATGTGGGGTCCACATGTCAATGACTTGTTAACTTAATTAACTAATTAAAACTAATTCTAACTAATTAACAGATTTGGGCCCACATGTCAGTGACTTAATATCTTAATTAATTTAATTAATTATCACTAATCATAGATTAGCCAGGGGTGGGCCCCACTTACCAGTGACCCAGGGGGTCAAACCCCTGGTCAACTCTGGCAAGACCCACCGGCGTTGAGCCGCCGATGGCTCCAGAGACGACGGAGGGCTTCGGGTTTCCTCCTCGGGCGACCAAAAGGACGGCGGAGGGCACCAAACTACTCAGCACACACGCGCGCGTCCATCCCGACCCCTCCCAGGAGCTGAGATGGTCGGAATCGACGCCGGCGATGACCTGGGCGGCGGCCGGAGCTCGAGCGAGCACGGGCTCGTCGAACCAGGGCACGGCACGACCTCTACTAGGCACCTACAGTCTCTACTCAACCCGACGAGCACGACGGAGGCCTCAGATGGACCAGCTGGTCACCGGAACACGGCCAGCGTCGAGCTCGACCGACGGAGGCATTTGGAACTCGACAGAATCCGTGGCTAGGGCGCAAGATCGAAGGGGGAAAGAGGGGGAAAAGCTTCAGGTGCTCACAGCGGTCGCAGGGGCGTCGAAAGCGGGCTCGGGGACGTTCTGAAATGGCGGCGAGCTTCCATTGATTTCCGGCGACCCGAGGAAGAAGACGACGGCTATGCGGCGCTAGAGGGCTTCCGGTGGTGCGTGGCTCAGCTGGAAGGAAGAGGGGACCTAGGCGGAGCGGCTAGAACGGCGGTGGCGAGCTCGAGCAGAGCTCGGCTATGATGGAGCAGAGGAGGGAGAGGAGAGCGAGCAGCGCGCGAGAGAGAGATGGAGCGATGGGGACGGTTCTGGGGAGCTTATCCCCATTGCGCTAGCGAGGAGGGCACAGGGAGACAGCTGCCGGCGTGGAGGCACGGCAGCGCGCGCGCTCCGGCCACGTGCTCGTCCTCCTGGCCGCCAGGAGGACGACGACCTCCCTGGGCCAGGTGGGCTGGCCTAGCCCGGGCCCTTTTCCTTTTTTCTGTTTTCTATTTTCTGACCTTTGTTTATATTATTTACAGGTACAAATGATTTTATAAAATATCCCATATATTTTCCCAAATCAAGTTTGAATATTTCAAACTTATCTCAGAAGTTTCAAAATAATTTGAAAACAGAAATAATGATAATGCTGTATTTGTCATTTTCAGAGGCTTTAACCTTTATTTTTACATTGCTTCTGATGTTCAAATAATTGAAATGGTCCCTGTTATAACTTTGCCCAATTTTATCAGACATAGGGAACATTTTCAAAGGGCATTTTGGATTTTTTGAATTTTCACCAAGTATGAATTGTTTGGATTCAAAGTGAGTTTGGGGTTTCTTTTGTTTCCCCATTTCATGTCGGTGCAATAAGATGAAAATATGATGCAAGCACATGCATTAGGGATGTGAAAACTCACCCCCACTCAAAAGAATCTCGTCCCGAGATTTTGAAGTCGTCGGAAAGAGTCTGGGATACTCTAGTCGAAGACGCTCTTCTCTTTCCCAGGTTGCCTCCTTTTTAGAATGGTGTGACCACCGGACCTTAAGAAACTTGATGTTCCGACACCGAGTAGTATGCTCAGCTTGATCAAGAATACGAACAAGGTATTCTCGATATGTAAGGTTATCTTGGAGATCAAGCGCTTCGTGGTCTACTTCGGGATAGGGTCCGAAAAGCAACGCCTGAGTTGCGAGACGTGGAAGACATCATGAACCTTCGAAAGATGCAGCAGAAGTTCCAATTGGTAGGCAACCTGTCCTCGTTTAGCAAGAATGCGAAAAGGTCCAATGTAACGAGGAGCCAACTTGCCCTTGATACCGAAACGATGGGTACCCTTCGGAGGTGTAACCCGAAGGTAAGCCTTCTCGTCAACTTCATAGGTCACAGACTTATTACGGCGGTCATACTGACTCTTTTGACGGTATTGGGTTGTTTTAAACTTTTCACGAATAATGCGAACTTGCTCCTCTGCATCTTGGATCATATCCGGACCAAAGAGTTGCCTCTCTTCGGTTTCTGACCAATTAAGAGGTGTTCGACACCTTCGTGCATAGAGAACTTCAAAAGGGGCTTTGCCCAAGCTTGATTGATAACTATTGTTATAAGCAAATTCAGCAAACAGAAAGCATTTCTCCCAATTCATACCGAAGGATATAACACAAGCTCGGAGCATGTCTTCAAGGAATTGATTGACACGCTCAACTTGACCACTTGATTGAGGGTGGAAAGCAGTGATAAAGGATAGATGAGTCCCCATAGCGGTTTGAAAACTTTCCCAAAATCGGAAAGTAAAGATACTTCCACGGTCTGATTTAATCTCCAAAGGAACACCATGAAGAGAGACTATTCGTGAGACGTATAACTCCCCTAGCTGGCTAGCAGTTATACTTTCCCAAACAGGAAGAAAATGAGCCACTTTGGAAAGACGGTCGATGACCACAAAGATAGCATTATTCCCTCTCTTAGCCCTGGGAAATCCGGTAATGAAATCCGTACCGACTTTATCCCATTTCCATTCAGGAATAGCTAGAGGTTGAAGGGTGCCAGCAGGCCTTTGATGTTCTGCTTTCACGCGACGACAAACGTCGCAGTTAGCAACGAACTAAGCAATTTCTCTCTTCATCCTAGTCCACCAGAACCTCTAGCATAGGTCCTGACACATCTTGGTACTACCTGGATGAATTGTGAGAGGAGAATCATGAGCCTCCTTAAGAATCAGCTCTCTTAGACGGATGCTCTTGGGAACGACCAACCGATTCTGAAAGAACACCACACCTTCATCATCCTTGGAGAAAACCTTAGCGTTTCCACTAGAAATATTCTCCTTAATCCGAGATATACGTTTGTCATACCTCTGGACAACTACTATTTGATCCTTAAGAGTAGGTTTCGCCACCAGGTTGGAAAGGAATTCTTGAGGAACAATATGAAGATTTAACTTCCGGAATTCCTCATAGAGAAGTGGTTGACCTTGTTGTAACATTAGATTGTTACAATAAGACTTACGACTTAGTGCATCAGCCATAACATTGGCTTTTCCCGGGTTTTAAGTTATCCCTAAATCGTAATCTGTGATCAACTCTACCCACCGTCTTTGCCTAAGATTCAAATCCGGCTGGGTGAAGATATATTTCAGACTTTGGTGATCCGTGAAAATTTCGCAATGATTACCCAAAAGATAATGTCGCCAGGTTTTAAGTGCATGGACTATAGCTGCAAGCTCAAGATCATGTGTTGGATATTTATCCTCATGTGGACGCAACTGTCGAGAAGCGTATGCAATCACATGATGATCTTGCATGAGAATGCAACCTAATCCTTGTCGCGAGGCGTCGTAGTAGATAATAAAGTCCTTAGAGAAATCTGGTGCCACCAGAACGGGAGCAAAGGTCAGTCGTCTTTTCAACTCCTAAAAACTGTGCTCACATTGTGGGGTCCACTCGAAATTTTTATCTTTCTTGAGGAGTTCAGTCAGAGGTTTCGCAACCATGGAGAAGTTCTCGACAAAGCGGCAACAATAGCTCGCTAAGCCAAGAAATCCTTACTTGCTTAACCGATTCAGGTTGAGTCCATTCAAGGACGGCCTGAACTCTCTCGGGATTGACAGCAATACCTTTACCAGAGATCACGTGGCCTAGATAGGTCACTTCTGGCAACCAAAATTCACACTTGGAGAATTTGGCATACAGGCGGTGCTCTCGAAGTTTCATCAATACTATCCTTAAATGCTCGGCATGTACTTGTTCGTTCTTCGAGTATATGAGTATGTCGTCGAGGTAAACCACGACGAATTTATTCAAATACTCCATGAAGCTCGAATTCATCAGTCCAGAGAAAGTGGCTGGAGCATTGGTTAAACCGAAGGACATGACAGTGTACTCGTATTGGCCATAATGAGTAACGAAAGCCGTTTTTGGAATGTCCCCGTTTCTAATTCTGATTTGATGGTAACCCAACCTCAAATCCATTTTGGAAAAGACTGAGGATCCAGCAAGTTGATCATACAAATCGTTGATCCTGGGGAGCGGATACTTGTTCTTAATGGTGACCAGATTCACTGGCCGATAATCTACAACCATCCGATCCAATCCATCCTTCTTCTTAACGAAAAGAACAAGACAAGCCCAAGGAGAAGAACTGGGACGGATGAAACCTTTCTTCAAATCCTCATCAAGTTGGATTTTAAGTTCGGCTAGCTCTAAGGGTGCCATCTTATAGGGTCTTCTGGCTATTGGGACGGTCCCTGGGATGAGCTCTATCACAAACTCAACATCTCTGACAGGTGGAATACCTAGTAGTTCTTCTGGAAAGACATCCATAATGTCGCGGACTACCGGAATATCTTCAAACTCTGGAAGAGGACTGGCATTGAGAGAATAGAGTTGGCGCTTGGCTGCTCGAGTAGAGACATTAACTATCTCACCCGATGGATGTGTAAGTTGAACATTCCTAGAATGAGTATCAATCTTAGCATAGTGGACTGACTCCAATCCATGCCGAGAATGATATTCATGTCCGAAGACTTGAGGGCTATCAAGGATGTGAGGAAGACTAGTCTATCCACCAGAATCTCATTGTCATGGCTCACTCTAGAGGTTTGCCATTTTGAACCAGGAGTCTGAACTACTAAAGAAGTAGGCATATCACAAAAAGACATGTTATGCAACTGTGCATAACTTTCTGAGATGAAGGAATGAGAAGCCCCAGTATCAAATAGAACAGATGCTATATGACTATTGCCAAGGAGCGTACCTAGGATAACATCAGGATCCTCAAGAGCTTCCTCAGCAGAGACATAGTTCACACGTCCACGAGCAGGTGCTGGCTTCACATAGAAGGCTTTCCCTGGCTTCCCACGTCCAGCGGGCTTGGCGTTGTTCTAAGGACACTCATGGGAATAGTGTCCTGGTTCCCCACATTTGTAGCAAATCATAGTTGCACGGTGAGTTGCGTTGGTAGGTGGACCTCCAACAGCCTTAGCCGGAGGGTTGGGCTGAGCTGGGCGAGGCGCCTGGAAGGATGGCCTCGCGGTTTATCTAGGCGGAAGAGCTGCGTTGGGCACCCACACTCGGCATTTGTTGGAGCCCGAGCCGGATGCAGAGTTGAAGTCACGGTTGTGCTTCCTGGTTGCCTCATAATCGGTCTGTCCAGTCTCGGCATTGATAGCCTTGTTGACGAGAGCTTGGAAGGTCGTGCACTCATGAAAGCGCAAATATCGACGGAGCTCTGGACTAAGTCCCTTGCGGCACCTAGCCTGCTTCTTGGCGTCGGTTGAAACTTCTTCTGGGGCATAACGAGCAAGATTGCCAAACTCACGGCTATATGCATCAACAGTAAGTCTGCCCTGAGTGAAACCACATAATTCCTCTCTCTTACGATCTATCAGCCCTTCCGGGATGTGATGGGTACGGAAAGCCTCACTGAAGTCTTCCCAAGTCGGTGCGGGGCCTTCGGGATGCATAGCCTCATAGCTTTCCCACCAAAGATTGGCGGGTCGCTCCAGAAAATATGCGGCAAAGGTCACCTTGTTGACTTCTGAAACATTGGCAGCCCGGATCTTGCGGGACATGTTGGTCAGCCAGTACCCGCGTCGAGCGGGTCGACCGAATGATGAAACTTGGGTGGGCACAGCTTGACAAAGTCATTAAGGGACACACCCTCAACACGATCATTGCGAGGAGTGCGCGCTGTGTTCTGCTCGATTCTTTCCAGTAGCCTGTTGGTCTCCCTCTTATTCCGTTCAGCCTCTAGCATCACTTCTGCCAAAGAAGGCGCTTGTGGCAGATTCTCTTGCCTTGGCTGGCTTCCCTCTCCCTGCTCAGGGGCAGGCACGGGGTTATTCCTAGTTGCAGCCACCATCCTCGGAAAACAAACCCACAGCTTAGACATAGAGGACGACAACTCGAAGACATGAGATAAGGAATGTACTGATCAACATGGTATGCAGGATAAACACCAATCAACATGGTGAAACAACTACCATATGAACATTAGGTTTCATACAAACCATGACATAGTTCAGTACAAACCCAAGATGAAAACAACCATGGAGAGATGACACAACTCATCGAAGGAATTACAAGCTTCCTATACATTATCTATCTACACCTCCGGAACTCAGCTCTCAACCTTAAACATATCCCACAAGACACGCAGGACTGTGGCTATACGACTACTACCATACTAGCACTAACATCCACGCACTCAAGCATCCCCGTAGAATGCCTCATACAGGTTACCCCCGTGACCCGTAAGCTGAACCTGAGGATTTGGAAACACTCTAGCTTGTGATCCCTGGAAACCATAAGGACACGGATGTTGCCTTGGTCCCCTTGTTGTCGGCAACAGCGGTCCTCGAAGAGGGGTGATGCCTCCAACAACAGGCTAATCTACGTGTGCTGGCAAATGAGTCTGTGATGGGGTCAGCATCTCCAAATCTCCATAGCCTGTCTGCATGACAGGTGCCAACTGCATCAGGGCTGTCCACAGATGTGCACGGGTACCATAAAGCTTCATGCGAAGGGCATGTGCATCGCGATACCTGATCTCCAACATCCGAGCAGTCACCTGCAGCCTAGGTTCCTCATGTGAATGATCATAATAGGCTGCACTGAGATAGCTGTCCTCGCCTCCCATGGATGCAGGAACATAGCAGAACTCTATGTTCTAAAGCACACCACGGTGAAACCTCATGATAGTCAACATGGTATAGGCGGCCTCCTGAACTGCCATGTCTATGGTGACACCTAATCCATAAGTCCAGTGAAGCTGCTCTACAGCTCCAGGATATGATGGATAAATCCTAAGTACACAGATACTGACTCTGGTAGAAATCTCGATAATGCTCCTCCACTGTGTACTCTGGGTACCAGCGCTAGCCAGCTTCCATCATAACTCTAACCAACATGGCCGTGTGACCCGGCACATCGATGCACCTGGTCAGACGAACCACCTGACGGAAAGGACGAGGGGGCATCTGGAACAAGAATGATGCAAAAGACATTAGAAAACCTAGCAGAAATTGGACAACATAATGGCTGTAATTGCTCAAAAAGGATTTTGAGACAACTGCAAAAGATTGGAAAGGCATAACCACTCGACTTTCTACACTCAAATCTCTCCTCCATTGATTGTCACACCAACAACACTCAAGTACCGACGATCACTTGAAAACAAGCTACCTAGTGGTCCATGTTTAGTAACTCGTCACCCTAAGAAATAGATGAGAATCCAAGTTCTTATCCCCATAGAAAAGATGAGAATGACTCAGCATAGAATAACATGGAAAGAGGAGTAAAAAGAGCATTACGTTCCCCTCCACAATCAATTCCCCTACTTTTCTATAGTGTTTCTAGACACAACTTCGACCGGTTTGGCTTGGTAGTCCTACAATCAGTCAGGCTTTGATACCAGCGCTGTCGGGACCCCGATCCTAAGTCATATGAATCCAGGCACGGTAAACTCCACGGCTGCAGCCTTACCTTAGCCGGGACCGTTTGCGTCTTTTGGCTCACGTATGTGAAAATGTCGCTGGCAATCACACAACACAGACCCGGGCCGACATTACTAGTCATAGGACCCAAGTGGTACATCTGTACGGAAACAGGCATCCGTAACCCAGCAATGCAGGTGTCGGCCTCAAGTGTGTGTAGAGGAGTCATAGCAAGCTACAAGGACTCCATTACGTCGCAAGACATGAATGTCATCACTGCACATAGACGAGTCGTAGCAGGCTACACGGACTCCATTACACTGCGAGACATTTCCCTGAAGGGACAGACACATCAACAAAGAAGGATACATGCTAGTCAATCAATGTGTCCGGAGCAGTAGCAAGCTACCATGGCTCGGTGGAAGCACAAAGACGCAGTTTCCCGTAAAGAGTACTACTAAAGGCACACGACTAGGTGTCGGATCCCATACATACCGTTGCACGTCACACGTACGCACGACATGCCCGATATGCATAGATACAACTATGGCATCACAACATAAGCATACAACAACATAACTTTTATTTAAGAGGCTCAGATGAGCCTTGCATAATATGTTCTTACAGATAGGGGTCACATGACCCGACACTCAAGTCATACAAACATGTCATACAAACCAAGCGGAAGCATAAAGCTGTCTGAGTACAGACAGATGAAAAGGGTAAAAAGGTACATGGCCTGACTATCTATAGCCCGTCACACGGCACAAGGTCTTAGCTGGGACACCACCTATTCGGCATTGTCAACATCTAGATAGAACCCACCTAATGGGTCCTGGGTCTCATCTGCAAAATTTATTAAGCAAACGTGAGTACAATCATACTCAGCAAGTCTTTAAAATAGACCTAGACTATTTATGCTCATGTGTCAACAAGGGGGGGGGTGGAGTTTATGCAGCATTGCCAGCTTTGGCTTGTGGCTAAGGTACACTACTCATATTTTAATTCTTTGTTAATATTTTAGATATTGCACACAAGTTCGCTAACTCCATGACAATACGCCACCATGGATTCACTTCCCTCTCCTGGAAGAGTTCCATCCATGGTACTCACACTTGTCTTGATATTTTTATGAGTATCCATTTGATTATCTATGAGCAGCATAAGTTCTCCAAGTAGTCCATATCCGAGGACGCGGCTATTCGAATAGTTTCATACCCTCCAGGGGTGTACTTCTTCACACACGCTCTCGCCACTTATCGTTGTGTGCTCATAAAACCATGCACCTCGGCAACCTTCAAGCGGATGCTCAGCGAGGGAGTCAGCCATGGCCGTCAATAACATAAGACCACTAGTCCAGGTTATCGGCTATTTGAGACTGAACCCACATGGATGTCCGGCCAAAGTTTCCACTACGGTTCCAAAAAGTCCACCGTTCAGGTGACCCGTGGTACACCGTGCCACTGCCTACCGTGTCGTAACCCACCATTGGATTTTTCTGATAAATTTTCATATATAAATTATTTTCATCTGAGTTACCGATTAATTCATATGAATTTTTCAAATTTTAAATAATTTCTAGAATTATTTTTAAACTAGAAATTGTTTTTATTGCATCAGCATGACATCATGATGACATCAGCTGGTCAGCTGACCGGGCCAGAGTCAAACCTGACATGTGGGGTCCACATGTCAGTGACTTGTTTACTTAATTAACTAATTAAAACTAATTTACAGATTTGGGCCCACATGTTAGTGACTTAATATCTTAGGTAAGTTAATTAATTAATTATCACTAATCGCATATTAGCCAGCGGCTGGCCCCAGTTGCCAGTGACCCAGGGGGGTCAAACCCCTGGTCAACTCCGGCAAGACCCACCGGCGTTGAGCCGCCGGTGGCTCCAGAGACGGCGGAGGGCTTCGGGTTTCCTCCTCCGGCGACCAGAAGGACTGCGGAGGGCACCAAACTACTTAGCACACACGCACGCGTCCATCCCGACCCCGCCAAGGAGCTGAGATGGTCGAAATCGACGCTAGCGATGAGCTGGGCGGCGACCGGAGCTCGGGCGAGCACGGGCTCGTCGAACCAGGGCACGACACGACCTCTACTGGGCACCTACATTCTCTAATGAACCCCACGAGCACGACAGAGGCTTTAGATGGACCAGCTGGTCACCGGAACACGGTCGGCGTCGAGCTCGACCGGCGGAGGCATTCGGACCTCGGTAGAATCCGGGGCTAGGGCACGAGATCGAAGGGGGAAAAGAGGGGGAATAGCTTCAGGGGCTCATAGTGGTCGCAGGGGTGTTGAAGGCGGGCTCGGGGACGGTCTAAAACGGCGGCGAGCTTTGATTGATCTTCGGCGACCCGAGGAAGAAGACAACGGCTATGCGGCACTGGAGGGCTCCCGGCGATGCGTGGCTCGGCTGGAAGGAAGAGGGGTCCTAGGCTGGGCTATTGGCGGGTTCGGATGCTAGGGGGAGGGGCTAGAACGGCGGCGGTGAGCTCGAGCAGAGCTCGGCTATGGCAGAGCAGAGGAGGGAGAGGAGAGCAAGCAGCGCGCGCGAGAGAGAGGGAGCGATGGGGACGGCTCTGGGGAGCTTATCCCCGTCGCGCTGGCGAGGAGGGCACAGGGACGACGACCTCCCTAGGCCAGGTGGGCTGGCCTGGCCTGGGCCCTTTTCCCTTTTTTTTAATTCTTCTCTGTTTTCTATTTTCTAACCTTTGTTTATTTTATTTACAGGTCCAAATGATTTTATAAAATATCCCATATATTTTCTAAAATGAAATTTGAATATTTCAAACTTATCTGAGAAGTTTCAGAATAATTTGAAAACATAAATAATCATAATGCTTTATTTGTCATTTTCAGAGGCTTTAACCTTTATTTTTCCATTGCTTCTGATGTTGAAATAATTGAAATGGTCCCTGTTATAACTATGCCCAATTTTATCAGACATATGGAACATTTTTAAAGGGCATTTTGGATTTGCTAAATTTTCACCAAGTTTGAATTGTTTGGATTCAAAGTGAGTTTGGGGTTTCTTTTGTTTCCCCATTTCATGTTGATGCAATAAGATGAAAATATGATGCAAGCACATGCTAACCTAAGACACCTAGTTAGGGATGTGACAACTATATGCACTAATAATCTCCCCCTTTTTGGTGTTTTATGACAAATAGGTTAAGTTTTCAACGGGGATTGAAGATATGGAATGTAAGTACAGAATTTGAGGAATTTGATTGCAAGATATAGAAGAACTCCCGCTGAAGATGTGCATATTTGAGGAATTTGCTTTGGACTGCAAATGCACATGGCAGGTTAGAATATGGAAAACTCCCCCTATATCTTGTAATTCATACACGCATTTAACATATGATATGAAGAATTTGAAATGCGTGAAGAAAATGGTGTCTCACGAAATTCAGCATGTATGCATTAAGATGCTTGAGGAAATAAACATGCGAGGAAATTTTTCAAAAGTGTCAGACAACCATCCGACTTAAGTTTACAACTCAATCATCAAAAGTTTCAAAAGAGCGAGAGTTGTAACTTATATAAAACATGGCCCATATATGTACAGACCCGCTTCAAGACTCACTCAAATTTTCTCCCCCTTTGTCATCGAAGATAAAAAAGGGACGAAAACTGAGGAGTAAAGCCCTTAAAGAAGTTCATCGTGTTGTTGAAGAAGGAACGTCAGTGTTGTTGGGGTCGTTCATTGAAGCAGGGCCCGTAGCAGTGTCTTCAATGTCCTCAGCATCATTCGTCTCACGCGATGAAGAAAAGGAACTGGAGACCAGCTGAGGAACTTGAACCTTCTTGAATTTCTTCGGAGGTTGACGAGCCCAATTAAAATTTTCTTCAAGATTTAGCTCATCAAGTTCATCAGGAGGCAAGACATCAGATAGAGTAGCCCAAGTGCGCTTGAAGATTTCATGCGCATAATAGTGGTTCTTCTTCACTGAGTTTTGGTCACAGTCATGTTGTGAAGAATAGCACCCAACTCGCGCTTGACCCACTTATGGTTGCGATCAACCTTTTGATGAAGACTGAGTAGTAGCTCACGATCAGTCATTACATGTGGAGGAGTAATTTGAGGCTTTTGAGCAGAGGCTTTGGCAGTGGAGTCATGTGTTGCCGAGTCATCATTGGTTGAGTAGGATGCTGCTTGACGAAACTGACCGTCCAGAGGACAAGTTCCTTCATCAATGATGTCCTTGCCTTTTCCTTCATCATTGTGCTCTTATGGACTTCGATCGGAGGCAGGAAGCCAAAGTGATTCTAAAAGTCCGCTTGGAAGTCAATAGAAGTCTTTGTTCTGATGAAATTCATTATCCAGGGAGCGTAAGGCTTCAACTCAAATGGGGTCACAGCAGCATTTGCCAACGTTCTCATGAAGAAATCATGAAGGTTGATGGGAATCCCATGGATGATGTCGAACAGCATATTCTTCATCATTCCTTCAACTTCTTCTTCTTCAGAATCATGCCCCTTCCGAGGACATAGAGTGTGTGTGAGGATTCTGTAAACAGTCCTGGGCACATATAACAAGTCCTTCACTAGGAAGGTAGTCCTCTAAGGCTTTCCAGGTGCCAATTTCTTCATCATCACATTCGTCAGCTCATTTGGTACTACTGGATCATTGAACAGACAGTGAGCTTCTTCTGAGGGAATTGGAAGAGGGACAGTTTGAAGCAACTCTAAGGAAGTTGCTGTGTAGTGTTTTAACCTAGTCATCCAGTCCAGGACCCATGAGTTGATGTGTGAGGAATTACCACTTACGTGCAGAGTGGCATAAAACTGAAGAATGAGTTGCTTGTTCCAATCACAGACATCCACACACAAGGGGAGTAATCCAACATCATAAATAACTTGAAGCACTGGTGTATAGGAGGGACTAGATTCCATGTCCACGTGAGGTATATGATGATGTTAAAATATTTTCTTCTTCTCACACAAGACAGAGGCATAATAGTCCATCTGTGAAGCTGTCTAGAATCTTGAGTGACCAACTCGAGCAGAATCATATGGGTTAGGTCCTGTGAAGAACATATGCTCATTGAAGAAGTTGGTCTTGAGGAATTTGGGGCGACCTGAGCCTTTGAATGGCATTCATTGCATAGGTTTCAGATTTGGCATGGCACGTCCTTTGATTTCCTTGGGAATGTGAGGAACAAGCTGGAGGGCAGGTTCCTCAGTTGCTTGAGGAGCTTCATTTTCATCAGCCATTGCAGCTGGAGCTTCATCAGTAATTTGAACATCCACATTTTCATATTCATCACAAGTTTGTAGAACATGTTCCTCAGTTGCTTGAGGAACATCATTGTCATCAGCTATTGTAGCTGGAATGTCTTCACAGTCTGGAAGATACAGATGTTTAGAATCAGTTTGTATGTCCTCAGTTTGCACAGGAGACTGAGGAATAAGCGTCATTGGAGTTGCCATTGGTGAATTGGGATGGGCTACTTCCCACAATTCATCATGAATGATAGGAGTGGTGCCACCAATGTCAATATCCTCATCCATTTGTTCAACACCAACTTCTTTTGCAATGAACTGAAGCTGAAGTAATGGTGCTTTAGGAGGTGAAGCAATGTCTTCAACCTCAATTTCTTTGTCCATCTGCTCTGTCGAAGAAGCAGAATGAACATCATCTTCTTCGGGCATAACGTATTCCTACCCAAATGGCACAGTTTCCAGAGAAGGTGCTGAGGAAATAGGTACATCATCAATAGGCTGTGTTGAAGAACTTGTCACAATCTTCAATTTCTTCATAGCAGGAGCTTCTGGGTCTGATGCTTTTCTCTTAAGGGTCGTCTCCTTAGCAGCTTCCCTTTCTCCAGGCATGACTGTTGCAGTCGCCCTGGTTTGTTCAGATTATTCAGGCACAGCAAGAACATCAGCTGGCCTCTCATTTTCTTCAGGCACAACAATGGCATTTGTCCTGGCACGTTCATCAGTGGTCTGAGTTTCCTCAGCAACACTGGTAGCAGCTTTTGGAGCAGAAGTAGTCTCATCAGCAGGGGTGACTACTGGTGCAGATTCCTCAACAGGAGGAATATCATCGGTCTGAGACAGTGGAGCAGGAGTACAAGCAGCAGTTCTTGTGTTGTGATCCTTCACTGCAGCTTGTGCAGCTTTGATGAATCTTATCTTAATACCTTTCCACTCCTCATCGTATTTCTCTTGATTTTCAAAGAGGTTGTGGATCTCAGACTGAATAGTCACAAGCTGATCTGGAGTCAAATTCATCACATCATCGCGCAGAAAATTCTCTTTGGGAGCAATGGTTGCCTTGGCCCAGTTGGCTTGCTCTCTCTTCCACTTTTCCTCAGCTATGAAATGAGTGAGGACATGGTCCACATTAGGAGGCAGTTTCAGTGAAGGAAGAGGTGTGTTGGGATCCTCAAGCTAGATGTCTATGAAGTCGAGGATAGTCTTCGGATCCAACAGGAGAGGAATAGAGCTGTCCTTGGCAATGGCAGCCTTCTTCTGACTTTGTCTGATGATTTCTTCAAGTTCTTCATCATCAGCTACATCTTCATCATCCTCAGAACCTGAGGGAAATGTTACTATAGCCTTGCTTGTCTGAGGACTTGGTTGTTGACCTTGTCCAGCAGTTTTCTTCAACTTGACAGCAGAGGGGCTGGATGAAGATTTTTTGGTAGAAGGACTTGCAGAGACCTTCGGTTTTCTTGAGAATCCATTAGTCCTCTTGCATGTTGCCAAGTGTACTGGGGTTGAGGAACTTTTTGCAGCCGCTGAAGACTGCTCAGCAACTGTCCCAGCAATAGAGGCCTTTGAAGGTTGAGTCCTTTGGACTTGAGGAAATTTCTGTGAGGACTTAGTAGATGAAGAAGTTGGTTTTACAGCTGACTTCTTCAGTATTGATTTCTTCTGACCACTTGCAGTGACACTAGTAGAGGCGGCAATAGCAGAGTCTTCATTAAACTTCTTCACTGCATCTTTGGCTTTCTTCGCCAGTTTGGTTTGCTGCTTTTCCCACATGTCAGGAAAGTCCTCACCAGTCTTGAGACTAGTAGGTTCAACAAGTTGACTAGGTGCAAGGGGAGGCCTACTGCAAGGAGGCTTCACAATGAATTTCATCATGTACTTTGGGGTTACATAACGTTGTTCTTTCCATCTCCGCTCAATCTTCTGTAGACGGATCTTTCTTTGTTTGGTTGTCTCCTTGCCGTGTGTTTCTTCGTATGGTGTGCAATAGTACTCATAGATGTCATCAGGAATCTCAAATGCAGTGTGCACATCAGGCTTCTTTCCTCCTTTCTGAGTTCTTTTGTCTGCCATTTTCTTCATATGAGGATCTTGAACTCTTGAGGATTCTGAAGAGGTACACAGTTTATCTTCATGTAGCGCCTGAGGATGAACACGCCGAACTGGGAAGTGAAATGAAAGAAGTCCGTCAGTTCAGATCTCCCACGCGCTAGCTCGGAGAGGGAGACAGCTATAGCGGAGGCGGGATGAAGAACTCCGCAATCGATGCGAGTACGGCAGCGGCGAGGTTGAGGCAGTGAAGCTCTTCCACACCGACGTCAATGACTGTAGCGGCGGCGCTAAGTTGAAGCTCGGGAGAGTTAGAGGAAGCAGTAACCGAGCACAGGGTTAGGGAGAGGGGTATTCATAGAGAGAGTGAAAACTGATCTGTCCAAAGATTTAGGACGAGATTGCCCCTGACCCTTGCTCTTCTTGCGGCAGGTGTCAACCACGTTCTGAGTATTGGAGATCGTGGGGGATCGATGGTTATCCAGTCACGGGAATCGGAACCGTTTTGAGCGGGAATCGCCAAAAATGTTGGAAGAGATAACTTTAAATATTCCGTTCAAAAATTCTTCAGCTGTCAAGGACATAGTGAAGACTTTGAACGAGTTTCAAAGTAGAACGCATATGAAGAATTTGAGAACAGACTGGGTTGAGTTTAGCATAGAGGGTCCAATCACATTCACTTAGATGAAAAACAACTTGAAGAATTAGCAGTAAGTGAATGTTGTTGAGGACATTGAAAACTCAAATATATAAGTATATAGTCAATGAAGAACACAAGTTTCAACCTTTTGAGAAGAATTTTAACAGTTGAAGAATTTGAAGGTTGAAGAATCTGAAAAGTCGAAGAATTTGAAAAGTTGAGGAATTTGGAGATTTGAAGAATTTGCAAAATGATGAAAAACCCAACTTTGAGGAATATCAACTTTGGTTGGTGGCGTGACCCACCGTGTAAGAATGATGATTTTAGACACCGCGTACAATTATCATAGGGTTCTGAGAGTCAAATTCTTCCTTAATTTCTTCACAATTAGAGGGTTATCCTTCATTGTTTGAAGAAAAACGTTTCTTCCTCTGTTGCACATCTAAGTCATCAGTTTTGCATAAGTGTTAGGATGTGGTTCGTTTCTCAAAGGACATTTTAAGATTCTAAGATATTTAGCTCACACTGGAACTTGCAAAATCTCTTTTAATCCAAGGGCTTTGTGAAGATATTGGCCAGCTGTTCTTCGGTAGGAATGTGGTCCATGACAATGTTGCCCTTCAGAACATGATCGCAGAGAAAGTGATGAAGAATCTGGATGTGCTTGGCCTTGGAATGCTGAACTGGGTTATAAGCAATCTTGATGGCACTCTCATTGTCGCAGTAGAGTGGAACATTCTTCAGCTTGATGTCGTAGTCCTTGAGGCTTTGCTTCATCCATAGTAACTGAGCACAGCAAGAGCCAGCAGCAATGTACTCAGCTTCAGCAGTGGACAGAGATACGCAGTTCTGCTTCTTTGAAGACCAACAGACTAAGGATCGCCCGAGGAAATGACATGTGCCAAAGGTTGACTTACAATCCACACGATCACTAGCATAATCAGCATCTGAGTATCCGACTAGGAGAAGATTTGAGCCCTTGGGATGCCATAATCAAAGAGTTGGTGTGTAAGCTAAATATCGAAGAATATGCTTCACAGCCTTATGGTGTGATTCCTTCGGTGTTGCTTGGAATCGGTCACACATGCAAACACTTAGCATAATATCAGGCCTAGATGCACATAGATACAATAGACAACCAATCATGGAGAGGTATACCTTCTGATCGAAATCTTTACCATTTTGATCAGTGCACAGGTGTCCTTTTGAGGGCATTGGAGTTTTGACGCCTTTGCAGTCTTGCATGTCGAATTTCCTCAGAACATCTTTGACGTACTTCTCTTGGGAGATGAAAATGCCATTGTCTTGCTAACGAATTTGAAGACCTAAGAAGAATTTGAACTCTCCCATCATAGACATTTGATATTCTTCACTCATCATATAGGCAAATTCATCACTATAACATTTGTCAGTACAGCCAAAGATAATATCATCAACATATATTTGGCATATGAAGAGTTCATTGTCATCGGATTTATTGAAGAGAGTTGGGTCAAGTGAACCAGGTTTGAAGCCTTTCTTCATGAGGAACTTCTTCAACGTGTCATACCATGCCCGAGGGGACTACTTGAGGCCATAGAGGGCCTTGTTGAGTCTGAAGACTTTGTTAGGATACTTAGGGTCTTGAAAACCTAGGGGTTGAGCAACATATACTTCTTCCTCAAGCTTACCATTGAGGAATGCTCTTTTCACATCCATTTGATATAAGATGATGTTATGATGGTTAGCATAAGCAAGCAGTATACGAATAGCTTCAAGTCTAGCAACAGGTGCAAATGTTTCATCAAAGTCTATTCCTTCAACCTGAGTGTAGCCTTGAGCTACAAGACGAGCCTTATTCCTCACCACAAGGCCATTTTCATCTAGTTTGTTGCGGTAGATCCACTTGGTCCCTATGATGTTGTGTTTGCATGGATCTGGCCGCTTGACAAGTTCCCAGACATTGTTGAGCTTGAATTATTGTAATTCCTCTTGCATAGCTTGAATCCACTCAGGCTCATTGAATGCTTCATCAACTTTGGTGGGCTCTATAATAGAGACAAAGGCAAAGTGCCCACAAATTTTAGTTAAAGTGAAGCTTTTGAGTGTGTGAGGGAACCTGGTGCATTGATGTCATCAATGATTCTGTCAATCTGCACTTCATTTCCAACTCTTGGATGAGCAGGTTGACTTGGTTGAGGATTTTCATCAGCACCATTTTCTTCAGGTATGTCATCACGAATGTCTTCATTTTCGGGAATGATTTCCTTAGTGGTTATGATATCTTCAGTAGCCTTCAGCTTGATGGATTCTTCAGGAGATTGTTCATCTAACACAGAAGGCAAATGCTCTCTTTGTGAGCCATTAGTTTCATCGAACTGCACATCTACAGTCTCAACAACTTTGTGATGGTAGGTGTTGAAGACTTTGTAGCTGTGCGAGTCCTTTCCATAACCAAGCATAAAACCTTCGTGTCCTTTAGGTGCAAATTTAGAGTTGTGATATGGATCTCTAATCTAACATTTTTGCACCGAAGACTTTGAGATAACTTACATTGGGTTTCTTGCCAGTCATAAGTTCATAAGAAGTCTCCTTCAGGAATTTGTGAAGATATACCCTGTTGATGATGTGGCATGCAGTATCAATTGCCTCAGGCCAGAAGCGACGAGGAGTCTTGTATTCATCAAGCATGATGTGAGCCATCTCAACAAGAGTCATGTTTTTGCGCTCCACGATACCGTTCTGCTGAGGAGTATAGGGAGCAGATAATTCCTGAGTAATACCAAGTGCATCAAGATATTCATCAAGATTTTTGTTCTTGAACTCAGTCCCATTATCACTCTTGATATGCCTGATTTTGACACCGTAGTTTGTGGAGGCCCTTCAAGCAAATCGTGTGAAGACATCTTGCACTTCGTTTTTGTACAGAATAATATGCACCCACGTATAACGAGAGTAATCATCAACAATGAAAAGCCATAGAAACTTGAGGAATTTGTTAGTACGGAGTAATGAGTGGGACCAAAGAGATCCATATGAAGCAATTCAAAGGGACAAGTTGTAGTCATGATTGTCTTCGAGGGATTGTTGGATCTGGTCATCTTTCTAGATTCGCATGCACCATAGAGGTGGTCCTTGAGGAATTTGACGCCCTCGATGCCAATGACGGGCTTTTTCTTCATGAGCGTGTGCAAGTTCCTCATACCAGCATGTCCAAGTCGTTGATGCCATAACCAGCCTTCTAAGGACTTTGCAAGTAAGCATGTGGCAGGATGGGGACCTGTAGAGAAATCAACAACATACAAGTCTCCTCTCCTAAAGCCTTCGAAGACTTTGGAGTTTTCAGATTCCATGATGACAACACATCGATATTTTCCAAAAACCACAATCATATCAAGATCACAAAGCATCAAGACAGACATAAGGTTGAACCCAAGGGATTCGACAAGCATCACCTTATCCATGGTTCGGTCCTTTGAGATAGCAACCTTACTAAGTCCCAATATACCTTGCTTTTTCCTTTGTCAGCGTAGGTGATATGCTTCAGATGAGATGGAGCCAGTGGCAAATTCATCAGTAGATTCTTGTCACCAGCCATGTGATTTGTGCATCCACTATCGAGGACCCACTCCATTGCTTTTGGAGCATCATCCTGCAGATGAATAAGTACCACTTACGAACTCATATGCTATAGAGTGAAGAATATGACATCCATTTCATCAGACAGAATTTCATCACACAAGATAGTAAGTAAGTAGTGTGAGGACGTGAGAAATGACAATTTTATTTCATCATGATTAACTTGCGTCCTTTGAAGCATTTCCTCAGGTCTCCAGCAAATTCATATGTTCAAGTTCATCTTGAGACCTGACCCTGCATAAGAGATTAGTTCAATTTATTCACCACCCACATTTGGAGGGGTGGTAAAGAGTTCATCATCCTGCAAGCACCATATGAGAAAGGAGGCATTAAAGCAAGTGCGCTTTGTTTCATAGGGTGAGGGTTAGTGTACTCATATGAATAAGCAGAGAAATTCTTCGAGGACTTATGAACATAATGATTTGAAGAATAATGCACATATTCTGAACTCTTAGATTTTCCCTGTGAACCATTAGCCTTATAATTTTGACAAGTTGAGGAGTTTGGTTCAAGTGAAGATTTTGGTCCATATGAGGAATTAGATCTGGGGTTCCTATTCTTCAAGAGTGGTGTCGTGAGGACATTCACTTGAAGATTTTGTAGATAGCTCTTGGGAACCCAGATTTTCTTCATAGGAGAACCATTCCTGCAGTTAGTTCCAACAAATCTAGCAAATACTTCACCATTCTAATTTTTGAAGAATTTGTAGTTGTAGTCAAGTGACTCATCAGAGGAATGTGAGGTTTCACAAGTAAAACCAGATAAAGTGGATGGATCTACATGATGTTCTTTTGCAGCAACCCATGATGTTTTGGGGTACTGCTCAGGTGTCCAGTAGGATCCATCGATGTTGAGTTTTCTCACAAAGGCAACACCCTCTTTCCTAGGGTTCCTGTTCAGAATCTGCTTTTTGAGGACATCACAAAGGGTTTGATGCCTTTTGAGACTTTTGTACATGCCTGTCACATACAATTCCTTCAACCCTGCATTTTCATCAGTAATAGTGGTGGTATCCTCAGATGAGGAATTTGAAACCACGAAAATAGGTGAAGGATTTGCAGCAATAGAAGCATTTGAACATTTAGGTGAAGAATTAGTAGTTTCACGTTCGATGCATTTCAATCAGGGAGGAACAAATTCTTCATGAGCGGTACTGATCTGTTGAGCTAGTAAGGAATCGTTTTCCCTTTGGAGATCCTCATGTGACACTTTTAGTTTCTCAAGATCTTGCTTTCTTTTAAGAAATTAATAAGAAAGCTTCTCATGGTCAGCTAAAAGGTCGTTATGATGACTCTGAAGGTTATCATACTTTGTCTAAAGACTTTTGAGATCATCAGACAGAGTTTAAGTCCGATCCACTTCATCATTCAACAGATTATCACTTTTGTCAAACATTTTCTGAAGCTTTTCAAGAGCACTTTGTTGCTTAGTGGCAAGTTTCACAAGTTTAGCATAGCTAGGTTTCACATATTTATCAGATTCACCTTTA
This sequence comes from Hordeum marinum, assembly GCA_022496015.1. Classification (NCBI taxonomy): domain Eukaryota; kingdom Viridiplantae; phylum Streptophyta; class Magnoliopsida; order Poales; family Poaceae; genus Hordeum; species Hordeum marinum. The sequence continues at coordinate 476,589,882 of CM039672.1, read as the reverse complement.
CTTGATTCAGATGAGGAATGATGTTTGTGTACCTTTGAGCCTTTTGCCATGAAGCAATAGGTGGGAGCATAATCATCATTGCTGACGTCAGAGTCGTTGGAGTAGTCATTTTCTTCATCGTTGAAGATGGACTTGCTGACGAAAGCAGTGGCGGGAGCAAGGCTTGCAACACCAGATTCTGAGTCTTCTTCATATTCTTCTTCTTCTTCATATTCTTCGGATTCATCCTCAGAATCCATTTCCTTGCCGATGAATGCTCGAGCCTTTCTAGATCCATTCTTTTTGTGCTTTGAGGACTTTGAACATGAGGACTTAGCAGCTGAGGACTTTGAAGATTTCTTCTTTTTCTTCGAGTCATCAGAACTATCATCCTTGTATTTCTTCTTTTTCTTCGAATCTTTTTCTCGGAGAGGACAGTCAGAGATAAAGTGACCAGGCTTCTTGCACCGATGACATGTTCTTTTCTTGTAATCTTGTGAGGAATATGATTTCCTCAAGCCACTTTTTGATGACTTTTCAAAACCACTTTTCCTTGTGAATTTCTGGAACTTCCTCACAAGCATTGCTAGTTCTTGACTCGGTTCTTCAGGATCACCAAGGCCGCTGTCAGAGTCTTCTTCATATGAGGAAATTGCTTTGGCCTTCAAAGCACGAGATCTTCTATAACTTGTCCCGTGGAGGTCTCTCTTTTAACTTGTTGGAATTCATGAGTATTGAGTCTCTAAAGAATATCAGCAGGATCAAGTGCTTTGTAGTCTCCACGTTCTTGAATTATCAAAGCCAGAGTGTCAAATGAGGAATCGAGAGATCGTAGCAGTTTCTTCACCACTTCATGGTCAGTGATATTAGTGGCACCCAGTTCTTGCAGTTCATTGGAGATATCAGTTAGGCGATCAAAAGTTTGCTGAACATTTTCATTGTCAAGTCTCTTGAAGCGGTTGAACAGATTGCGAAGAACATCCACACGAGAGTCACGTTGAGTGGAGACGCCTTTCTTCAACTTCGACAGACTATCCCAGATAAGCTTCGCAGTCTCTAGAGCACTCACTCTGCCATAATAACCTTTGATCAGATGGCCGCAGATGATATTCTTCACTTGAGAGTCGAGTTGCTTGAATCTCTTCACATCAGCAACTTTAACAGTGGGAGTGACAAAGGGCACACCATTTTCCACAATGTACCAGAGATCGTTGTCAATAGCTTCAAGGTGCATACGCATCTTGTTCTTCAAGTAGGGGTAGTCTGTCCCATCGAAGGTAGGACAGTCTGCAGAAACCTTGATCATACCTGCAGTCAACATAACTAAAACTCCAGGTGGTTAAACCAAAATCACACAGAGCAAGGGAGTACCCGCTCTGATACCAATTGAAAGTGCGTTATATCGACTAGAGGGGGGTGAATATGCGATTTTTAATAATTCATCACTTGAGGAATTTCAACTTTGAGGAATTTGAAATGTGATGAACTGGCTTAAAGCCATCACGCTTTGCAGAGCTGGCTTTCTCTTCTTCGGCAGCGGCTTAGGCAGCTCATGCAGAACTGGCTTAAAGCCATCACGCTTTGTAGAGCCACGGGTCCACCTACGAACCGCAGAGTCAACAATTGGCATGGGCTTCTTTCGAGGGCCCTCCTTCTTAGCACACTGAGCAGAAAAAGAGAATTGATCACCAAAAGTAGCAGCTGGGGTAACTTGAGGAACTGCAAAGCCCGAATCTTCAGTAAAAAGTGCTCTGGCCATAGGCCAAGTACCAACTGAAGCAAAGGAAACAAGATTATCATCCACAAGAAAGACCGTTTTTGATACCCAGTTGATGTCATCAAAAGCAATGGACCGAGGCCGCTTGCATAACACGATAGGTTCAGCAGCAACAAGAGGAAGAGCCCGGAGAATTGTCGGGGCATTGCAAAAATTGATTAGAGTCTCAAATGTCCTTTTCCAAGCCATAACTGGGGGTAATGGTGGACCATAAACTACCCGTACCATTCGAATCATCAGGTTCAAAGGCTGAATGATTGGCTACTGGTAAGCTACAATCGACAAAGGGTTGAACACAGGCGGCGGTTGTTGATGAGCTGGAACTTGAAAGTGCGTTATATCGACTAGAGGGGGGGTGAATAGGCGATTTTTACAAATTCATCACTTGAGGAATTTAACTTTGAGGAATTTGAAATGTGATGAATAACTAACAACGAAATAAGTACTCAGCGCATGGAATACATAGCGGCAGCATAATCATCATGATGAAATGAAACATGCACAGATTATGAGTAGCATGATACAGGATAAGCAGTGATGAACAAGGTAACCTGAAAAATTTGAGGTGAGGAAATTGTGAAAGTTATCACTCAAATTCATCAAACAGTAAAGATCAATTTCATCAACATGTAATGAGGAATAAAAGAGTTGAGGAAATAGACCAGTTAGCCTAATGAAGACAATGATTTGATGAACCAGTTCCAACTGCTGTGACAGTCGCACGTCTGGTTTGGAGTGGCCTGGTATTTAAACCAGAAAACACACAGTCCCAGGACACATAGTCCTTACCGTATTCTCCTTGAGCTAAGGTCACACAGTCCTCGCCCAACACTCGTGGTAAGTCTTCAGGGGTAGACTTACAAAACCCTCACAAACTGGTCACACGGCGATCCACAATTTACTGCTGGATGCTCTAGACCAAAGTCACTTCGTGATCCCCAATTGACTGCAGGATGCACTAGACCATGACGCCTAACCGTCTGGAGGATGCACAGTCCTCAAAGGTAACAAGCGTTGGTTCCACACAGGAATTTTTTCAGTGATGCTCAATCACTTTGCGTTTGGTGGTTTGGTTGTGGGTTTTTCCTCACTGATTATTTTCACTCAAGGTCCTCGGAGGATGGGATGCTCTCAAATGACAAGTGTCAGTTCTTTCTCGGAGCAGCCAACCAACTAGTGGTTGTGGGGGCGGCTATTTATTGCATGGGAGCAACCCGACATGATATGACATAAATGCCCCCAATCATATGACCGTTATGTGGATAGATGTGAATGGGGACAGCTGGCGCTAAGCACAACAACGGTCGGATTTTCGAACTGTGAAAGTCCTCAGACATATCACATTCCTCACCTATAGGAAATTCGCACTTGCAAAATCCTAACTCCTCAGTCAGAGCAATTTCCTCAGAGACCAGAAGAACTTCGTCTCTGTCACTGAAGAACTTGACTAAACGCAAGAGATTTCCAAAGGCTTCACTCGAAGTATGGATAGGTTGAGGATTTTGGAGTTGAGCATTAGTTGGAAATTTTCCTTAGTATTAACTCGGCCCCCTTTAACTGTACGGCGTTTCCTATGACTCAACGAAAGGAAATGAAACTAGGAAAACAAAAGTCTTCACGCTTCATAGTCCTCATTCATATCTTCAAGGTCACACCGACTTCTTCAATTTCAAAGTCTTCACAAAGTCTTCACAAAGTCTTCATCAAAGTCTTCAGTTGAAGACATACAATTTTTAGGGGTCGGTAATCTCCGGTTGTATCAAACTCCTCATCGCCTTATAGAGCCTATGTACACTCACAAACACATTAGTCTCTTAACCTATAAGTCTTCAATACAGCAAAATCACTAAGGGGCACTAGATTCACTAACAGAACTGCATTAATGTTTGGCTGATGGTGCACAGGCTAAACAAATTGAACAGCGTTTGAAGATTCGGGTTGATCAATAACCATGGACTCTTGGTCTTGGGACAGAGCGTCCTATTGAACCACGGGCTCATCATCATTCTAGACCCATCCATTAGCATCATGCTGGTTGTGAGGCTCCTCATGATATTCAAGTATCGGTGGCAGTGGGGCATCATTCCATCCCAGAGTAGGATAGGGGGAAGAGCAAACATCAGATTATCCGGCACAAGGTTACCTGGCAGAGGATGCGGATTGCCATTGAGGGGCCTGGGATCTTCATCCTGGGGCATCTGCTCAAAAATTTTTGCTCCAAGGATATACAAAGGAGCTGTCCAAGAAACCCTCTCTCCACCCCATGATGCATATTCAGAGAAAGTGACACTACGGGGCACCAGAGCATTGTCAAGGAAGGAAGCAAAAACCACTGACCGCACTAGATATGGGCCGTCGCTAACCGAGTGATGGAACTCCACAAAGGTGTTGACAGCCATTCTCAGGTCTTCTGTGTTACGTAAATCCAGCGGAAGACCAAGAACACGAGACAGCCCTGACGGAAACCAGCACCACCACGAAAACCCTCGCCTTCATTATGCTTCATGAAACGAACAAAATAATCGTTCCCTAAGCCTTGCGGGACCATCTGAACAGTAGCAAATCTCTCCCCAGCATCTCTTAACTCAAAAAGACCCACACTAACAATCCAAGGTTGAGCTGAGCGGACATGAAAACCCCTGTTGTTGAAAAGCTCCACAACCTTCTGTCGTACCTGACCAATCTGGTTGACAGGCGGTGCAAGCATCACTTCAGCCACCAAATACTGGTTGTGTCGACGTGCGATGGGTGCCACCGGAGTGACATAAGTCCGGGGAAGACGATGAGGACCGCTATCGATGATGTGATGCCCTGGAGGGACATAACGCTCCGGTTCGAGTTCAAAGTTGGCCATTGGAGGAGTGGAAGCTGGAGGCGGAGGTGTCAATCGTGGCGGCTCTGACGGAGTGCTTGGAGAGATTGAATGTGAAGGGACGGGAGAGGGCGGCACTTTAGCTCACGCGGTTTCCCCAAGATAGGCAGGGGTTGCTGAAAAATCTGAAACAGAGGAGGGACTCTTCCATTTCCAAGTAAGGCCATTTTCCAGTGCAAAAGAGACACAATCAGATTTGGTATGGCCCACCTCACAGGAGGAGGAGCAAATCTCCCGAGATGTGCAATTAGAGGCCAGGTGGCCCTCACGGAGGCAAACAGTGTAGGTCAATATCCTAGTAACCATGTCATTAACCATTTCTTCAAAGTTTTCTCGGGCCTCTTGTGAAGAGGGTATCTGAAGCCCAGACCGAGAATCAGTAGGCCCCAAGAGTGTCGGCCCATTTACTAAGGCCACCATAGTCGGATGGAGAGATTTGAAGGAATACCCATCCGTGCTGGATTTGAAAGACCAGAATTCCTACCCTGAATATCTAGCGTGACATGCGTAATAGGCTCTGTACCTTCTACACCGTTGGAGATAGACAAAAAATGAGGATGTGAACTTTCTAGATCTCCATTGGAAGAAACCTCAATCTCGGAATTAACGAAGAAAGCCGGTGAGGAATGAGGAACCATCCCAAAGGTGATGCGCGGTGAGGAAATCGTCCACCGGAGGTCTGCCTGCGGCGAGGGATCGATGAGAACGCGCTCATGCTGCGACATATTGTACCCAACAAATTGTAAACCAGCAATCTCATCTTGCGAAGCAGGGCACCGATAACCTTTGCAAACTTCATACTGCTCTAGAGTTGCAAAAGAAAGTTTCTTACGAGTAGAAGATCCAGACTTCATCGCTGATTTAACCGGTGTGGAATGCATTGCCATAAAACCAAGAGCAGAACGTCGTTTGGACGGGCTCACCAGGATCCACTCCGTATCGCACTGCTTCTTCCACAACTTAAATTCACGCCACCAATTTGGACCACCATTACCTAGAGGTGGAAGGAACACTTGAAGCTAGAGCATTTGTAAGAGCGCAGATCAAGAATGTGAAATCCAACTTTCTTGCATGAAACCCAGAATGAAAAAACCTTGTCCTTAATACAGTCAACCATTAAATCAATGGCCAAAGCACCAATATCCGACTCTAGGGCGGTAGCAACAACATCATCAGTCAACCGAAAAGAATGGCGGCTAAATGACACCACCATGACGAAAGAACGCCGATGATCCATGGGATGCACTCAAAGACGAGATTGCCAAAACATGTCATCCGCAAAAGCCGCACCATGGGAGAAATCCAGATCCAAAGTGGTGCCACTAGAAGAACCCATGGAGAAAACGAGTGTCCAAGGTTGCGAGCAATCACCTGGGATGATGATCGGAGGGAGAAGTATGCACGCCGGCTAGAAATCCAGACCGCCATGGAGTCGCCGGTGGAGGTGGTGGGAGCGTGGAGTCGCCATTTACTATTCTGAACAATAATAAATCATGATCAAATATATTTGAATGTCCATATATGCTTGGATATTTCGCCACCACCTCATGCTTGTCAACTAAAGAATAATTGAGGTTGAACTAAGAAAGAATACTATTGACTCTTGCATAAAAGTAAATACATGAAAGTAAAACATAGGCCCTTCGCAGAGGGAAGCATAGGTTGTTATACGCTTTTCAATTTTGGATGCGCAAACCCTTAATGTAAATGAACTAATGTCACGTTGTATTGCCCTTTGTGATAGCATCCTTTATTATGCAGTCTGTCGCTTTTATTTCTTTACCATCACAAGTCCGTACAATGCTTAGTTTCCCTTACAATAAAAGGTCATACATATTTAAGAGCAATTATTATTGCTTTTTGCACCAATGACAACTTACTTGAAGGATCTTATTCAATCCATAGGTAGATATTGTGGACAGTCATGGCAAGAAACCGAGTTTAAGGGTTTTGGACGCACAAGTAGTATCTCTACTTAGTACAATTTTTTGGCTAGCAAAATATCCTAAGCAAGCGCCACATGTTGCAGGATCAATAACAATATAACTTCTATACAAATATACCCAAGCATAACTCATTACGTTATCTTGCTTGTCCAACATCAACTAATTTGCTCAAGTTTGAAAATAATTAAAGGGTATTCAAAATCAAAGAAGATGTCCAAGATAGTATATTTATTTGTGAAATCTATCTTCCTTCAATATTCTTTCATGAATTGTTCAAGTGACCAATAGGGTGTATGCTAACTTTGAATAAATTTTACCACCTATACTTCTTATATGTGAAGTCATTACTCCCCATGGGATAAGCATATAAAACATATATAATTTCAGCTTTATGATATTCAATGCATTCAACCATTTACTAACAGGATATAAGTGAAGCATGAGAGTAAATGACAAAACTACTCTAAAACATATAAGTGAAGATCAATGAGTAGTCAAACAATTTAGTAGCTATGTGAGTACTTTCTTTGTCTATCTCCATAAATATTTTCAGCTCTTAGTATTTTATTTAAACATCAAGAAATATAAAAATAGCACTCCAAGAATAGGACGCATCATGTGAACGAATAAAAATTTAGGCTCAACATAGGCTAAACAATAGTTGATGAAGAGAGGTGGGATGCTTAGAATCCCCAACTATAGATGCTTGAGAGTTCTTGAAATATTTACTTGGGGTGCCTTGGGCATGCCCAAACTTGAGATTTTGTATCTTGTTCAATCCTCTCATATCCCGGTTTCACCTATTCTCAAAAACTTCATCCAAACAAAACTCAAAAAGGATTAGTGAGATAGGTTAGAACACATAAGAACAAATCAACACTTCAAGTCCTGAAAAGACAAGTTGCACAATATTTTTCAATCACTAGGTACTGTATACTATCATTTCCACAATTTATATCTACCAATACAGGCTGTGGGAACTAAAGGATAAGTAGATAACAAAACTATGGCAACAATTTGTCTAAACAGGATAGTCTGTATCAATTTATTAAATAAGTGTACTTATTTAAAACTAAAACTTATGAAAATTAAGGAAACGCTAAATAGTTTATATGAAAATCCTATGTAGCAATTTCAGAATCTTTCCACGTTCCAGTAAAATATGAAAATTCAAACACTACAGCAAAAGTTTCTGTTTTTTACACAACACACATCAAATATGCATTGCAAGCATCCTAAGGCAATTTCTGAAAATTTTTATCGGAAAACAAGATTATAAATAACACCTAATGGAGAACAACAGCATAAAATGATGCTCCAAGCAAAACTCATATTATGTGACGAATAAAAATATAGCTCCAAGTAAGATATACCGATAGTATTGAAGACGAAAGAGGTGATGCCTTCCAGGGCATCCCCAAGGTTAGATGCTTGAGATTTCCTTGAATATTAACTTGCGGGTTCCTTGGGCATCCCCAAGCTTAGGTTCTTGTCACTCCTTATTCTCCTCATATCGGTGTCTCACACAAAACTTGAAAACTTCAATCACACAAAACTGAACGAAACTTCCTGAGAACGGTTAGTATAACAAAGATAAATCATTCACTTAGGTACAGTCAAGACAAGATTCATAATTGTTGTCACATAATACCTACTGTATTATACCATTCACATAATTTATATCACATAATATAAGCTATGGGAACACTAAAACAAGCAAACTATGCATGCAAAATAGAATCTCTCAAAGACAGAACAGTCTATGAAGATCTATAGTATAGCCATACTTCCCTATCTCTAAAAATTCTGAAAAATTAGTACAACCTGTATAATTTGTATATATATACTTTTTGAAAATTTTAGATCATTATCACGCTCCAGTAAAAAATGAATATTCCTGTACTGGAGGTAAAAAAATTGTTTTGTTTCAGCATCAATTCTAGTCATCTTGTGAGTCATCCCAAAGGTTTTACTTGGCACTTTATTGAAATAAAAGGAAGAAAACATGATTAATACAGTAGATTAATCATCTGAGCACACAAAAACATAAAGGAAAAGTGTTGGGTTGTCTCCCAATAAGCGCTTTCTGTAATGCCTTTTTAGCTAGGCATGACATTTTAATGATACTCTTCCTAGCCTAATTTCGATGCTAATTTTATTCATACTCTAAAATATATAATTGAAGCTCATAGAGCATTCTAGACTTAATATAGATTAACCAACATCCAAGCTCAAAATATCTAAGTGAAGCACACGAAGCATTCTACAAGTCTATGAAGTACTAAATCATACTAGAAGCGTGCATAAAGGAAAACAAAAACAATAAAGACGCATATCATGTGCAAAAAAGAAAAACCAAGATATACCGATAATAGTTGAAGAATTAAGATGGGATGCCTTCCGGGGCATCCCCAATCTTCAAATCTTGTCTGTCCATATTCTTCTTATATCGATACCTTCTCGATCTTTGAACACTTCGTCCTCACAAAACTTAGCAAAACCCTCGTGAGATCCGTTATTATAATAAATCAAATTGCTACCTTTACGTACTGTTGTAAACTAATTCCAATTTCATATTATTAATATATCTACTATATTATAACTTCACCATGGTTCATACCCCCCGATACAACCTATAAATTCATCAAAATAAGTGAACAACACATAGAAAACAGAATTTGTCAAAAACAGCATAGTCTGTAGCAATCTGTAAACTTCGTACACTTATGTAACTCAAAAAATTCTTAGAAATTATGAAAAGTTAAACAATTTGTATAGTAGTACTTTGTAAAAATTGCAGAAACTTTTGATATTTCAGTAAGAAATGTAAATTCGTGCACTACAGTCAAAGTTTCTGTTTTTGCACCGCACATAGCAAACAAGCAATCTAATCATCATAAAAGCAAATCATGGCAAATTATTTTTATAAAACAATGGATATATAGAAGTGGATAATTAGTTTTGAGAAGCTTGCATGGAAAATTCTACATTGTTTGAATGAGCATGAACACAAGTGTTCAAGGTCGACCCTCACTTCTCCAATGCACAAACTTCCAATCACTTCTCTTTTTGAAAATCTTGTTAGGCATAAGAGGCAAGTGATTCTTTTTGTTTTTTCATTATTTATTTATTATGTTTTTTACACACAACTAAATAAAGAAAAAAGGGAAAAAATGTACTTAGGGAAGAAAGAAAACAAGCACACACAAGAATATAAACCGCAAGATATTGCTCGCTAGGAACGGTGCCACCAAAAAGCTTGATAATCCCCAAGTGCAAGGAATCATCATAGAAATTTCCAAAGGTGTAAGTGATAAATATGGAGTCTAGAACCCACATGGAGCTAAAGGTATCATCATTATTCTCTCAAGTCCTATCTGCCACTGATACGACTCTACGTACACTGAACGTTTCCTTCTAACTAGAAACGAGAAATAAAACTACGTTGTGGGTATGAACAGAATAGTTTAGCATGATATCGGAGAACTAAATTATAAAAATAGGTGTTGTTATCTTAAATTTATAATATATTACACTATATTACAAATAGCGAGTGTGGAATAATGGTGGGTCGGTGTGCAGAATTGTCCTAGGCAATTGTTAACAAGATTGGTAATCATTATTGCAATTTTATATGAAGGAGAGGCATAAGATAACATACTTTCTCTACTTGGATGATATGAACTTATGGTTGGAACTCTAGCAAGCATCCGCTAGTACTAAATATCATTAAGGTAAAATCCAACGATAGCATAGAAGCATCAAGTCCCCTTTAACCCATACGAAACAACCCCCTTACTCGGGTTTACGCTTCTATCACTCTAGCATCCACTATAACTGAATCATGAACGTATTACAACACCATACAGCGGGAATCCTTCATGTGTGCATGGCACGGAAGGCACCATAGGACAGAACCAAAATAAATATACATCTCACACCAATCTAGATCATCAATCAACCCATAAGACAAAATAAATCTACTCAAAACATCATAGGATGGCATCACATCATTGGATCATAATATGTGGCATAAACCACCATGTTCAACTAGGGTATTATAGCTGGATGCAGGAGAGTGGACCGCTGGAAATATATGAGGACGGTGATGAAGAAGGTGATGTTGATGAAGATGATCACCATGATGATGGTTCCCTCGATGGCACTCCCGGGCCACCGAGAGAGAGGGGGAGTGGGTATCCCCCTTGTGATTCCTCCTCCATGGCCTCCCCCTAGGTGGGGAGAGGATCTCCCCCTAGTGCTTGGCCTTCATGGTGATGATGGCCCCTCCGTTTTCCTCCTCCATGGTCTCCGGTGATGGTGACCCCCTCCGGCAGGGTGGCTGAGAGGGCCAGGGTTGATTTTTCGTGGATATAGAGACTTGCGGTGGTGAAACTTTAGATCTAGGATTCTTTCTGGGGGTTACTAGATTTATAGGAGTCCTTGGCTTTGGAATCACGTCAAGGGGACTCCCGAGGGGCCCAAAAGCCACGGGGCGCCCTGGTGGCTTTTGGCTGCCTCAGGACTCCTCTTCGGTATCTTTTTGCTCCAGTATTTTTTTTATTTTCCAAAAAATTCTCGTAAATTTTCAGCCCATTCCGAGAACTTTTATTTCTGCACAGAAAACAACACCATGGTAGTTGTTCATAAAATAGTGTTAGTCTGGGTTAGTTCTAATAAAATCATACCAAAATCGTATAGAATTACTATAAACATGTCATGAATACTTCATAAATTGTAGATACATTGGACAACGTATCAATATCCTTTTGCCAAATATTAGTAAGAGGCCTAGAAACTTTTGAGAAATCTTTAATAAACCTCCTACAGAAACTAGCATGACCAAGGAAACTTCGAATAGCTTTGTTATATTTAGGACATGGAATTTTCTCAATTGCATCAACTTTAGCTTGATCCACCTCAATACCTCGTTTGGAGATCTTATGCCCTAAGATAATACCTTCATTAACCATCAAGTGGCACTTCTCCCAATTCAAGATGAGAATAGTTTGTTCACATCTGTGCAAAACTCGATCAAGGTTGCTTAAGCAATCATCAAAAGAGGTTCCGTAAACGGAAAAAATCATCCATGAAAACCTCCACAATCTTGTCACAAAAATCATATAGTATAGAAATCATACATATTTGAAAGGTAGAGTGTGCATTTCATAAACCAAAAGGCATACATCTATAAGCATAGGTTCCAAAAGGACAAGTAAAGGTGGTTTTCTCCTCGTCAGATTGTGACACAAGTATTTGAGATAAACCTGAATATCCATCTAGGAAACAAAAGTGTGTGTTGTTAGATAATATTTCAAGCATTTGCTCAATAAAAGGCAAGGGGTATTGTTCTTTTCGAGTAGCTTTATTTAATTTTCTAAAATCAATTACCATCCTCTAGCCAGCAAAAAATCTTTGTGGAATAAGCTCATTTTTATCATTGGGAACAACAGTAATACCTCCTTTCTTAGGGACTAAATGAACGGGACTCACCCATCTACTATCAGCTATGGTATAGATTATATTTTCTTCCAGAAGCTTCAACATTTCAGTTCTTACCACTTCTTTCATCTTGGGATTCAATCATCATTAGTGATCAACAACGGGTTTAACATCAGGTTCCATATTAATCTTGTCCTGACATGGAGTGGGACTAATGCCCTTAAGATCAGCAAGACTATATCCAATAGCAGCCAGGTGCTTCCTCAAAATTTTCAATAATCTTTATTATTCATGTTCGGAAAGGTTAGCACTAATAATAATAGGATATATATTTTTCTCATCAAGGTAAGCATACTTCAAAGTGTTAGGCAATTGCTTTAGTTCAAACACAGGATCACCTTTAGGTGGAGGAGGACCTCCAAGAGTTTCAATAGGCAAATTGTGTTCCAATAGAGGTTGTTGTTCAAAGATTTTTTTTATCTATTTCATTTCTTTCATCAAAGTGCAAATCATTTTCATGATCTAGCAAATATTGTTCTGGCGGACCGGTAGGAGGAACGACAATAGAAGCAATACCAATTATTTCATCCTTACTTGTTAATTATCTATCGCGAGGTTGTCTACTAAACTTGGAAAAAATTAAACTCATGAGACACATCAGCAAACTCAACACTGACAGGTTTTTTTTGACAATCTAACTTAGCATTAACAGTCTTCAAGAAAGGTCTACCAAAGATAATGTGACAAAAGTAATCTTGTGGGGAACCAAGAACTAGAAAAGTAGTAGGCTATTGTATTTTCCCGCACAAGACTTCAAAATCTCTAACAACCCCCTATGGTGTGCCGGTGTCCCTATTAGCAAGTTTAATAGTAACATCAATATTTTCTATTTCAGCGGGTGCTATGTCATTCATGATTTCTTCATATAAACTAAAAGGAATAGCACTCACACTAGCACCCACATCACATAATCCATGATAACAATGATCTCCTATTTTAACCGAGACAACACGCAATCCAACTATGGGTCTATGTTTGTCTTTTTCTTCGGGTTTAGCAATTCCAGCAGGTTCATCACAGAAGTAAATGACATACCCATCTATATTTTCTACCAAGAGATCTTTAACCATAGCAATACTAGGTTCTACCTTAATTTTTCTAGAGTGCTTAGGTGCTCTAATATTACTTTTTCGAACCATTGTTGATACCTTAGCATGTTCCTTTATCCTAACAGGAAAAGTTGGTTTCTCAATGTAAGCAGTACGTATAACTAGATCAACATGAGCAACAAATAATTCATAGAAAGAGGCTACTATCTCAGAGTCACGTCTATATTTATTGCTAAGTTTGTGAAAAGCATCGGTATTCATAAAAGATTTCACACAATCAAATTCAAGCTTAATACCTAACTCATTACCTTCGTCGAGTTCCCAATCTTCAGAGTTGCGTTTCATTCTTTCGAATATATCACACTTGAATTCAATAGTCTTCTTCATGAAACAACTAATACAAGAAGTATTTGATACGTCTCCAACGTATCTATAATATTTGATGATGTCATGCTATTATATAATCTGTTTTGGATGTTTTACATGCATTAATATGCTATTTTATATTATTTTTGGGATAAACCTATTAATCTAGAGCCTAGTGCCAGTTTATGTTTTTTCCTTGTTTTTGAGTTTTGCAGATATGGTATATTAAACGGAGTCCAAACGGAATAAAATCTTTGAAATGATTTTTTTCTGTCACGAAAGAGATCCACCAGACTTGGAGTGCACGCTAGGCCACCTACCAGGAGTTCACAAGCCTGGTAGGTGCCCCCTAGCCGCGCTTGGCAAGCTTGCCGTCTCCTGGCCAGTCTCCTAACCCTATTCTTCATCCTATAAATACTGAAATATTCCCCAAACACCAAAAGGCAGCCACACAAATACTTTTCCGCCGACAGAAGCCTCCATTCCTGAGAGATCCAATCTTGGAGCCTTTTCTGGCAATCTCCTGGAGGCGTTTTCAATCACGGAGCGCACCTACGTCAACTCAATTGCCCCTCCGATGATGCGTGAGTTGTCCACCACAGACTTACGGGTCCATAGCTAGTAGCTAGATGGCTTCTTCTCTCTCTTTGATCTTCAATACAATATTCTTCATGATCTTCATGGAGATCTATCAGATGTAATACTCTTTTGTGGTGTGTTTGTCAAGATCCGATGAATTGTAGGTTTATGTTCAGATTATCCATGAATCTTATTTTAATATTTTCTCAATTCTTATATGCATGATTTCATATCCTTCCAAGTATCTTCAAGTTATTGGTTTGGTTTGGCCAACTAGATTGGTAATTCTTGCAATGGAAGAAGTGCTTGGTTTTGGGTTCCATCTTGCGATGTCCTAACCTAGTGACATAGTAGGGGTAGCAAGGCACGTATTGTATTGTTTCCATCAAGGGTAACAAGTTTGGGTTTTCATCATATTGCTTGATTCTATCCCTCTACATCATGTCATCTTACTTAATGTGATACTCTGTTCTTCATGAATTTAATACTGTAGATGCAGGCAGGAGTCGGTCGATGTGTGGAGTAATAGTAGTAGATGCAGAACCGTTTCGGTCTACTTGACACAGACGTGATACCAATAAGCATGATCATTGACTTGGAAATCTACATAATTATTCTCTTTTCTATCAATTGCTTGATAGTAATTTTTTACCCATCATGATATTTTCCTTCAATAGAGAAGCCTCTAGTGAAATCTATAGCCACCGGGTCTACTTCCCATAATATATTTTCAGATATATAAACTAAAAATACCAAAAACACCTTTCTACAATATATTTATCTTTTACTTTCTACAGTCGTTTACATCTACCTCTGTCTGGTCTAATCCTTGCAAATAACCGTGAATGGATTGACAACCCCTTTATAGCGTTGGGTGCAAGAGTTTGATTGTTTGTGTAGTTTCATCCATTGGTGACTTGCTTGGTCCCCCTAATAGATTTATACCTTGGTTTTCATCAACTAAGGGAAATACTTATCTACTTTTCCGCCTCACCCTTTCCTATTCAAGGGAAAACCAATGCATGCTCAAGAGGTAGCAAGAAGGATTTCTGGCTCCGTTTCTGGGGAGGATACACATCAAGCATACCTAGTACCCATCACAAACTTATCTCTAGCATTTACATTATTTGCCATTTGCCTCTTGTTTTCCTCTCCCACACTTCTAAAACTATTTGCAGAAAATACCAAAACCATTTGCCTTTTTGTTCGCCTCCTCATTTGACATTTGTTTGCTTGTGTGCTTGATTGCTTGCTTTGTCACGATGTGTGAGAATACCAAGTTGTGTGATTTTTCCAATACTACTAATAATGATTTTATTATAGTACTCCGATTGCTCCTACCACGAGTACGGAATCTTATGAAATTAATGCCGCTTTGCTCAATCTTGTTTTGAAAGGACAATTATCTTTCCTTCCTAGTGAATATGCCGCATCCCATGTAAATACTTTCATTGAGTTCTGTACTTGGGTGTTAGTGTTTCCACAATTCCGAAGACTTTATGTGATGTGCTAGGTTTCCATGATCTTGATGATTGCTCTTTAAACATGCATCTTGCGGATTCCACTATTAAGTAATCTATGGGAAGGATTAATGATGTTCTTATTGTTGCAAATAGGAATTATGTGCCCATAGATTTCATTGTTCTTGATATAGATTGCAATCCTACATGTCCTATTATTCTTGGTAGACCTTTCCTTGAACGATTGGTGCAATTATTGACATGAAAGAAGGAAACATTAGATTCCAATTTCCATTATGGAAAGGAATGGAACACTTTCCTAGAAAGAAAATAAGATTGACTTTTGAAACTATTATGAGAGCTTCTTTTGGATTGCATACCAAAGATGGAAATACCTAGATCTATTGCGTTTTGCCTAGCTAGGGGCGTTAAACAATAGCGCTTGTTGGGAGGCAACCCAATTTTATTTTTTGTGTTTCGTTTTTGCTTATGTTTTTGAGTGTTTCCCACATTATTACTTATGTAGTAATTGTGTTTTGGTGTCTTAATTAGTGTTTCAGCCAAGTAAAATCTTTGGGGTGATCTACGGTGGTTGTTTATTTGATCTTTCTGAAAAACTAAAAAATTTGTGCACGGTCCAAGAATTTTCTAAAATTTTCAGAGTTTAGAATGAGTCTAAATTTTTTACACAATATTAATATACAAATTTCCCAGGATTTACTAATTTTTATGAATGTTTTGAGTTACAAAAGTATATGAGTTTTTTAGATTGCTATAGACTGTTCTCTTTTTGACAGATTCTGTTTTCTTTGAGTTGTTTGCCTATTTTGATGTATCTATGGGTAGTATCTAGGTTTATGAACCATGTATAAGTTATAATACAGTAGGTATTACACCAATATAAATAAATAATGAGTTCACAGCAGTACCTAAAGTGGTGATTTATTTTTTTATACATAGGGATCTCATGAGTTTTATGTTAAGTTTTGTGTTGTGAAGTTTTCAAGTTTTGGGTAAAGATTTGATGGACTATGGAATAAGGAGTGGCAAGAGCCTAAGCTTGGGGATGCCCAAGGAACCCCAAGTCATATTAAAATATGCCAAAGATCCTAAGCTTGGGGATGCCATGGAAGGGATCCCTTCTTTCGTCTTCCATCCATCGATAAATATACTTGAGGCTATATTTTTATTCACCACATGATATGTGTTTTGCTTGGAGCATCTTGTATGATATGAGTCTTTGATTTTTAGTTTGCCACAACTGTCCTTGCTGCACACATATTTTGGTTGAGATACGCATTACTCATGAATTTATTAAAATACTCTATGTGCTTCACTTATATCTTTTGAGATAGGCAATTTTGCTCTATGTGCTTCACTTTTATTTTTAGAGAAGGATGGTATTTGTGTTTTATAGAAATATTTGAACTCTTGTACCTCACTTATATTATTTTCAGAGTCTCTAAACAGCATGGTAATTGGTCTAGGTTATGAATTTAGTCCTAATACGATAGGCATCCAAGAGGGATATAAGAAAAACTTCCATATTAAGTGCATTGAGTATTATGAGAAGTTTGATTCCTTGCATAAAGTTTTGAGATATAAGAGATGGTAATGTTAAGAGGCATGTTAGGAAGTAATTTTTATTTCGTAAAAATACTTGTGTAAAGGTTTGTGATTCCCTTAGCATGCACGTATGGTGAACCATTATGTAAGGAAGTTGAAGCATGATTTGTTTGTAGATTGTCCACCTTTATGTGGGGGTCGGGAGCGCGTGATGGTTAACTCCTACCAACCTCTCCCCTAGGAGCATTCCTCTAATTCCTTGTTTCGATTACTAATAGACTTTTGCAATAATTATGTAAGTTCTTTATGACTGATGTTGAGTCCATGGATTATACGCACTCTCACCCTTCCACCTTTGCTAGCCTCTCTAGTAATGCGCAACTTTAACCGGTGCAATAAAATCACCTTCGTCAAAACAGCAACCATATACATTCGTCAAAACAGCCACCATATCTCTTTCCTCAAGAAAGCCACCATACCTACGTATTATGGTATTTCCATAGCCATTCTGAGATATATTCCATGAAACTTACACCATTTCCTTTTATGACATGCACCATCACTTTCATATTGCATATAGAGTCATATTTTATCATAGGTATCGAGTTGTAATTTTCTTTTGGGTTATAAGTAAATAAAAGGGTAGTGACCATCATTATTAGAGCATGTCCCATAAGAGGAAAGGATGATGGAAGCTACGATTCCCTAACAAGTAGGGATGAGATTCCAGACTTTATGAAAAATAAATGAGGCCAGAAAAGCCCAAATAAAAAATTAAAAATAAAACAGGCCTTATATGCCCACCAAAAAATGAGAGAAAAGAGACAAGGGACATTGCTACTAACGTTTTCCATGCTTGTGCTTCAAAGTAGCACCATGAACTTCATGATAGAGAGTCTCCTATTTTGTCACTCTCATATAACTAGTGGAATTTTTCATCATGATGCACATCCACTTAATGTCTTTTCGAGCTTTCATACACTTATAGCTCCAGTGCATCTGTTGCATCGCAATCCCTACTCACTCACATTGATATCTATTGATGGGCATCTCCATAATCCGTTGATATGGCTAGTTGATGTCAGACGGTCTTCTCCCTTTCCTTGAAAACCTCCACCATATTCTATTCCACCTATAGTGCTATATCCAAGGCTCATGCTCATGTATTGCATGAGAGTTGAAAAAGTTTGAGAACATAAAAGTGTGAAAACAATTGCTTGACTTGTCTTCGGGGTTGTGCATGATATAAATACTTTGTGTGGGGAAGATCGAGCATAGCCAGACCATATGATATTGTAGGGATAACTTTCTTTTGCCATTATATTTTCAAGAGATGAAATTGCTTTGCCAGTATGCTTGAAATGTTATTGTTTTTATATCAATATTAAGCTTTTGTTTCGAGTCTTATGGAGCTGAATATTCATGCCACAATAAATAAAATTACATGGATAAATATGTTTGGTAGCACCCCACATCAAAAATTCTGTTTTTATCATTTATCTACTCGAGGACGAGCAGGAATTAAGCTTGGGGACGCTGATATGTCTCCAACGTATCTATAATTTTTGATGATGTCATGCTATTATATTATCTGTCTTGGATGTTTTATATGCATTAATATGCAATATTATATTATTTTTGGGACTAACCTATTGATCTAGATCCTAGTACTAGTTTCTGTTTTTTCCTTGTTTTTGAGTTTTGTAGATATGGGATATTAAACGGAGTCCACACGGAATAAAATCTTCGGAATGATTTTTTTTGGAAGGAAAGCGATCCACTAGACTTGGAGTGCATGCCAGGGCACCTACCAGGATATCACAAGCCTGGTAGGCACGGATCCCATGGCCGCGCCTGGCAGGCTTGTTGTCTCCTA
Source organism: Hordeum marinum (assembly GCA_022496015.1). Lineage (NCBI taxonomy): Eukaryota > Viridiplantae > Streptophyta > Magnoliopsida > Poales > Poaceae > Hordeum > Hordeum marinum. The sequence goes on along the minus strand of CM039672.1, from coordinate 476,570,910 downwards.
ACCCTATTCTTCGTCCTATAAAGTCCCAAATATTCCCCCAACACCAAAGGCAGCCACGCAAATACTTTTCCTCCGACAAAAGATTTCGTTCCTAAGAGATCCAATCTTGGAGCCTTTTCCGGTAATCTGTCGGAGGTGGTTTCAATCACGGAGGGCATCTACATCAACTCCATGCGTGAGCAGTCCACTATAGACCTACCGGTCCATACCTAGTATCCATGAATCTTATCTCTCTTTGATCTTCAATACGATTCTCTTCATGATCTTCATGGAGATCTATTTCATGTAATATTCTTTTGTGGTGTGGTTGTCAAGATACGATGAATTGTGGGTTGATGTTCAGATTATCCATGAATCTTATTTGAATCCTTTCTGAATTCGTATATGCGTGATTTCATATCCTTGCATGTCTTTTCAAGTTATTGGTTTGGTTTGGCCAACTAGATTGGTAATTCTTGCAATGGAAGAAGTGCTTGGTTTTGGGTTCAATCTTGCGGTGTCCTCATCGAGTGACATATTAGTGGTAGCGAGGCAAGTATTATATTGTTTGCATCAAGGGTAAAAAGATGGGGTTTTCATCATATTGCTTGAGTTTATACCTCTACATCATGCCATCTTACTTAATGCATTACTCTGTTCTTCATGAACTTAATGCTCTAGATGCAGGCAGGAGTAGGTCGATGCGTGGAGTAATAGTAGTAGATGCAGAATCGTCTCGGTCTACTTGACACGGACGTGATGCCTATATGCATGATCATTGCCTTGTATATCTACGTAATTATTCACTTTTTTATCAATTGCTTGATAGTAATTTGTTTACCCACCATGATTTTTTCCTTCAAGAGAGAAGCCTCTAGTGAAATGTATGGCCCCCGGGTCTACTTCCATAATATATTTTCAGATATATAAACTTAAAATACAAACAATACATTGCTAAATTTATTTATATTTTACTTTACGCAATCGTTTACACCTATCTCTATCATATCTAATCCTTAAAAATAATCGTGAAAGGATTGACAACCCCTTTATAGCGTTGGGTGCAAGAGTTTGATTGATTGTGTAGGTGCATCCATCGGTGACTTTCTTGTTCCTCCTACTGGATTGATACCTTGGTTCTCATCAACTGAGGAAAATACTTATCTACTTTGCTGCATCACCCTTTCCTATTGAAGGGAAAACTAATGCATGCTCAAGAGGTAGCCGTATCGAGCATAGCTTGATCATTATGAGAAAGCCGAGCATAAAAAATCTGAATAACAACTTCTCTCGAAATATCATGATTCGGGGATGAATATAACATTGAGTTAAGACTCCTCCAAGCTAGAGCGATGCTTTCTCCTTCACGTGGCCAAAAAAATTGTATATATTTCCGATCACGATGAACTAGATGCATAGGCTAACACTTTCGGTTGAATTCCAATTTCAAACGATTCTACTTCCATGATCCAGTTGTTGGAAATATGCCCTAGAGGCAATAATAAATTAGTTATTATCATATTTCCTTGTTCATGATAATCGTTTATTATCCATGCTATAATTGTATTGATCGGAAACTCAGATACATGTGTGGATACATAGACAACACCATGTCCCTAGTATGCCTCTAGTAGACTAGCTCGTTGATCAAAAGATGGTTAAGGTTTCCTAGCCATGGACATGAGATGTCGTTTGATAACGGGATCACATCATTAGGAGAATGATGTGATGGATAAGACCCAAACTACAAACATAGCATATGATCGTGTCAGTTTATTGCTACTGTTTTCTGCATGTCATGTATATGTTCCTATGACCATGAGATCATGCAACTCACGGATATCGGAGGAGTGCCTTGTGTGTATCAAACATCGCAACGTAATTGGGTGACTATAAAGGTGCTCTACAGGTATCTCCGATGGTGTCTGTTGAGTTGGCATGGATCGAGACTGGGATTTGTTACTCCGTGTGACGGAGAGGTATCTCAGGGCCCACTCGGTAATACAACATCACAACAAGCCTTGCAAGCAATGTGGCTAAGTGTTAGTCACGGGATCTTGTATTACGGAACGAGTAAAGAGACTTGCCAGTAACGAGGTTGAACTAGGTATGGAGATACCGACGATCGAATCTCGGGCAAGTAACATACCGAAGAACAAAGGGAACGTTATACGGGATTAACTGAATCCTTGACATAGAGGTTCGACCGATAAAGATCTTCGTAGAATATGTAGGAACCAATGTGGACGTCCAGGTCCCGCCATTGGTTATTGACCGTAGAGGTGTCTCGGTCATGTCTACATAGTTCTTGAACCCGCAGGGTCTGCACACTTAAGGTTCGGTGACGTTTCGGTAGTGTAGAGTTATGTATGGTGGTGACGGAAGTTTGTTCGGAGTCCCGAATGAGATCCCGGACGTCACGAGGAGCTCCGGAATGGTCCGGAGGTAAAGATTCATATATAGGAAGTCCCATTTTGGTTTCCGGAAAAGTTTCGGGCTCATCGGTAGTGTACCGGGAGTGCCGGTAGTGTACCGGGAGGCCTCCGGGAGGGGTATTTCGACCCCAAGAGGTCCATGGGCTGTGGGAGAATAATAACCAGCCCTTAGTGGGCTGGGAAAACAGCCACAAAGGCCCATGGTGCAGGAGAGAAAGTCCTAAAGCAAAAAGTGGAAAATCAGCCAATAGGAGGCAATCCAACTCCAACTAGGATTGGAGGTGAAGTAGGATTGCTCCCACCTCCTATTTCGGCCGACCCAAAGGCCTTGGCTGCCTCTCCTCTCCTCTCCTCCTATATATACTAGTTGATTGGGTGGTTTTTGGACAGAATTTCCGGCCACGTGCTACCCGTTTCACTGGTGCACAGTTTCTCCTCTAGATCGGTTTTCCGGAGCGCTTAGGCGAAGCCCTGCCGGAATCACTCCACCACCATCACCGGAGCGCCATCACGCTGCCGGTGAAATCTATCTCCTCTCCACCTCCTCTTGCTGGATCAAGACGGTGGACATCGTCATCAAGCTGCACGTGTGCTGAACGCGGAGGTGCCGTCCGTTCGGCGCTAGATCGGAAGGACCGTGATCGAGATCGCGAGACGGTTCGTGATGAGATCGCGGAACGGATCGTGATGAGTTCGCGGGACAGATCGTGATCAAGATCGTGAGACGTATCGTGATGAGATCGCGGGACGGATCGTGATGGGATCGCGGGACGGATCGTGATGAGATCGCGGGACGCTCGGCGATTTGGATCGCGAAGATGTTCGACTACACCAACCGTGTTTCTTAACGCTTCCCGCTTAGCAATCTACAAGGGTATGTAGATCCACTCTCCCTCTCGTAGATGCTCATCACCATGGATAGGTTTGCGTGTGCGTAGGAAATTTTTTGTTTCCCATGCGACATTCCCCAACAGTGGCATCATGAGCTAGGTTGATGGTTCGATGAGATCTCGAGTAGAACACAAAAGGTTTGTGGGCGTTGATGCTTAGATTGCTTCCTCCCTTGGTTGGATTTTGGTTCAGCGGGATTGTGAGATGAAGTGGCCCGGACCAACATTACTCGTACGCTTACGAGAGACTGGTTCCCTGGACGCAACTTGTTGCTTAGATGGCTTGCGGGTGACAGTTTCTCTCACTTTAGTTGGATCGGATCTGACAAAGGCAGTCCTTGAGAAGGTTGAAAAGAAATCTATGTATCACCGTTGTGGTTTATGCGTAGGTGAGAATCGTTCTTGCTAGATACCCGTAGCAGCCACGTAAAACATGCAACAACAATTAGAGGACGTCTAACTTGTTTTTGCAGGGTATGTTGTGATGTGATATGGCCAATTACATGATGAGATATATGTGATGTATGAGATGATCATGTGATGTATAGAATTTCACGACTTGCATGTCGTTGAGTACGGCAACCGGCAGGAGCAATAGGGTTGTCTTTAATTATTGTATGACCTGCGTGTCAATCATTAAGCGCTTTGTAATGCTTTACTTTATCGCTAAGCAGTAGCAATAGAAGTAGAAGCAGGGCTGGCGCCACAACCCCAATGGCAACACATTGATGGAGATCAAGATGATGGAGATCATGGTGTTGTGCCGGTGACGATGGAGATCATGCCGGTGTTTCGAAGATGGAGATCTTAAACACAAGTTCATGGCCATATCATGTCACTTTAGGAATTGCATGAGATGTTAATCCTTTTATGCACCTTGTTTTGCTTAGTACGGCAGTAGCATTATAAGGTGATCCCTCACTTGAATTTCAAGATGAACTGTGTTCTCCCCGAGTGTGCACCGTTGCGAAAGTTCGTCGTGTTGAGACACCACGTGATGATCGGGTGTGATAGACTCTACATTCACATACAACGGGTGCAAGCCAGATTTGCACGCGCAGAACACTCGGGTTAAACTTGACGAGCCTAGCATGTACAGACATGGCCTCGGAACACGAGAGACCTAAAGGTCGAACATGAGTCATATAGTAGATATGATCAACATAATGATGTTCACCATTGCAGCCACCTCAACTCACGTGATGATCGGACTTGAGTTGGTGAATTTGGATCATGTATCACTCGAATGATCGGAGGGATGTCAATTTGAGTGGGAGTTCTTAAGTAATATGATTAATTGAACTCATTATCATGAACATAGTCAAAGTGTCTTTGCAAATTATGTTGTAGATTACTAGCTCGCGATGTAGCTCCCTTGTATTTTTATATGTTCCTAAAGAAATAGTATTGAAAGATGTTGGTAGCAAAATTGCGGACTGGGTCCGTGATCTGAGGATTGTCCTCATTGCTGCACAGAAGGCTTATGTCCTTAATGCACCGCTCGGTGCGCCACCCCATCTAGCGTCGTCTGTAGATGTTGTGAACATCTGACAGGCACGTTTCGATGACTACTTGAGAGTTTAGTGCGTCATGCATTACGGCTTAGAATTGAGTCTCCGAAACGTGTTGAACGTCACGGAACATATGAGATGTTCTAAGAGTTGAGATTGTGATCTCAGGCTCGTGCCCGAGTTGCGAGATATAGGATCTCCAACGAGATTCTTTGCCTGCAAGATGAAAGAGAATAGCTCAATCGTTGAGCATGTGCTCAGACTGTCTGGGTACTACAATTGCTTGAATCAAGTTGGAGTTGATCTTCCAGATAAGATAGTGATTGATGTAGTTCTCCAAGTCACTGTCACTGAGCTACTAGAACTTGGTGATGAACTATAAAATGCCAGGGAAAGAAATGTTGATCCCTGAGCTGTTCGCGATGTTTGACACTGCGAAGGTAGAAATCAAGAAGGAGCGTCAAGTGTTGATGGTTAATCAAACCACTAGTTTCAAGAAGGGCAAGGGCAAGGAGGGAAACTTCGTGGATAGCAAGTCAGTTGCTGCTCCAGTGAAGCAACCCAAAGTTGAACTCAAACCCAAGACTAAGTGCTTCTGTTATGAGGTGAGCGCTCGCTGAAGCGGAACAACCCTAGATACTTGGTAGATAAGAAGGCTGGCAACATTGATAGAAGTATATTTGATATACGAGTTACTAATGTGTACCTTGCTAGTACTCTTAGTAGCACCTGGGTATTGGATACCGGTTCGGTTGCTAAATGTTAGTAACTCGAAATAAATGCTACGGAATAAACGGAGAACTAGCTAAGGGTGAGGTGACGATATGTGTTGGAAGTGTTTCCAAGGTTGATGTGATCAACATCGCACACTCTCTCTACCTTCAGGATTAGTGACGAACCTAAATAAATGTTATTTGGTGTTTTGCGTTGAGCATGGACATGATTAGATCATGTTTATTGCAATACGGTTATTCATTTAAGTTAGAGAATAATGGTTATTCTGTTTACATGAATAATACCTTCAATGGTCATGCACCCAGTGAGAATGGTTTGTTGAAATCTTGATCGTAGTACTACACATGTTCATAACATTGATGTCAAAAGATACAAAGTTATTAATGATAGTACCACATACTTGTGGCACTGCCGCTAAATGTCATATTGGTATAAAGCGCATGTAGAAACTCCATGCTGATGGATATTTGGACTCATTCGATTTCGAATCGGTTGAGACATGCGAACCATCCCTCTTGGGCAAGATGACTAAAGGACCCCGTTGGATGGAGCGGGCAAGTGATTCATTGGAAATGATACATGTTGATGTATGCAATCTAGTGAGTCTTGTAGCGTGCAGTGGATATCGTTATTTTCTTACCTTCACTGATGATTTGAGTAGATATAGTGTATATTTACTTAATGAAACACAAGTCTGAATCGTTTGAAAGGGTCAAGCAAATTCAGAGTGAAGTTTAAAGATCATCGTAACAAGAAGATAAAAATGACCGCGATATGATCGTGGAGGTGAATATCTGAGTTACGAGTTTGGCATACAACTTAAGACAACGTGAAATTTCTTTCACAACTAACGCCACCTGGAACACCATGGTGTGATGGTGTGTCCGAACATCATAGTCATGCTCTATTGATATAGTGCATACTGTGATGTCTCTTATCGTTTTACTACTATAATTTTTGGGGTTATGCATTAGAGACAACTACACTCACATTAAATAGGGCATCATCTAAATCCGTTGACATGACACCGTGTGAATTATGGTTTGATAGAAACCTAAGCTGTCATTTCTTAATACTTGGGGCTGCGGCACTTGTGTGAAAAATGTTTTCACCTAATGAGGTCGAACCCAAGGCGGACAAATGCATCTTCATAGAATACCCTAAGATCAGTTGGGTGAACCTTCTATCTCAGATCCAAGTGCAAAGTGTTTGTTACTAAAACGGATCCTTTCTCGAGGAAAGGTTTCTCTCGAAAGAATTGAGTGGGAGGAAGATAGAACTTGATGAGGTTGTTAAACCTTTGTTCAACGAGAGAGTAGCGCAGCGCAGAAAGATGTTTCTGTGAAGCCTACGTTAGTTGAAGAGGAAGTTAATGATGATGATCATGAAGCTTTAGGATCAAGTTACTATCGAACTTCGTGGGTTGACAAGGATGTGTACTGCTCCTAAGCGGTACGACAACCCTGTCTTCGAGGTCATGTTGTTGGACAGCGATGAACCTACGAGCTATGGAGAAGCGATGATGGGCCCGGATTCCAACAAATGGTTGGAGGCCATGAAATCCGAGATAGGATCCATGTATGAAAAACCAAGTATAGACTTTGGTAGACTTGCTCGTTGGACGGCAGGTCGTTGAGTACAAATGGATCTTTAAAATGAAGACAGACACTGATGGTGAATGTCACTATTTGTAAAGCTCGACTTGTTGCAAAGATGTTTGTGACAAGTTCAAGGAGTTGACTACGATGAGACTTTCTCACTCGTAGCGATGCTAAAGTCTGTTGGAATTATGTTAGCAGTTGTTGCGTTTTCAATTATGAAATCTGACAGATGGATGTCAAAACATCATTTCGTTAACGGTTTACTTGAGGAAAGGTTGTATGTGATACAACCAGAAGGTTTTGTCAGTCCTAAGGATGCTAAAAGGTGTGCAAGCTTCGGTGATCCTTCCATGGACTGAAGCAAGCATCTCGGAGTTGGAATATACACTTTGATGAGGTGATCAAAGTTTTTGATGTTTATACAAAGTTTACGAGAAACTTGTATTTGCAATAAAGTGAGTGGGAGCACTATAGAATTTCTGATAAGTATATGTGGATGACATATTGTTGATCAGAAATAGTGTAGAGTTTCTGGAAAGCATAAAACGGTCATTTGGAAAGTGTTTTCAAAGGAAGACTTGGATGAAGCTACCTAATTGTTGAGCATCAAAATCTATGGAGATAGATCAAGATGCTCAATGAGACTTTCAATGAGTGCATACCTTGACAAGATTTTGAAAGAGTTCAAAATGGATCAGTCAGAGAAAGAGTTCTCGCCTGATTTGTAAAGTGTGAAAGTTGAGTGAGACTCAAAGCTCGACAACGGCAGAAGAAAAAGAAAGGACGAACGTTGTCCCCTATGCCTTAGCCATAGGCTCTATATTATGCCATGCTGTGTACCGCACGTGTGTGTGCCTTGCCATGAGTCCGTCAGGGGGTACAAGAGTGAACCAGGAAAGGATCACTGGACAGCGGTCAAGATTATCCTCTGTAATTAAGAGACTGAGGAGATGTTTCTCGATTATGGAGGTGATAAAGAATTCATCGTAAGGACTTACGTCGATAAAAGCTTTAACACTAATCCGGATGACTCGTAGTAGCAATCTGGATACGTATAGTGGAGTAGCCATTTGGAAATAGTACCAAGTGGAGTGTGGTATCAGTGTTTACGGTTTGACATAGAGATTTGCAAAGTACACACGGATCTGAATATCGCAGACCCGTTGACTATAAGACCTCTCTCACATGCAAAGCATGATGGAGCCCCAGAACTCATTGGGTGTTACATTCATAACAATGCGAATCACATGGTGATGTGAACTAGATTATTGACTCTAGTGCAAGTGGGAGACTGTTGGAAATATGCCCTAGAGGCAATAATAAATTAGTTATTATCATATTTCCTTGTTCATGATAATCGTTTATTATCCATGCTATAATTGTATTGATCGGAAACTCAGATACATGTGTGGATACATAGACAACACCATGTCCCTAGTATGCCTCTAGTAGACTAGCTCGTTGATCAAAAGATGGTTAAGGTTTCCTAGCCATGGACATGAGATGTCGTTTGATAACGGGATCACATCATTAGGAGAATGATGTGATGGATAAGACCCAAACTACAAACATAGCATATGATCGTGTCAGTTTATTGCTACTGTTTTCTGCATGTCATGTATATGTTCCTATGACCATGAGATCATGCAACTCACGGATATCGGAGGAGTGCCTTGTGTGTATCAAACATCGCAACGTAATTGGGTGACTATAAAGGTGCTCTACAGGTATCTCCGATGGTGTCTGTTGAGTTGGCATGGATCGAGACTGGGATTTGTTACTCCGTGTGACGGAGAGGTATCTCAGGGCCCACTCGGTAATACAACATCACAACAAGCCTTGCAAGCAATGTGGCTAAGTGTTAGTCACGGGATCTTGTATTACGGAACGAGTAAAGAGACTTGCCAGTAACGAGGTTGAACTAGGTATGGAGATACCGACGATCGAAACTCGGGCAAGTAACATACCGAAGAACAAAGGGAACGTTATACGGGATTAACTGAATCCTTGACATAGAGGTTCGACCGATAAAGATCTTCGTAGAATATGTAGGAACCAATGTGGACGTCCAGGTCCCGCCATTGGTTATTGACCGTAGAGGTGTCTCGGTCATGTCTACATAGTTCTCGAACCCGCAGGGTCTGCCCACTTAAGGTTCGGTGACGTTTCGGTAGTGTAGAGTTATGTATGGTGGTGACGGAAGTTTGTTCGGAGTCCCGAATGAGATCCCGGACGTCACGAGGAGCCCCGGAATGGTCCGGAGGTAAAGATTCATATATAGGAAGTCCCATTTTGGTTTCCGGAAAAGTTTCGGGCTCATCGGTAGTGTACCGGGAGTGCCGGTAGTGTACCGGGAGTGCCGGTAGTGTACCGGGAGGCCTCCGGGAGGGGTATTTCGACCCCAAGAGGTCCATGGGCTGTGGGAGAATAATAACCAGCCCTTAGTGGGCTGGGAAAACAGCCACAAAGGCCCATGGTGCAGGAGAGAAAGTCCTAAAGCAAAAAGTGGAAAATCAGCCAATAGGAGGCAATCCTACTCCAACTAGGATTGGAGGTGAAGTAGGATTGCTCCCACCTCCTATTTCGGCAGACCCAAAGGCCTTGGCTGCCTCTCCTCTCCTATCCTCCTATATATACTAGTTAATTGGGTGGTTTTTGGACAGAATTTCCGGCCATGTGCTACCCGTTTCACCGGTGCACAGTTTCTCCTCTAGATCGGTTTTCCGCAGCGCTTAGGCGAAGCCCTGCCGGAATCACTCCACCACCATCACCGGAGCGCCGTCACGCTGCCGGTGAACTCTCTCTCCTCTCCACCTCCTCTTGCTGGATCAAAACGGTGGACATCGTCATCAAGCTGCACGTGTGCTGAACGCGGAGGTGCCGTCCGTTCGGCGCTAGATCGGAAGGACCGTGATCGAGATCGCGAGACGGTTTGTGATGAGATCGCGGAACGGATCGTGATGAGTTCACGGGACAGATCGTGATCAAGATCGTGAGACGTATCGTGCTGAGATCGCGGGACGGATCGTGATGGGATCGCGGGACGGATCGTGATGAGATCGCGGGACGCTCGGCGATTTGGATCGCGAAGATGTTCGACTACACCAACCGCGTTTCTTAACGCTTCCCGCTTAGCAATCTACAAGGGTATGTATATCCACTCTCCCTCTCGTAGATGCTCATCACCATGGATAGGTTTGCGTGTGCGTAGGAAAATTTTTGTTTCCCATGCGACGTTCCCCAACACCAGTATCATCACATAGCCTATACCATGTCAATGATTTTTCCTTCAAATATAAAGGGAAAATATTCTTCTTAACTTCACTCCGGGTAAGCCTGCAAGCAGATATAGTCCACAAATTTCTTCCACATGGATTAGATGCATATCAGGAAGTTCAGTTCCATCTCCTGCATAAGGACTAGCTAGAAGTTGTTCTAATATACCCAAAGGAATTTCATAACCAATATTTTCAGTAGGTGATGCAGGTTGAGGGGCAACTAATTGGGGTTCCGGTCTAGGTAAAGATACCCCAAAGAAACCCCTCAAAGGATTACTTTCCATAGTAACAAGTGACAACAAATTTTAGCATGTAGTATCAGTTTTTCCTTACCAATTTCCACTTACCAAGAGCGCTTCACTCCCTGGCAAAGGCGCCAGAAAAGAGTCCATAAACATGGGTGTACGATAGCACCATGATGACCCAAAAGTATAGGGGATATATCATAGTCCTTTCGATAAATAAGAGTGTCGAACCCAACGAGGAACAGAAGGAAATGATAAGCGATTTTCATCAAGGTAATTTGTGCAGACACTAAAATTGTAAGTAGCAAGTAGTTTGACAGCAAGGTAATTTGTAATGAGCAAGTAACGAACATTAGATAAGGTGCATCAAGGTATCCCAATCCTTTTGTGGCAAAGGACATGCCAAACTCTTATGATGAGCACAATGTTCTTGAGGGTACACGGGAATTTCGTCTAGTCACTTTCATCATGTTGGTTCGATTCGTGTTCGCTACATTGATAATTTGATATGTTGGTGGGCCGGTGCTAAGGTGTTGTTCTTACTTGAACTAAGAACCTACTTATGATTAACCCCCTTGCAAGCATCCACAATTACGAGAAAAGTATTAAGACAAAGTCTAACCATAGCATTAACCATATGGACCCAAATCATCCCCTTACGAAGTAGCACAAAAACTAGGGTTTATGCTTGTGTCACTCTAGCAACCCATCATATAATAACTACTCCACAATGCATTCTCTTGGTCCTAAGGATAGTGAAGTGTTATGTAGTCTACGTTCACATGACACCACTAAGAGAATCACAACATACATATCATCCAAATATCGAACACATATCAAGTTCGCATGATTACTTGTAACATGACTTCTCACGTGACCTCAAGAACAAAGGTAACTACTCATAGATAATATTCATGATCAAGATCATAGGGGTATTAAATACCATAATGGATCTGAACATATGATCTTCCACCAAATAATCGATATAGCAATCAACTACACAAGGTAATCAACACTACTAGTCACTCACAGGTACCAATATGAGGTTCCAGTACAAAGATTGAACACAAGAGTTGAACTAGGGTTTGAGAGGAGATGGTGCTATTGAAGATGTTGATGAAGAATGGCCTCCCCAAGATGATACGGTTGTTCGTGATGACGATGTCTTCGATTTCTGCCTTCGGGAGGGAAGTTCCCCCGGCAAAATTGCTCCGCCGAAGGGCAAAACATGATTACTACAGTAGCTTAATCATGTGAACACATAAAAAAAGTAAAAGTATTGGGTTGTCTCCCAACAAGAGCTTTTCTTTAATGCCTTTTAGCTAGTCATGATGATTTCAATGATGCTCGTATAGGAATAATAATTGAAACATGCAAAACAGCATCAGGAATCTCATGACAAGCACATTTAAGTCTAACCCACTTCCTATGCATAGGGATTTTGTGAGCAAACGATTTATGGGAGCAAGAATCAACTAGCATAGGAAGGCAAAACAAGAATAATTTCAAAACCTTGAACACATAGAGAGGAAACTTGATATTATTTCAATTCCTACAAGCATATGTTCCTCCCTCATAATAATTTTCAGTAGCATCATAAAGGAATTTCACAATATAACGATCACATACAACATTCTTTTCATGATCTACAAGCATAGAAAATTTATCACTCTCCACATAAGCAAACTTCTTCTCATGACTAATTGTGGGAGTAAACTCAACAAAATAACTATCATGTGAAGCATAATCCAATTGTAAATTAAAATCATGATGACAAGTCTCATCGTTATCATTATTATTTATAGAATACATGTCATCACAATAATCATCATAAATAGGAGGCATGCTTTCATCATAATAAATTTGCTCATCAAAACTTGGGGGACTAAAAATATCATATTCATCAAACATAGCATCCCCAAGCTTGTGGCTTTGCATATCGTTAGCATCATGAATATTCAAAGGATTCATAGTAATAATATTGAAATCATGCTCATCATTCATGTATTTAGAGCCAAACATTTTAAGAACTTCTTCTAATAGTTGAGCACAATTTTCCTTTCCATCATTTTCACGAAAGACATTAAAAAGATGAAAAATATGAGGCAACCTCAATTCCATTTTTTGTAGTTTTCTTTTATATAAACAAACTAGTGATAAAACCAGAAACTAAAATATTCAATTGCAAGATCTAAAGATGTACCTTCGAGCACTCACCTCCGCGGCAACAACCCTAGAAAAGAGCTTCTTGTAGACTCGTGTTGGGCCTCCAAGCGCAGAGATTTGTAGGACAATAGAAATTTTCCCTCAAGTGGATGAGCTAACGTTTATCAATCCGTGAGAGGTGTAGGATGAAGATGGTCTCTCTAAAGCAACCCTGCAACCAAATAACAAAGAGTCTCTTGTGTCCCCAACACACCCTATACAATGGTATATTGTATAGGTGCACTAGTTCAGCGAAGAGATGGTGATACAAGTGTAATACAGCTGGTAGATATAGGTTTTTGTAATCTGAAAATATAAAAACAGCAAGATAACTAGTAACAAAATTGAGCACAAACGGTATTGGAATGCTTAGAAACAAGGCCTAGGGTTCATACTTTCACTAGTGCAAGTTCTCTCAACAATACTGACATAGTTGAATCATATGTAAATCCCTCACGCGTGACAAAGAGTTCACTCCAAAGTCACAAATAGTGGAGAATAAACATAGAAATTATTGTAGGGTACGAAACCACCTCAAAGTTATGTTTACTGATCAATCTTATGAGCTATCCCTATATGTGCCACGAACAACCCTAGAGTTCGTACTAAGATAACACCTTAAGATACAAATCAACCAAAACCCTAATGTCACCTAGATACTCCAATGTCACCAAAAGTACCCGCGGGCTTGATTATACGATATGCATCACAAAATTTCAGATACATTATATTCAATCCAACACAAAGAACTTCAAAGGCTGTCCCAAAGTTTCTACCGGAGAGTCAAGACGAAAGCATGTGCCTGCCCCTATTAATAGATTCCCAAGGTCACAGAACCCACAAGTTGGTCACCAAAACATAAATCAAGTAGATCAATAGAACATCCCATTGTCAGCACAGATATCCGATCGCAAGACATACATCAAGTGTTCTCAAAAATCCTTAAAGATTCAATCCGATAATAAAACGTCAAAGGGAAAACTCAATTCATCACAAGATAGAGAGGGGAAAACTCCATATGATTCATCTATATCAATAAAGCTTGCGATACGTCAAGATCGTGTCATCTCAAGAACAAGAGAGAGAGAGGGAGAGAGATCAAACACATAGCTACTAGTACATACCCTCATCCCCGACGGTGAACTACTCCCTCCTCGTCATGGAGAGTGCCGGGATGAGGAAGATGGCCTCCGGTGATGGTTTCCCCCTCCGACAGGGTGCAGGAACGGGCTCCCGATTGGTGCTCTGGAGTCTTGGGGCAGCGGAACTCCAGATCTAGGTTTCTTGTCGGGGGTTTCTGTATTTATAAGAGTTTTTTGCGGCGGAAACAAGTCCAGGGGGTCCACGAGGAAGTCACAAGCCAGGGGGCGCGCCCTAGGGGGGTGGGCGCGCCCCTGTGGCTTGTGGCTTCCTCGGCCTTCCTCTCCGATGACTCTTCGCTCCAGGTTTTTTTTATATTTTCCAAAAATATTCTTCGTAAATTTTCAGCTCATTCCGAGAACTTTTATTTCTGCACACAAACAACACCACAGTAGTTCTACTGAAAATAGTGTTAGTCCGGTTTAGTTGTAATAAAATCATACCAAAATCATATATAATTATTTTAAACATGACATGAATACTTCATAAATTATAGATAAATTGGAAACGTATCAGATGTATCACGCCACCTATCGGAACCACGGGAAAAATCTTCATGTGAACAATTGTGTTTGATCTTCTAACCCTCACCTGTGTTACATGTGCTTGTCTTTACTTTCCACTACTATACTCGTAGACATGCATGTGTAGGGTGTGCTTGACTTGTTATCATCGCTAAAATGCACCCACAACTAAAATTGGGAATAGGTAGAAATTTTGTTGGTCAAGTAGTCTAATCATCCACCCTCTAGACCTACTTTCGATCTTACAAGTGGTATAAGAGCTTTGGTCTCCATTGCATTGGTTTCACAACCTAGAAGAGTATGGCGTCTAGCGAGGGAAATTATCACCATAGAGGTCCTTACTTTGATGGTACAAATTTTGCTAGTTGGAAGCATAATATGAAGATGCATATTCTTAGTCATAACCCCGTCATTTGGGCTTTTGTTCGTGGTGGCTTGCATGGTGAATTATTTGGTGATGGAAATGAATCGGATCATGAAACAACAGTGGAAGAATTGAAGATGTCACAATACAATTCTCAAGCATGTGATATTCCTTTCAACTACCTATGCCCCAAAGAATTCAACAAAATCAACCGTCTTGGGAATGCAAAGGAAATTTGGGATACTTTGGTTGATATGCACGAAGGTACCGATTCCGTCAGAGAATATAAGTAGGATGTTCTTGAAAGTAAGCTTGACAAGTTCAAGATGAAAGATGGTGAAGGAGTCACGGAGATGTACTCTAGGCTAGCTCTCATTACCAATGAGATTGCCATTTTAGGAAGCAAAGAAATGACCAACAAATTCATCATCAAGAAGATACTTAGAGACTTAGATGGGAAGTATGACATTGTGTGAACCTTAATCCAAATGATGCAAAACTACAAAGATCTCAAGCCTACGGAAGTTATTGGAAGAATTGTTGCTCATGAGATGTCACTCAAAGAGAAGGAAGAGCTTCACAACGAGTCTAACGGTGCTTACAAAGCCACAAGTGATGCTCGCACTACCTCAAGAGACAACCTTGTTACCAATGAAGAGATAGGCCTCATGGTCAAGAAATTCAACAAACTCTACAAGAGTAGAGGAAGAGAGAGGAACACCAACTAAAGATATGAAGAGAAGTGTTCATGTATCGTGACCGTAGTTGTTACAATTGTGGAAGGCACGGACACTACTCCGATGAGTTCA
This sequence comes from Hordeum marinum, assembly GCA_022496015.1. Lineage (NCBI taxonomy): Eukaryota > Viridiplantae > Streptophyta > Magnoliopsida > Poales > Poaceae > Hordeum > Hordeum marinum. Next base: position 476,555,194 of record CM039672.1, on the reverse strand, counting down.
CGGGCCCCCGAAAAGAAGATAAGAGGCCCATAGAATAAAGACCTCAAGATATGAGTCACCTCGAAGAGAGAGAAGGAGTAGAGATGACTGTTATGAACGAAGACCCTCAAGGAGAAGTAGGGACTCGGAGAAGAAGGACAAACACACAAAGATCTAGTCAAAAAGAAGGCATCAAGCTCTTGTTGGTGAATGGGTTTCCTGCTTCGATTCCGACCACCACTCCGAGAGAAGCTATCACTCCGACTGTGACTATAGTCAAGATGAAGGTGTTGCTGGACTTGCACTCGTTTCCTCCAACTCATATGACATATTTGATTCACCAAATGAAGGGAGTGGACATTGCTGCATGTCTAAGTTCCCCAAGGTATCACACCTCGATTATCTTGATTCAATAGTGATGAGGATGACTTGCTAGGAGATGTTGACTTGCTATTTGACAAATCTAGTGATATTAGTCAAAATGAACTTGTTAGTAAACACTTTAGTCAAGATAAGTGATGTGATGATGATAAGTTGGAAATAGAGCGAGTAACTCAAGAACTAAACACTCTAAGTAGCCCATGAGTTTACTCTACAATATCATAGAGAGCTTGAAAGGATACATGAGAAGCTCCGCTTCGACAAGCTCAATTCGGACCAAGAGGATGAATTCCTTAAAACTAACAATGAAGATCTTCGAAAGAAGACTTCCTCTTATCTGGCCAAACGAGTTTTGTTGTCTACATTCATTCCACAAGTTGAGGCTAAGCAAACTAGTAACAAAGGAAAGAAAAGTTCTTCAACTAGTAGCAATAAATTATAAATCCAATTCTATTGCTTCTAGTAGTTCTAGTGATCCCACTAACGACGCTTTCAGCCAAGTTACACTTGAGCAAGAAAATGAACTATTGAAATGGATTATAGAGAAAGTTGCCGGGTCTAAGCAATTTGAGGAAATTGTACGCAAGCATGGAGGATACTGGAAGAACCATAGCATTGGCTACTTCAACGCAAATGAAGAAGGTCCATATCCCAAGCCCAAGTTTGTTCTTCAAAGGGAGAAGTATGAACATACTCTTCCCAAGGGAACAAAAGCTCAACATGACCTTACATCATAATATAACAAGCTCAAGGGCAAGGACAAGCTTCAAGAGGACATTGACTCATATGAATAAGAATCCCAAGCTTTGGTCAAGTGGGTTCCCGAGTCTTCTATAGGCTCAACTTCTACAAGTGCCACTTCAACACCAAGGATTCCCATAAACTTGATGTGGGTCCCCAAGAAGAAAATCTAGAGAAGTTCTTGAGGGGTGACTCCGCCAATGAAATTCACTCTTATTAACTATTGGAAAGAACTAGTTGCGTTCAACATCAACATTATGCAATATTTCAAGGAGTCACACATTCCCTCAAAGGTAACCAAGGGACAAGGTAATTAATGAATCCATGGACATCATCATGTATGCCTTGCACTCCATGTCCATAGATATCCTTGTATTTGTCTCATGGTTTGGGACTAACCCATGTAGGTGAGAAAAGTAAGAAACAAAAAGGATTGCTCCCAACTCAAGATGATCTTCATCAACTATGAGCGTCCACTACTACCTCAAAAACATGAAGTCTTCTATGACAAAACCAATGTTAGTTTATCCCTCTTAGGTGGCATGTCACATCAAGGAGGAGATTTACTCTAAGACTTGAGTTAAAGTATCTCTTAGAATGTGGCAACATTAACAAGCTTTATGTAAAAGTGGTAACCCCACTTGTCCTTAAGCAATGAGTATGACCTATGATCAAGTCTTCTTATTTGGCTCCTAAGGTCATTATACTCATATATAGATGACTATGTCATCGTTAAAGTGCTTAAAAGATGTTAGAATGTTTGTGCATGTTTGCCATGATTTCATTTGATATCTTATTGTGTGAGCATGTTGGTCTGCATATCTTTACTCATTCGAGGATATCCATATATAGCTATTTAGCTTTTGATTTCGTTTTGCCAATTGGATATACAATAATGCCTAGGACCCATCTCTAGCTATCTATGATTTCTGGTCTCAAGTTCTATTCATGCCGTGTTGACATGAATTTTGACCAAGATAAAATAAAATTCATAAACCACATAAAATATAAATGCAAAACGGTAAATTCTGGTTTATAATGACATGGAACGGCAAATTCCATTTTATAATGAAAAGAACCAATTAAAAATATAATCAACCATTCAAATTGAGGACAGACAAAAATAGGCATATGATACATTGTCAACTGCAGATAATGCACATATTGAACCAATAATTATAAAACATGGCAAAAATAAAATAAAAAGTCATAAAGGTTTCTCCTATGAATAATGGAGGATATATGGTTTATATACGCGCACCGGCATTGATGGATAGTGATGTAAAATTTAAGTCTCAAAGGCGGCACCAACATTGTCAAAGCATCATGAGTATGTTCCTCCGTCAAAATATCACTACATATAAACAAAATGTATGCAAAATATAATTGATGACTAAAGAAAAATTATCATCGATTAAATCTTTAGCTGGCAGGTACATGCATTATGTGAAATTGCAGACTAAGGTAGTATACGTGCATGAGTATGTGTCATGACCACGCATGCAATTAGAGCTTAGTTAGATAATTAGGTTCAATGGGGCCCAAGCCCGGGTGTGTTGTATACCCTAGGAATAAAAATATCTGCACTTAGGCAAGAAGTAGTTTACGGAAAGAGCTTTGAAGCGTTCGCTGGCCGTAACTGGTCACGCGCCCACGATATCCCACTCTCTCACTCTCGAGGACGTGGGCACGCGCGCGTCTCTGCGCTCCGGCGTGCGGGCGTCCAGCCGCAGCACTCCGCTGCTCTCCTCTCCCTATCAATACCAGGCCATACGACTTTTCTAGGATCGGCCCTTCATTCGTTGCTCCCACTGCTGAAAATCACACAACACACGCATACAATACAGAGAAGCATAAAGAAGAAGGAAGGAGGCAGGGTGCTTGCCGGAAGTTTTGAAGGTGAGATACATGGCTCCACCCTAGCCCCTGGTTTGGCCATTGTGGTACAGGCCAGGGAGCTTTCTACTTCCTCCTCTCCATGACTCTAGCCCTTGATTCGGTCATCGTGATATTAATCAAGGTGTTGATTTCATCTCTATAAGTTTTGCCCTTGGTTCGGCCATCATGGTACCAGTCAAGGAGCATGTTTCATCTCCCCAAAAGTTATGTTCTTGGTTCGGCCCTCACGGTACAAACACAGGTGCTTGTTTTATCTACCCCAAATCTCCGTCATTGATTCGGCCATCGCGATACAAATCAAGGAGAATGTTATCTACACAAAATTTTGTCTTCGGTTCGGCCATTGCGGTACGATCCAAGGATCATCCATAGTTCTTTTACATGGCACATATGCTTTCCTCTCATGATTTTCTTCTCGGTTCGTTCCCTTAGCGATACAAGCCAAATGAACGCCTTGTTCCATGGTTTGATCCCCATACATGGATACAAATCAAGAGAATATCATCAGGACAAAAACATCACGAAGACCTTTTTAGTTTGGTCATCGTAAACAAAATTTATATGATTGAGTTGGAATGAAAAATATTGAATGTGCTACTAAATATAATTGATATTTTTTGTTCGGTTACGCTATGAACATTACGGGTCTCGTTGATTCTAATATGGACAAGATATGAAAAACAAAACTTCATTTGGTTACGCTACGTGCAGACATTATCCTAATGTTGCACGAAGCAAGGCAAAACATAATTAAAAATATGTTTATGATACACATGCAAAGATCAAAATCATGCAAGATGTATTATAAAACATGATGCATCACAAAAACCAATCTTACTTGGTGACACTACACGCAAACACTATATTATGGTTACACGGTGTAGTAGTAATACAAGCAAGATAAAACTATATAAAATATACGCGCTACACATTTTGGCCAAAGTCACATAAAATCTGTCATAAAATGCTCCAATGCTATAAGAGCCTAAACTATCAGCATCACCAAAATCACATGTCATAAACCCATTTTACTTGGTTACACTACACATGGACACGTTATGAGTGTTTGGTGATGTTAGTAGTAATACAAGTGAGATAAATATAAACAAAATATCCAGGCCACACGTTTTGCCAAACTCATATATAACATGTGATAAAAGGCTCCAAGCGCTATAAGAGCCTAAACTATTAGCATCATCAAATTGCACGCCAAAAACTGAGTTTACTTGGTTACGCTACACACGGACATGAGATTAATGTCACGCGGTGTTAGTAGTAATCCAAGTAAGATAAATCCAAATAAATATTAAAGCCATAAATTTCCTCTACTTGGGTTATGCTACACACGAGCGCCATTAATATCGCTACATGGAGTTAATTTTAATGCCATATAAGGTACAAATAAAAACAATAAACATCATATAACACATGCAATATTAAAATTGCTCCATACACCTTCACTCGGTTACACTACACACGACATTATCTTAGTGCTACACGGTGTTAGTAGTAATACTAGTAAGGCAGAACTCAATAAAACTATGTTCATGCCATATACATATAGGCATGCAAAAATCGTGTAAAACATATGATCAAGCATATTTCATGTAGCCTATGTAGGCTTTAAACAATCAAAAACATCGTATGTGACCCCACTTGGGTCACATATGTGTCATATTATTGCATCAAGTGATTAGTTTTGATACCGTGTGAAGTCAATAGAAAAAAATATGACACATATCACCTGCACCATAAAAAGCATCAAGGTGCCGGAAAACCATAACCTGTTACGCTACACGCCGACACCACATCAGTGTTGCATGATGATAGTAGTAATGTAATGATGTAAAACTTATTAAAATTGGCATGTCACATACATTCATGCTACCAAAACCAAATATATCACACAAGATCCCCACATGAAGATATATACATATCCTATGTGTTGAATGTAGGATAAAAACCATGCCTAGCCAAAATCAATTTCATTCTCCACATAAATGAGGTTGAACACAACTAAATTTGTTGTGTGCTAGGAAAACATATTTCAAAACACGAAACATGAAATCATGGACGAGTATTTGCATAAAAGAAGACTTCAAGTTTGCCAAGCAGGGGTTCATCGACGACTGTGAGGATTACTTTCTTGTAGCATATTGTAATAGGAATGTGTTGCAATCTTATGTAATAGATAGGTTGGAATTCTTAATAAGGGGTTTTATCTGTGCAATGTAATTAACATAATTTTTGTATAAATATAAGAGTTCTGGAAATATGTACCTGCAATGTTTGATCTTTATTTTATTTTCTGCATTGTATGCACTTATATTTATTCACTCTATATCAATGACGTGGATGCGTGTTCTCACGCCAGCCATTTTCCCGTCATCAGATTCTGGCATGCCCAGTGGGACATATTTCTCCCCTCATCTTTGAATTCCAACATAGCATATGACCTATGAGTTCCCATAATATATGTTCCCAAATACACCAAATTTCCAAGGACTAATATATGGTTCCTCTATTTTTCAGAAGGCATGGAAGGACAAGTGCAGCATTTTGTGACTCTTCGTGTTGGTGACCTTTGGCTTGATGTGCCAATTGGTCCTATCATGACCATGCAAAATGAATGTTTGGAGACAACAGCTTCATCTCCTGTTGTACCAGATCAACAAGAAGTCACTTCTCCACAAATTGAGGGGTTCACTCCTGTTCTGTCAAAGTCAGCAGAAAGGAAAATGAGAGCTACTAGAAATGATGTTGCTGGGAGTGCTGGCAAAGGAGTTGTTCATGCTAATGTCCCTTCAACTCCAGTGTCAGTTATGAAAGAAAGGCAACCGGAGTGGCACAATCCACTTGTCAGCAGTCCAAGGACAAAAGTAAGACATTGGTGTTTGAGAGATATGAGTTTCCGCCTCTTCTTCACAAGGGAAAAGAAAAGAGGGCGAGACACCCAACTCCAAGCTACCTGGGAAAAGAGGCGATTTTGCTGTCATATTGTCGTCAGTGTCCTCTTCAACAGGAAGTCCCACGAATGCTCGGAACATCCTCCGAGCTGATGCTCCTGAGTTTGTTCCCTCATTGGCCCATAAGTCGAGCGGGGAAAGCTCAACAACTATGCAAAAATGCTCCCTTGAATGGAAGGGAGTGTGCCTTTCATCGTGACCATAATACAAGTTACATAAATCCAAAATCAACTTTACGAGTGCCTTTCATAGAAGAACCCAAAATACAAGAATCATCTCAAGGTTCATTCGACAGTGCGACATCAGCGGAGACAAAGAGATGCTCGTCATAGTTGGGTTGATCCTCCAGCTGCAGTTGATCAAGGGACAACAATCCGACATCGCTCACATGTGAGCAAATCTATTAAGCGAAGATGGAAGACCACTTTCCCAAAAATGTGAGTGCATAACCTAGATGACTCATATGTTACCATATGGATGTGCCAAACACTAAGGTCACTCCTTCCACGGGCGTCCACATCTCAAAATGATGAGGGCGGTGCCATCATGCGGCTGGCCGAGACCTTTGCGAAACGTCCCGAGTACAAAAAATTCATTCAACAACATCCTGAACGTCAAGAGTATGTGGATGAAGTTTATCGTGTCCGTGAAAGACGAGCGACATACAAAGGAAGAGAAAGAGCAGTGCGATCAAGATCTGGAGAAAGGAAAATACAAGGCGCAATACATGCTTCAGAAAGTCAGGAAAGCATGGATAAAGTAAACATGTGGATATCAAATCCATCAAATAGGTTGTTCGTAAAATTGGCTCCATGGCCCGCTCGCAAAAATACAGGGAGTAACTCATTTGAGGAGGTCCAAGAAATGTCGGTTGGTCTTAGAGGGGTGGCAAACATCGCCGGTGAAGTATCCTCCACATCAGCACATTCCAAGAGGAAGAAGGCACACAAAAACTATTGCAGATGGCCCTTGCTATAAGACACATAGTCAAAAGGGTTATCACAATGAAGATCTTGGGTCAAGCTATGGAGGGTCTTATAACCCCTTGCCCTACTGCGAATGAGGTAGCACATCACCATGATACAGATGACACAGAGCAAGTCTTGGTGGTGAACGCAACTTGTTCAGTTAAGGAGCAGTTAGCTAATCTTCCGACTGTGCTTCAGCAAAAAGAAGATGAGTTAACGACTCTTCGGAATCAGATGAGACATAATCAAAACAAGGGCAATGAACAGAACTCCCTTGTCTATGAAGAATATCAGTGAACATAACATTAGCATTGTCAAATCCCTTGTCATCATCAACATCCATTGCAAGTGATTCATCCCGGGCTTCGTTTGATTTGTTGTTCCAACAACATCGGCAAAGAAATATTCGCCGTATCGACCTTCGCAATATTAAAGTTGGTAAAGTCCGTGTCCAATTCCCCAAGAGTGTGGACAACAATCATGTGGATCGCCTTTTCCGTATCAGCAAGGGTGGTATAAGAATTCATACGACAGTGACTAGCAACCCTTCAATGGTTGTTGCCGTCATCCGGTTCATCTGGAAAAAGGTATCTTAGTCAGGTCAAGTGGCGTATTGTTGTCCTTGACTGTGAATCACCAGCTATGTCCAGGGAAAAGAGCGTAAGAAGATTTCGCTTGAGCAACAAGTCGCTCTCTCAAATCAAGAGCCACGACGCACCGCTGTCTTCCAACTTTGTGTCGGTAAGCATTGCCTAATTTACCAGCTATACCTGACTCGTGCCAGGAGTTTTATCCCTCCACTTCTCCGAAGATTCCTTGACAATGGCAAAATAAAATTTTTGAGCGCCGCCATCGGCAATGATATCCAGAGACTCAAGTTTTATAACTTGGGTATCAAAAATCCTGTTGACTTGCAGGGACTATGTATCGAGGTGCCTAATCAGAAAAAGGGTGACTTGGCTTCATTGGAGAAGCTTGCGAAGAAGGTCGTCAAAATAAGTCTTATAAAGGACAAAACCATCACTTTCGGTCAGTGGGAGAAGTTCGACCTAGACCATGACCAGATCAAGTATGCATACCTAGATGCCTATGCTAGCTTTGAGGTTTATAGGCGACATTCCAACATTACCGGTTATCTTAGAATCCATTGAAAAGTTTGTTTCCAGGCGAAATATGAAAGAAAAAAGTTGTTCATCATATTTTTAAAGTAGAAGATTTACACGACCATTGTTTCTTTATATGATGGTTATTCCTATTTCACTGGTGGCATTTTTAAGTACGATGACATAGGGAAACAAATGTTCATGTTTCAGCATAATTCTATATATCCTCCTCGCAGGAGACAAGTGAAATCTGAATAGAACCGACATGTATTTGGTGCTAATGCTTGCAATACCAAGTGTTGCTGCATTATACTTAATTAGAATATGTGACACCATAAATCGTGATGCTAAAAATAAAAAAAATACTCCAACAACTTACGAGTATAAACTGTAATACAACAAAAAGAAAAGAAAAAAAAGATATACTCCATACCCTCGTGAGTATAAAATGGGGCACACAAAATGTCACTCCAATAAACTTATAAGTCTAAACTGCGTCATAAGAAAAAAATCACTCCAACAACTTATGAGTATAAACTGTGATAGATACTCCATATCCTCATGAGTATAAAGTGGGGTAAACAAAGAAAAAAAAACTCCAATAAACTTAGGAGTCTAAATTGCCGCATAAGGAAAAAAATCACTCCAATGACTTACAAGTATAAACTGCGATATAAAAAAAGATATAGCCATACCCTCACGAGAATAAACTGGGGCACACACAAAAAAATCCAATATCTTATGAGTTTAAAGTGTGACATTTCCAAGAAAAGCATAGTCCACACCCTCACGAGTATAAACTGGGGCACTAAAAAATACTCAACACTCTCACGAGTATAAACTGGGGCACCCAAGGAAAAAATAATCCACACCCTCACTGAGTCTAAACTGAGGCGCAAACTTTTTTATTACATACTCCATGCCCTTACGAGTCTAAACTGAGGTACACAAAAAAATATATTACATACTCCATGTCCGTACGAGTATAAACTGAGGCACATAAAATGTTACTCCAACGACTGACTTACGAGTATAAACTGTGATGCAAAAATGTTACTCCAATAAGCTTACGAGTATAAACTGTAATAAAAGAAAAAAATTACTCCATACCCACACGAGTATCAACAGGCGCACACACAAAAAACTCCAATAACTTACAAGTCTAGATTATGACACGGAAAAAAAAAGATATAAGGCTCCAAATTCTCATGAGCTTAAAATGTGGTACAAAAGTTAGTAAGTAAAAAATTAATAAATTGAAATGGACCATTACATCTGAATTGAAACTGAGGTCGGACCATAGAATAGCTTAAATTAAATGATAAATTGGAATGGCTAAATAAAAAGATTAAGTGAAGTCTAATCCTTCTCATGGAGCATGCCAGTTTTTCAGGCCTTTCAACAGCTGACTTGCTTCAGTCCTTAAATCGGCGGTCTTTTGTTCAAATTCAACAAGCCTTGTAAGCTTGCCAGCCTTGGCATCCTATAGACTCTTCATCAAATTCTTCATTTCAGAAATGTGCTTCCTGGTGTTGTTCCCTCTCAGTTTAAGCTTATGCAAAGAAGCAGTAGTAATCTCCTTAAGATGCGCATTCTTCTTAGTGCAATTCTTGTCGAGTGCAGATCGGTCCTCACACAAGTAGAAAACAGGGCTTTGGTCCAAGTCGGGCCAGCCCATTAGTCCCACTTCACTCACGAACGGGGACCCATGGAGGCATTGGTCCCTGTTCGTGAGGCCAGGACGCCGGCCGGGTCTCATGGGCCATTGGTACCGGTTCGTCGGACCCCTTTGGTCTCGGTTCCAGATACCAACCGGGACCAATGGGCCTCACTCCTGGCCCACAACCATTGGTCCCAATTTGTGGCTGGAACCAGGACCAAATGGGGTCCTTTAGTCCCGGTTCCAGCCACGAACCGGGACCAATGAGATGCCTATATATACCCCCTTGCCAGCGAGCAGAGCACTCCACATTGCTCTGTTTTTCTGGCTGACGAGTGGAGAGCTTTGTGGTGATCTAGCTCACCTACTATGCACATGAGGTGTTCGATGAAATGCCAAAGCCACACTTAAGCTTTCTCCTCTCGAAGCTCCTTGTCCAAGCTCCCCTTTTCTCAAGATTTGTCTAGGTTTGGCGGTCCGTCCTGTCCCGTCCCCGTGCTCACCGCGTCGATCGCCTGCGCCCATCTCGGTGCCGGCACCACCGTGGTTAGCCTCTTCTTCTTATCTTCTTTCTAAATTTTTTTTACTTGCATGATTTAGATAGATACTTGTGTAATTTTCTTAATTTTATTATTGTTTGTTATTATATAGTGCGATGGCTTTCATATTTGCCTCCGTTGGCCCTCGTCCTGTCTATGATTTGGATGTGGTATATATTATCTTTTATAAGTATTTGTTTTATTTAGTGTTTATGACAATTATGTCGACCAACGTGACATAGATTTTTTAATCCAGGAGGAGGTAGTTGAACCGAAAATTCTAACCCACATAGCAATTCTTGTTGAGAAGTTAAATTTGGTTGAAAAAGAAAATAATGACTTGAAAGAAAAATTACAAAGAGTTGAAGAGGAGAACATGAAGTTGGAGTTGCATGTTGTCGATGTCGTCGCCGATCACAAGACCTAGATGGTTGCAATGGGCTTGAAGATTAGAAAGATTAGAAAATATGTCATTCATACTGAGGCTTGGTATCATTATGCCGTTGGACCAATTGGTACCTTAGTAGCGGTTATGATCGCATTTGTTGTTGCATTTAAATTTTTTACATGGTTTTGTTTTATGTTTTAATTAGATGCTCTACAGAGCTATATGTTGTTCAATAATGAGAACTATGTATGAACTGTATGTATTTATTTTGGTCACTATCGTACTTTGGCTTTAATGTGATGATGAATTTCTATTAATATGGTCACTTCTCTATTCATGATATGTTGTAATGGTTTTTAATACACTTTATTATATAACGCACGCAGATGACCGGCAATGGATGTACACTGACCGATGCGCCTCCGAGTACATTAAGGGCTTGCATAATTTTCTCGAAGTGGTTGAGGCAAACAGGCAGAATGGTTTTATTCATTGTCCATGTACTGTCTGTGAGAGTACGAAGGCTTTCTCCAACTCTAAAACCCTTCACATCCACCTGCTTGAGAAGGGATTTATGCCACACTATATTGTTTGGACCAAGCACGGAGAAAGAGGGGTTATGATGAAAGACAACGAAGAAGAAGAGGATGATGACAACTATGTGCCTCCTGAATATGGTGATGCTGCTGCAACGGGGGAAGTTGAGGATCAAGAGGAACCAGACGATGTGCCCGATGATGACCTTTGTTGGGTCATTGTTGATGCAAAGAGACAATGCGAAAGTGAAGAGGATAAGTTGAAGTTCGATTGCATGCTAGAGGATCACAAAAAGGGTTGTACCCCAATTGCGAAGATGGCAACACAAAGCTTGGTACCATACTGGAATTGCTGCAGTGGAAGACAGAAAATGGTGTACCTGACAAAATATTGAAGAAGAAGCTTCCAAAGGATAACGAATTGCCCGACAATACGTACGCAACAAAGAAGGTTATATGCCCTCTAGGATTGGAGGTGCAGAAGATACATGCATGCCCTAATGACTACATCCTCTACCACGGTGCGTACAAGGATTTGTACGCATGCTCGGTATGCGGTGCATTGCAGTATAAGATCAGACGAGATGACCTTGGTGATGTTGACGGTGAGCGCCCCAGGAAGAGGGTTCCTGCCAAGGTGATGTCTTATGCTCCTATAATACCACGGTTGAAACGTCTATTCAGAAACAAAGAGCATGCCTAGTCAATGCGATGGCACAAAGAGGACCGTAAGAAAGACGGGAAGTTGAGAGCACCCGCTGACAGGTCACAGTGGAGAAAGACCGACAGAAAGTAGAGTGACTTTACAGGTGACCCAAGGAACATATGGTTTGGTTTAAGTGCAGATGGAGTTAATCCTTTTGGGGATCAGAGCATCAAGCATAGCACATCGCCCGTGACTCTATGTATGTATAACCTTCCTTCTTGGTTGTGCATGAAGCGGAAGTTCATCATGATGTCAGTGCTCATCCAAGGCCCTAAGCAACCGGGCAATGACATTTATGTGTACCTAAGGCCATTAGTTGATGAACTATTACATCTATGGAATGGAAGACTTGTACGTGTGTGGGATGAGAACGAACAGGAGGAATTTGACCTACATGCGTTGTTGTTTGTAACCATCAACGATTGGCCTACTCTCAGTAACCTTTCTGTACAGACAAACAAGAGATACCACGCATGCACACACTGTTTATATGATACCGACAGTTTATATTTGGACAAATGCAGGAAGAATGTGTACGTGGGGCATCGTCGATTTCTTCCGACCACCCATCAATGTCGAAAGAAAGGAAAGCATTTCAAAGGTGAAGCAGATCATCGAAAGAAGCCTGCCCTCCGTACTGGTGATCACATACTTTCTATGGTCAATGATTTACATGTAATCTTTGGAAAGGGTCCCGGCGGACTATCTGTTCCGAATGATGCCGAGGGACGCACACCCATGTGGAAGAAGAAATCTATATTTTGGGACCTACCTTATTGGAATGACCTAGAGGTCCGCTCTACAATTGACGTGATGCACATGACGAAGAATCTTTTGCGTGAACTAGCTAGGCTTCTTGGGAGTGTATGGGAAGACGAAAGATACATCGGAGGCACGCGAGGAACAACAACATGTGCATGAAAAAGATGGAATGCATCGAGAGCAGTATGAAGGTCCTGCCAGCTACGCTCTTCACAAGGAAGAGAAGGAAATCTTCTTTGAATGTCTGCTCAGTATGAGGTCCCGTCTGGCTTCTCATCGAATATAAAGGGAATGATAAATATGGCAGAGAAAAAGTTCCAGAACCTAAAGTCTCATGAATGCCATGTGTATGATGCAACTGCTTCCGGTTGCATTGAGGGGGCTTCTACCAGAAGACGTATGATTACACATTGTGAAGCTATGTGCATTCCTCAATGCAATCTCTTAGAAGGTGATCGATCCAGAAATCCTGCCAAGGTTAAGGAGTGATTTTGTGCAATGTCTTGTTAGTTTCGAGCTGGTATTCCCGCCGTCCTTGTTCAATATCATGACGCACGTCCTATTTCATCTAGTCGACGAGATTGTCATTCTGGGCCCTGTATTTCTACACAATATGTTCCCCTTTAAGAGGTTCATGGGAGTCTTAAAGAAATATGTTCGTAACTGCGCTAGGCCAGAAGGAAGCATCTCCATGGGCCATCAAATAGAGGATGTCATTGGGTTTTGTGTTGACTTCATTCCTGACCTGAAGAAGATTGGTCTCCCTCAATCGTGGTATGAGGGGAGACTGACTGGAACTCGCACCTTCGGAGTGGACTCAATAATATATAGGGACGGGCATTCTTGGTCTCAGGCACACTGCACAGTTCTACAGAATTCTACCTTGGTAACCCCGTATGTCGATGAACACAAGAATATTCTACGCTCCAAACACCCGGAGTAGTGTGACGACTGGATTACATGTGAACACATCAGGACATTCGGCAGTTGGTTGCAAACACGTCTCATGCATGACAACACTATTTCTAATGAGCTATACTCGTTGGCCAGGGGACCATCTTTGACTATAATGACTTACAAAGGATACGAGATAAATGGGAATACATTTTACACGATTGCCCAGGATCAAAAGAGCACCAACCAAAGCAGCGGTGTCCGCTTTGATGCAGCTACCAAGAGGGGAAAGGACACATATTACGGTTACATAGTGGACATATGGAACTTGACTATGGACATGATTCCAAGGTCCCTGTGTTTTATTGCAAATGGGTCAATCTATCAAGAGGCGGCTTACAGGAAGATCCACAGTACGGAATGATAACAGTGGATCTGAACAATCATGGGTACACAGACGAACCATTCGTCCTAGCCAATGGTGTGGCACAGGTTTTCTATGTGAAGGACATGTCTACCAAACCGAGAAAAAGAAAAGATATGGAAGCGAATACATCGTACGATGAGCCAAAGCATCACGTAGTTCTTTCAGGAAAAAGAGACATCGTGGCATTAGAGGGCAAGACAAACATGTATGAAGATTATGAAAGGTTTCATGAAACTCCTCCCTTCAAAGTCAAGGCTGACCCAAGCACCCTCTTAAACAATGAAGATTATCCATGGTTATGGCGCAATACGCAAGGGACACAAGGGAAGAAGAAGTGAATACTTTCTCTCCACAGCTATATCATTGCAGTTACATGTGAAGAAATGAAATCCCTTTTGTCTGAAACCGTGATACTTCGAAAGAGATTGTCCGTTTTGTACACGAAGTGCATTCAACTTTTTATAACATGCTATGTGGGTGAAATGATGATACCATGCCAACTTTCAACGTTTTCCTGTATAAGGGCATATAATGGAAAAAGTGAAAATGGATGCGCTTATTGAGAAAATTGAACCTAAATTCAAAGTGCTAGTTAGGCGCCTAACTAGCATTTTAAATTTAGGTCAAATTTCATGTATAAGGGCATCTATTTTCAATTTGAGAGGAGATCAACATAACTTCCATGGTGGGCTAATAAACAGGTTCATGCTCCCTTCGCTTGGCGAGGTGAGACTAAAAACCCACCACCATAAAGTATTTTTTGTTAATAACTTTTAATATGCAAAAAAATAACATAAAAAAATGCCCACCTACTAAGCCACCATGGCCTGCATATGACTAGTAACCCGATTTACATGGGCCAGGACGCAGGCCCACGGGGCGAGTAGGCCCAACAGGCAGAAAATTAGGCATGCACTGCCTACGGTAGAGCGGAGCTCGTGACAGCTAGTTCAGCCGCGCTTATAAACCAGTACAAGCCCTCCTCGCTCGGCGAGGTGGGACTAAACTCCCAACTCAGAGCCCGACCATTGTGGGACAAAGCTGAGAATGACCTGCTTGCTAAAGGGGTCCAACCACACACATATAACTGGCCAGACCGTTCAACGACTTGGTTCTTCGGGGTTGGGGGAACTTTGGACCCTGAAACAGGGAAGTACGTTGGACGAACGAGTAACTTGCAATACCCGTCATGAAGCTTCAGAAGTATATCACCATAGCGCAGGAAGGGACGTTCATTCCGAACAGAGAGAAGGACGAGCTGACTTAGGCCCTAGGGAATGCTGAGCACCCTGGACGAACACGAGGCACACTAGGCTCCATTCCTTGGAAGGTTGGGTTTCCCGACGCAGGTGGTTACAGAAGCCAAGAGAGAAAGAGGAAAGTGGAGCTGAGCGAAATGCAAAAGCTTAATGCAAGACTAGAAATGCTAGAGGAAGCTGAGAGCCAGCAAGCTGCCGACCAACCATCTCAGTGGCACGAAGCTACTCGAGAAGTGACCCCGCTATCTCAGCGAAGAAGTAGCATGGCTTCCATGAAGCTCATTCAGCCTGACTTCATAGCTCCTAGCTACCCCGTGGATACTATCACGGAGGTTCAACATTGCGAGCTTTGGACGAAATTCTGGAGCCGCACTTTCAAGGCGGCTGTTAGCTCTATTGCAGCTCCTCAACCCAACGGAAATTTTCACTCCAATCCAATTCCACTTGGCTATGCTGTTGTGATGGTGGATGAAGTAATGAAGGGATGTGATGAGCTCGAGCTTGATCACCATACAGGTGAAGGGGATAAGAAGCCGGTTCATGCTCTGAGGAGTACATGTCTATGGCCGAGGAGTACATCAAGCTTCCAAACAGGACGCCTCCATCTCCTCCTGCTCCTCCGGCGCGTTAGGGAACTCCGCCTCCTCCTCCTCCTACGGTGAGTGATCAGGGCACTCAGCCTCCTTCTCTGGATCCTCTGACACGTGATGGCACTCCGCCTCCTCCTTCGCCTACTCCGGTGCATGAGGCCACTTTGCCTCCTCCTCCTCCTCTGGGGCGTCATGACACTTAGCCTCCTCCTCCTCCTCCTCCGATGCGTCAGGACACTACGCCTTCCCCAGCATGTCAGCCATGACGAAAGAGAGACGCCACCGCTGCTCCAGCACTAGCAGTACAATGGGTGGTAAAAAATTCAAATTTGGTCCAAGCCTCAAGCCTGTTGCAAAGTTACCATATGATAGGACTTATGAAGAAAGCACTGAGATCACTAAAGCCGAAGTGGAGGCCCATTTTGAACAGAACTAGCCACCTCCGAAGGAAACGGTAGATCCGGTGAAAGTGAAGCGCACTATGGATGCCCTGAAGCGACCATCACTGCCTCCGCTGCCATCAAACTATGACCGCTGTATTATAAAGACATATAATGAAGCGCAGCGGTCGAGAAGTACCTCTAGTGCTACCCGAGTCAAAGAATGAAGAAGTGGAAAACCAATTCCCCAGCTCGGCGAACAGGAGAAGCAATCGTGCCCTCCACTCAAGGTGTCTAGCGACATTGCTAATGACCTGGTGATACTGCCCGCTACCAAACTGGGTGATTACTTGGGGGATGGTGTACGTTTTGAAATGGCTGAGGTAACCAAAGAAGAACATGAATACATGCACGAGAAGCCTCTCGTCAAACCTGGTCATCCTCCTCTAACAACGATGATGTACAATTTGCATGAGTGGTACATGAAAAACTACAGGGAGTCTGCGAGAGACACTATGTATGTGGCAGTGAAACCAGAGCACGAATTCATTGGACTTCCCGTGATGGCTATTCAATTTGAGGAGTTATTTCAGTTATACAATCAATAGGCGCTCGACAGGCAACTCATGACTGCTTACTGTCTGTAAGTATTAGTTCTATAGTTAACTCTCTAGCTCAGCTCGTTCATTGCATGTATATATATATATATATATATATATATATATATAATTACCATCACTATATTATGTAGATTGAAGATCGTCGAAGGCAAGAAAGAAGGAATCTTTGACGTTGGGTTCATTACCCCTGATGCCGTAAATGGATGGTCGATACGAAAAGAACCCGCAGCGACCGAGGTGAACTTGCTAAAGTTGTTCCTTGCACATCAAAACAAAAGGGAAATACTCTTTCCTTACAACTTCAAGTGAGTGTTGCTGTCGTCTCTGTATACTCGGTTTCTCTTACTCAACATTAAGTAATGTAATTGTAGAGTTATATATGTGTGCGCAGTTACCACTTTATTCGGCTATCCATTAAGCTTGATGGAGCATTACTAACTATCTTAGACTCGAGACGTAAAGATCCCGAGAATTATGCGGACATGACTACAATGCCCAAGAAGTAAGTTCAGTCAATACCGGGCCATATCGACATGCAACTTTCATTAATTTCCTAATATTAAGTAATCATTTCCTTTACCTGGCAGGGTTTGGAAGAAGTTCACCCGAAAGGTTCTCGGTCTAAACAAAGAGTTGCGATTTACACACCCCAAAGCAAGTAGTACTAGCTAGTTCCGTGCATCTCTAATTGATTCAGAATTTTATCAATATATCATTACCATGCTTGCTTACCAGTTTGATTGAACTCTATTCTCGTAAAGTGCTTGTACCAGAAAGAAGGGACTGTTTTATGTGGATACTACGTATGCGAGTTCATTCGCCACTGGACCTCTGAGCGGGGCTTCTCTAGCAAACAATTTAAAGTACGTAAATAATATTCACAATTTTATTTTATATATTATGTTACCATCAATTGTCTTGAGTTTTGTTCATATATATGCGTGTATTGGACCCCTTCTTTAAATTAGATCTGGCAGATGCGGGATGAACTCCTACCACATGATCGCATACGAGCAATTCAAGAGGAATTGGCGAGATTCTTTCTTGACCATGTCATACCTAAAGACGGATTGGATCTTAGGGATTCTAAGAGATCTTATATTGTATATATGTAGCTAGTACAGTCGGATAGATGTACGATAACTTGTTATTCGACCAATCTCTCAGAGAAAGAAAGGTCGATCACTTCTCTCTATATATGTTCATGACGATCTTGTGTGCTTAATGGTTCCTTCATTTGCTTCCTAGCTAGCGTGTCGACTTCTCTCTATCGTAGCTAGGATCAACCAAGCACGAAGAAAGGATGGACACTTCTCTCTATTAGCTAGCTAACACAATATGAAACCCCTAAATTAACCCTCCAAAATCACCTACCCCCCCTTTCAAGAAAAAAAACCCAGCTCCTGCCAGATGCTGACGCATGGATACCTTTTGGTCCTGGTTTGTGTTACCAACCAGTACTAAAAGTCCTCCTGCCTAGGCTTGCCGCAAAGGCCACGTGGAGCCCCTTCTGTCCCGATTTGTAAGCGAACCGGGACTAAAGGTTTGGGGCTTTAGTCCCGACCCTTTAGTCCCAGTTCCAGAACCGGGACTAATGGGCCTCTGGAACTGGGACAAATGGGTCGTTTTCTACTAGTGTCAATTGCAGACTTGGAAATGTCATGGCCAGACTTACTTTTAACATCTGCTTCAGTAGCAACACGTTCATCCCGCTCAGATCCGTTCTTGAACTCAGTTTGGCCAGCTTCGAACTTCTTGGAAAGGTCAATAAGTTTGACCAACACAGTTTTCACTTTAGCTACCTCAGGCACCTGCATGGGTAGGGTCTGAGAGATATTTCCGGGCATGATGCGTCTCTCGGAATCACTGAGCGTAAAGTCGCTTAGTACTTCTAGAGACCGCTTCACCATGGTATCTGTGGCATCCATAAACACATCGTTCACAAAATCAAAGTCCATTTGTTTGTCCTCCTTGCCTGATATAATTGTCACCAAAAGGTCCTGTGAGTGGCGTATTTCTTGCTCGCGACCTAAAAAAAGAGAAAGGGAAAAGGGTTGTGAGAATTGATGATAACGATGGTTCATAGGAACGAATAGTTAAGTAAGTAAATTAACAATAAACTACCAAGTAAAATGGACAAGAAATCAGTAGTACTAGGGGTAGGAGACACAATTTCAGTCATGTCCGAGCCGAAGGGCAGGCGAGTTGAGCCACACTCGTCAATGGCATAATCCTCAATGGATAAAGTGGAGAAGTCATCAAGGATACAACTCTTCTCGCCAGTAGGAATGTGGCAAAAATCTTGGTCATTAATAGGGTTTTCAATTTCATCATCTAATGCTGGACCATCCGATGTCATCGGTTCCGGAAAAGACTCTTCGGCAAAATAAAGTTTGCGCTTCAATGGAAGCCTCTCTTCCTTGCCCGCATGAGTCAGTGCAGGTTGTCGACATCTCTTTCCACTAACGGATGGGGCAGTCTCTGGGATATTATTTTCCATTGATAGCATATGAGAAGAGGAGGACCCACCTATGGTATTATGCTTTGGTTCATTACCTTGCCATGGATGCAAAGGATAAGTAAATAAAAAAACTCAAGTTAGTACTAGATAGTACATGAGCCATGAAAAAACCACAAGTCGTTAGCTCACCTCTCTATACTTCACTGGTTGAGCAGCAGCAAGGATCAATCTCTAATTATCTGTATTATGTGTCTTTGTTTGCCCAAGGGACTGAACATGTTGATTGCAGTGTTCAACATATACTCTCCTCACCACCACAAAATCCTTGTCAGATAACGAACGAGGCATGATAGTGTGCCGCAGTGCTCGCCTATTTTTTATCCTTTCATTATAAGGAACCTTCCCAGTCATGTTTCCATTGCAAAGATTGCCCAGGATATCGTTGAAAGGCTTCCGAAAATTCTTCAACGAATTAGCCCATGCTAAGGAAGAGTCCCCAACTCGATCATCATTTGGAAATTATTGGAAATCTTCCGGTGCCAAAGATAAGAGGTCTGACCAAAAAACATAGGTAATCCCAGTTTCATCTCCAGTATACAAACTTGCTAGAGGAGAGAATGACACAATTTGGTCAAGACGAAACTATCGTGCCACTCGATCTGGATGATATGGTTCGGCTATACACATGTCGGCAGTAATAGTACCACGCCTCCACGATAACATCCCTCGACGAATAGAAATCAAGAAGTCCCTATTGGGTCTGAACACGCCGTCCCTAGTCAGGGTATAGTTATTGAGGAAGGCCTGCACTTCTTCAGGAGTAAAATGACGCGGTGTCTTAAACATGGTTTTCATCATGTTGGGTTCGACTGTTAAAATTTTAGGGCTCGGGAAATCGGGTGTTTTTAATTCGTTTCCATATGTTTTATTGAGATATACACCCTTCCATCCAGCAAGGTAGTGCACCGGCCAAATTCTATGCATGAACAAGGGGCCAATTGGATGAGTACAAATTTGCCGAAGTGAGTAATAAAGGGAGCAAAGAGCGGGTGGTCCCAAAGAGATGCACCGTCCTAAGTAAATCTATGACGCCATCACTTATACCCAGGGCGAATATATGGCCAACTACCAACAACAGCGTAGCGGCAAAGCCATATGGCAACAAAGTCCATAATATACAAGCGTTGATCTTCTAAACTCTTGGTGGAAAGGGAGTCCGCTTCACGATTGTGAAAGAAGTCACACCATTCCTTGAAACCTACTTTGCCGCCCACAGCAAGCTTGGTCCAAGTTTCTAGGAGCCGAGGAAGAAAGTTGGGATATAAAAGAGTTGTAGGATCCAACTAATCATCTGTTGGAACAAATTCTTCATAAGGTTCGCCATGAAGGAGCAACCCTGCCATCATATGCATATCCAGAAGGGTGATGGTACTCTCGCCACACGAGAACAAAAATGTGTTGGTCTTGGGATCCCATTTCTCGAATAAAGCCCTTAAAAGAGGAGGGGAGGTAGAATAATCACCTAAGGAGCAATAAATAGCTCCATAGACGTAATCCACACCCTCTTCACTCCCCTTCAGGTGGGTATGATATTACTTCAAGACACAAGTACCCCATTGGGTAATATTAGACCTCATGGTTCTCCCAGCATAAAAGTTTGGATATCATTTCACTCCCTTAGGTTGAACCTTCATCAAGTCTAGGAAAAGGTGCGATAGGTTGATAACAACGAGCTGAGGAAGAGGGACCCACTAGTAGCAAACAGGCCTTCCATTTCAACTTTTAGTCCCGGTTTTGCTCTGGAGCGGGACTAATGGAAGGACCGGGACTAATGTGTCCATTAGTCCTGGTTCCAACGGCTAGGAGTTGTCAGGGGGTATGCGCCCCATTATTCCCGGTTCATTTGGGACATATAGTACCGGTTTGTATCACAATCAGGGACTAAAGGAGTGGTGGCAGGCTGGTGTCAGTCTGGGGCCCCCACAAGCCCTTTTAGTCCCGGTTTGTGATACAAAACAGGACTATTGGTGGACCTTTAGTCCCGGTTTGTTTAACCAACCGGGACTAGAGCTCTCCCTATATAAACCCTTCGTCCAGCCCGACTCCATTTCTCTGTTTTCTCAATTCGAAATCCCCTCTCTATTCTTCCCCTAACTCGAGCTCCTCCATCCATTTTTCCCATGATTTTTCAAGATTTGAGGTACCCCAATCCATCCAAGTGTCCATAAAGGTTAGCAATTTTATCCTTTCATCTCTTATTGCTAGATCAACTCGTGCTATGCTTTATAAGTATAGTGATTTGTGGGATTTAGTTTGGGTGTAATTATGTGGTAGTTTTTTTGATTTATATGCAATTTGAGCTCAAATTAACTCCTTAGTTTGAATATTTGTTGGTGTGGTTTACTTAGTGTGCCTTCCCATCCCCATCCTAACCACCGTCGATCGACCGCACCGTCCCGTCACCTGCACCACCTTGCTGAGCCTCTTCTTGTGTTCTTATTATTTTTATAAATAAAATCATATTTGTATGATTTAGATAGTTACTTGCATAATTATCTTACTTGTATCATTGTTGTTATATATAGTGCCATAGTTACGATATATGTGCCCGTCGACCCTTGTCCGGTTTACGATTCAGATGTGGTATATTATCTTTTATAACTATTTGTTGCATTTCGTGTTAATGACAATTATGCCCATCAAGTTGACATAGATATTTTTATCTAGGAGGTTGTTCAACCAAAAATGCCAACCGACCCTATTTTCGTGAAGTTAATTTAGTTGAAAAACAAAACAAGGATTTGAAAGAAAGATTGAAAAGAGTCGAAGAAGAGAAGATGAAATTGGAGTTGTACGTTGCCGATGTCGTCGATGATCACAAGATCAAGATGGATGCAATGCGCTTGAAGATTTGAAAGATTAGAAAATATGCCATAAACATAGAGGCTTGGTATCATTATGTTGTTGGATCAATTTTTACCTTAGTTGCAATTTTAATCACATTTGTTGTTACATTTGAAATGTTTTAGCTAGATAGTTTTATGTTGTTTTATGAGAATAAGTGTGTTTGAACTTTATGTATGAACTTGTATGAATTTGGTCTTCTCGGTGTTGTGTAACGAAGATGAACTGGTAATGGATGTATGTTGACCGACACTCTCCCCAGTTCATTATTGGCATGCAGAATTTTTTTTGTGCGGCTGAGGCAAACAAGCGGGGTGGTTTTATGTGTTGCCCATGTTGTGTGTGTAGGAATGATAAGACTTACTCTAGCTCAAAACAAATTCACGTCCACCAGTTTACGTCTGGTTTCATGTCTAGCTATAATTGTTGGACCAATCATGGAGAAAGAGGGGTTCTAATGGAAGAGAATGACGAAGAAGATGATGACGACAACTATCCTAAATATGATGGTAGTACAATGGGGGAAGAGAATGAAGAAGAAGGAGCTGAGGTATCATATTAGCCCGGTGATGATCTTGGTTGGGCCATTGCTGATGCAAAGAGAAACTGCGAAAATGAAAAGGAGAAGTTGAAGTTGCAGCACATGTTAGAGGACCACAAAAAAGCATTGTACCCAAATTGTGAAGATGACAACACAAAGCTCGGTGCCACACTCGAATTGCTGCAATGAAAGGCAGAGAATAGTGTAGCTGACAAGGAATTTGAAAAGTTGTTGAAAATAATGTAGAATAAACTTCCAAAGGACAATGAATTTCCTGACAATACATATGAAGCAAGGAAGGTTGTCTGCCCTCTAGGATTTTAGGTGTAGAAGATGTATGCATGCACTAATGACTGCATAGTGTCCCACGGTGAGTACGAGAATTTTGATGCATGCCCAATATATAATGCATTGCGATATAAGATTGATCGTGATGACCCAGTTGATGATGTTCAAGGCAAGCGCCCTGGGAAGAGGATTGCTGCCAAGGTGATGTGGTATGTTCCTATAATACCACGGTTGAAACGTTTGTTCCAAAACAAAGAGCATGCCAAGTTGTTGCAAAGGCACAAAGAAGACCGTAAGAAAGACAGGAAGTTGAGAGTACCCGCTGATGGGTTGCAGTGGAGAAAAATCGAGAGAGACTGGCTCGACTATGCAAATGATCCAAGGAACGTATGCTTTGGTTTAAGTGCAGATTGCATTAATCTATTTGGGGAGCAGAATGGCAAGCATATCACATGTCCTGTGACTCTATGTATCTATAACCTTTCTCTTTTGTTGTGCATGAAGAGGAAGTTCATTATGATGCTAGTGCTCATCCAAGGCCCTAAGCAACCCGGAAACAACATTGATGTGTACCCAAGGCCATTAGTTGATGAACTTTTACACCTGTGGAATAAAAAAGGTGTACATGTGTGGGATGAGCACAAACAGTAGGAATTTGACCTACGAGCATTGCTCTCTAGAACCATCAATGATTGGCATGCTCTTAGTAACCTTTCAGGACAAACAAACAAGGGATACCATGCATACACGCATTGTTTATATGATACCCAAAGTATATATTTGGACATATGCAAGAAGAATGTGTACCTGGGACATCGCCGATTTCTTCCGCCAAGCATGCCTTAAGAAAGAAAGGCAAGCATTTCAAAGGTGAGGCAGATCACCGGAAGAAGCCCATCCTCCGTACTGGTGATGATATACTTGATATGGTCAAGGATTTAAAAGTAATATTTGGGAAGGGTCCTGACGGACAATCTGTTCTGACTAACACTAAGGGATGCGCACCCAGGTGGAAGAAAAAATATATATTTTGGAAGCTAGAAT
Source organism: Hordeum marinum (assembly GCA_022496015.1). NCBI lineage: Eukaryota > Viridiplantae > Streptophyta > Magnoliopsida > Poales > Poaceae > Hordeum > Hordeum marinum. Next base: position 476,531,158 of record CM039672.1, on the reverse strand, counting down.
ATTGGAAAGTACTAGAGGTCCGCTCTGCAATCAACGTGATGCACGTGACCGAGAATCTTTGCGTGAACCTGTTAGGATTCCTGGGCATGTATGGGAAGACAAAATATAAACTTGAGGCACGGGAGGACCAACAACGTGTGCACGAAAATGACGGCATGCATGTGTGGTATGATGGTCCTGCTAGCTACGCTCTTACTAAAGCAGAGAAGGAAATCTTGTTTGAATGTCTGCTCAGTATGAAGGTCCCATTTGGCTTCTCGTCGAATATAAAGGGAATAATAAATATGGCGTAGAAAAAAATTCAGAACCTAAAGTCTCATGACTGCCACGTGATCAGGATGCAATTTTTTTAATGGAAACTACAGGGCTATGCCCCACAACAATTTATTATAAGAATGCAAAAGAAAGTCATATGTACAAATCCACAAGTAGTGGATATGAAATAAAATCAAATAAAACCTAATCTATATAACATGGGAAAGTGAAAGAAGAGATCTTGAAGGAGGCAGGAAAGCAATCCAGTGTAATAGGTCCTCCTTGTGCCTTGATTTAATCCTGTGAGCCATCAGGGAGATGTCATGTATGAATCCAACCTTCCATTTACGAAAGGATGGTCTTATCTTCCTGAAGATCTTATTAGTTCTAACCATCCAGATATTCCACCATGATAAAAATAACACCTCTACAAAGAAAGTCTTATCAAACTCTTTCCTGGCTTGGGCTGCAATATCCACCATGTCATAGCTAGCAGGCCAGGTTATGTGGCACTGAAATTACACTGGAAGAACAAATGATTTCTATCCTCAAGAGAGCCAGCTCTCCATAACACACACTTAGGACCATCCTCAATTTTCTAGTGCCTTCTTTGAATCATGTCCTCTGTGTTCACTCTATCCATAATCACTAGCCATGTGAACATTTTAATGGACATAGTACAACAGCTCTTCCAAATCTAATTCAGGATTGGGTTTGCCACAATTGGCTTATGAACCAGGTCATAATACTTTTTGGCAGTGGATTTGGATTTCTTACTATCATTCCAAGACCCACAGTCAGGTTGCAGTCTATCTCTAGCAAAATTATGCAGGCATTGTGACAGTGTTTGAAACTCCACGTGTGCCTGTTCAGATAAGGGAAATTGGAAAAGATCCAGCAGGTTCTCTGCTCCTATGACTTGTTTCACTGATATGCTCCGATCCAAGCAGTAGGATAATAACCTTTTAAATTTATCTTGGAGTAACAAACTGTCACTGGTAGCCCTACATTCACTCCAAAATAAGATAGTGTCCCCACTGTTAACTTGAAGAACAGACATTGCTCTGAATTTATCCATGAGTTTGGATACATCCCTCCACCAAAATGATCCACACAAAGTGGTGTCATGGGGAACCCTACCAAAATAATAGGAATTCTAGATTAGTTGCACCCATGGAATATCTTCGTGTTGTAGAACTTGTGCAGATGTTTAAGAAGTAGAGCATCATTTTGCAGGCCCAGGTTTAGAATGCCCAAACCCCCTTGTTCTTGGGTCTGCAAACTAGAGGCCAAGCAGCCAAAGAGTGTCCAATTTCCTGTGCATACTTCCTCCATAAGCATTGCCTCTGAATCCTTTCCAATTGTTTCAATATACCAGGAGGAATTTGCAAGCTACATAAGAAGAATATAGGCATTAAACATATTACAGAATTCAGTAGTTGCAATCTTCCCCCCTGTGGAAACAACCATGAGCTGGCAGCGAGCCTCCTCTCCATCCACTCAACTAGGGGCATGAAATCAATGATCCTAGGCCATGTTGTTCCCAATGGCAAACCAAGATAAGTGAAGGGCATTGTCCCAATTTTACATCCCAGGATAGAAGCCAGCACTTTAGCCAAGTTGGAGTCCACATTGATGGGAATCATTGAAGATTTGTGGAAGTTAATTTTTAGTCTAGTTGATTGGGAAAAGATCATAAGAGCCTATTTCAGAACCACCAACTGATTACTCTGAGCAGGGATGAACAGAATGGTGTCATCAGCATACTGCACCACTGGGAAGTCTGGATCATGGGATGGTATTGGTATGGAAAGTAGGCCCCTATACCATGTTATTTAACATTGACTATAGCATATTAGCTGCTAGAACAAATAGCAAGGGAGACAGAGGATCTCCCTGCCTTACCCCACACTTGCATTTGAAGTGCCTACCAGGAACTCCATTTACTAGCACAGAGGAAGTTCCAGAGGATAATAGTTCTTTGACTCATGAAATCCACTTATTATGGAATCCCTTGGCCTTCAAAATGGTGAGAATATCCTCATGCTCAATAGAATCAAAAGCCTTCTCAAAATCCAGCTTGAATAGAATTATGGGCCTCCTTGACTGCTTGCATTGATGAATATACTCAAAGCTCCAAGCCAGACAATCCTGAATTGTTCTTGTTTTGATAAACCCATACTGGTTCTTGTGAATACATCTCAAAATCTAATGTTGAAACCTGTTGGCAGCCATTTGTTTTAGCAACTTAAGCCCAAAGCTAGTGAGGGATATGGGCCTATAATCACCCACTCCATCAGGAGTATTTGTTTTGGGTACCAAGAAAATATGAGAATCATTGATCCTCTCTAGCTTGGCTATTCCTGCGTGGAAATCCTGTACCAATTTTTTAAAATCATGAGAAATAATGTGCCAGAATTTCTTGAAGAACATTCCATTAAACCCATCAGGCCCTGCTGATTTATCCGCTGGCATTTCCTTCACCACCTGATAAAGTTCCTCTTTTCCAAATGGTTTGACAAGCACATCCAGACCAGGTACCCTCTGGATAATAGTATTCAGATCAAGACCCATATGAATTCCTTTAGCTGGACCCATTTTGCCCTTGTAAGCTTTATGGAAAGCATTAGCAATGACATCATGTTATGAAGTAACAGTGCCATCCTGCAGGGTCAAGGAGGCAATTGAGTTTTTCCTGTGCCTCTCAGATGCCATAGCTTGCAAGAATTTTGAGTTTTCTTCCCCAACCTTGATGTATGTGATGGTGCGTCTCTTTTTCTAGTAGACACACTGTAAATGAACCAAGTGTGCATGATGAAGTTTGACCAGCTTTCTGAAATTGAATTCCCGTCTGAATAGTGGTCTGCAGTCTTCCAAACTATCCATCCAGGAGATAACCCAATTACATTTCCCAATTAGATTCTTGATATGTGAAATACCTTTTTGCCATGACTTCAAAGACTTTCTCAGGGCTTTGAATCTATTTGAAATGATGGCAGTGATGTGTTTCTTGGAGGAGGGTTGTGACCAAGATGTTTGAACACATTCCAAAAAATCAGGCTGTTCAGTCCAATAGTTCTCAAATCTGAAAATGTTATTTTTTGGAATAGATGTGGATATAGTAACCAAGAAAGGTACATTATCAGAGGTGATTCTGGTTAATGGGATTACTTGTGACATCGGATAGGAATCAATCCAATTTCAGAGGTGAAAATCCAGTCTAGCCGTTGCAACAATGGGGAATCTTGCATGTTTGACTAGGTGTATTTTCTACCTTTAATAGATAATTCAAGCAATCCAAGTAAGCCTATTATTTCATTGAATACAAACATATCATTAACATCCCCCTGGCAAATTTTAGTTTTCCTGTGACCTGATGAAATTGAAGTCCCCGAGTATCATCCAGTTTGCATGTAGGTCAATATTAAGGTTATAGAGCCATTGTACAAATTCATCACACATTTCCCCTTGACAAGAAACATATACATTCACCAAAGTCCAGCAATCATTTATGGATCGATGTAAAGTTGACCACAATACCATATGATTTAATTTCCACCAGGGAACACGCAAAGCAATCTGATTGCCAGGCAATCAGCAAACCACCCGAGGCCCCACTTGAGGGGGACTCAATGAACCTGTCCAATCTAGCCGGGCATATTTTTCGAATTAATCTACGATCACACATAGACAACTTAGTTCCCTGCAAACAAACGATTGAACATTGGCGCTCATTCATCTTTTTTCTAACTCCTCTCTGGCGCGTATCATAATTTAGACCTCGCACATTCCAACAAAAGATCTTCCAACTTCGATTAGAATTTAAATTCATGATAAAAAATCAAAGCTTGAGCAGCAAAAGTACAACACATAGTGATGCACAAAAAAGCCAGAGTACCCCACAAAATAAAGAGTTGAGCAGCAGGTTCAACATAGAGGACATATAAAACCTAAGAAAACTAGCACAATTGAGGGGCTTGCCAAACCCATAAGAACCATTTGGAGAACACATCATTTCTCAGGTACCGTTGACGAATCTTCAGTAGGTTCAGCCATAAGCTTCTCCTGAGTGAGTAGCGTCGGGTCTATCTCTAGTTCTATTCCTGCATTCTGTAGAACTGCAATACGCGTTTCAGGAGGAAGCATGAGCTGCTCACTTTGCTGGGCCTTGGCGCCCATTGGGCCATTCTACTAGGCTTTGGGAGAGACTGTAATAGGCTTAGCTCTTGGCCTCTTCTTCCTCGGCTGCTGTGGCAATTCTTCAAACACCTATTTGAAACCAGCCCGCCGAGCAGAACCCCTTGTGCAACGTCTCACTAAAGTTTCCACGGTTGGTGCAGCCTTCTTCTTATTCTTTCTAGGTTGCACTCTCTCAGCAGAGAAGATAGTGGGACAACCCCTGGTACCTCCATCGATGGTGGCTGTGTGATCAGGGAATAAGGTACGCGCCATAGGCTTCCTTGCAGAGTGATCAGTTGATGAGCCGAAGAAGTACCATCATCAAGCCTAACCATGGTAGAAACCAATAGATCCCCATCAATTGCAATGCTCCATGCACGCTTGGAATAGATCATCGGGCCCAAAGGCTTGCAGAAGATAGGGCGAGGGACCTGCAAAACATCAAACTCTAGTAGTAACTAGAGGAAAGACCTTTGCCAAATCATCTCAGGGGGAAGTGTTAGGCCTTCCCTCACATGAATCATGCCAATGAATACTTGCTAGTGCTGAATAATAGGTGCCCGGTAAGGAACAATTGCAAGCTGTTGAACTGGCACAACTGTGTCTGCTGCATCATGCTGCTCCTGCAATACAATCTGATCAACACAGTCTGAAGTTTCAGGTTGGTCAATGACAATAGACACTTGATCTTGCACTGGCGGTACCTGTTGTGGGGGAGGTTGTTCCACCCAAACTGCATGACTCCATCCCTCAGCTGCATGACCCCATCCCTCCCCATCATTTTCCTGCACTGGGGCTCAGGCGCCAATGGAGATTCATTCCATCCAAGATGTGGGTAGGGAGGCAGGACGAAGGGGATGTTGTCTGGCACTAACTGTCCAGGCAGAGGGTGTGGGTTGCCATCTAGAGGCATTGGATCCTCATCGTTAGGCATATGTTTTACAAAATCCGCTCCAAGCATAGTCGCTTTCCAAGAAACCCTCGCGCCCCCCCATGCAGCATAATCCCCCACAACCACACTACAAGGAACCAATGGCGTATCAGGAAAAGAGGCCCCTGACAAAGTACGAACCAAATAGGGATCCTCACTGTTCAAAGAATGAAATTTGCTGAAGGTGCTAACTGCCTGTGTAATGGACTCAGTGGTGTGATTATCCAACGGAGTCCCAATGAACATAAGCCACCCATCCATGAATCCATGTGCGCCTCTAAAGCCGTCACCCCCATCATGCTTCATAAAATGCATAGATCGATTGTTCCCAATATCACAAGGAGCATGCCGAATCAGACCATAACGGAACACAGGATCTCTGTCTTGAAAAATACCTACTCCATGGAACCAGGGTTGAGCATAGCGCACCACAATACCTCTGTGTTGCATTAACTCAACCACTTGTTCTCGAAAAGGCCCCAAGGGGCCTTCTGGATGGGGCATCTCTTCCGCAATCATGTAGTCCTCATGGTAGCGTGCCGGCCTCGACGACGACGTGATGTAGGTGCATGGAAGACGAAGCTGGACACCATCGATGATGTGGTGACTAGCGGGGATGAAGCGCTCAAGATCAATCTCAAATACCACCAGGGCCGGGGAGGGATGTTCTCCAGATGGAGCAGAGGAGGAGGGCTTTGGAAGCAGAGCGTTAGGAGGTGATGATGTGACCGGGTGAAGGGTCTCATCGGCACTGTTACCCAAGTCGGTAGGCAACCCCGATAAATCCTAACTATGTTTTTGATTAATTGGACTCCATTCCAATCTGTTGGCACGCGTGAACTCAAAATAATCTTTCCTATAGTCACCCACCCGAGAGCAAGCCGAGCAAACCATTCTCCTTCCACAAGTCAGTGACAAGTGGCCCTGCTTGTTGCAAACTGAACACGTCATGATTTGGGCCACCATGTCATTGAGCATGTGGTCAAACTGGTTCGTCTCTTCCTGAAAACTAGGGATTTGTAGCGAAACGTCTGTGGGACGACTGCTAGATGGGCCGGGTAGCATAAGAGGCCAAATATCATGTGGGTCGTTGAGTGGGCCACGTCCCTGATTGCAGCCTTCAAATATTGGAGCATTTTGTGCGCCCGCTAGAATCTCGGAAGGAGCCGCCTGTCCTGCCAAAAAATGATCAGATGGAATCTCCATCGATCTCGGAAGAACGGGCAAGTTGGTTAGACGATCATTTTCCCTAGGACGAACAGAACAAAAAGTAATGTGTGGCCTCGATGTAGTCCATTGTAAATCCACGGAGGGAGAAGGTTGAATTACGACACACTCATGCTGTGAGAATCCATGTCTCGCCAGATTCAATGTGTCTATACACTCCTGGGTTGCTGGGTATCTATACCCTTTGCAGGCCAGATAGTTCATAAGGCTGGCAAATGATAATTTCTTTTTGGTAGTGCTGGCGTATTTGATGGATGATCTAGCAGGGGGGTTTATGCATGGTTAAAAGCCCCATAGTGGAACATCGTTTTGATGGACTAACCAGAAACCATTTTGCATCACATTGCTTTCTCCAAATCTTAAGTTCCCAAATCCAGTTGGGTCCCCCATTACCCCAGAGATTGAAATAGCACTTAAACAAATCACAAGCAAAAGAACACAGATCGACATTTAGAAAACCAACTTGCTGGCAAGAGACTTGGAAGGATAGTATCACAGAGGCTCAACATTGGGAGATAATGACAAGATGCCACAACCTGACCTTGAAGGTAGTGGTTGGCTCTGTTCTACCTCCCCGAGCTGAGGGAACTTTCCATTCCCATCTGATTCCACATGTCTATGATGTTGTGATGGTGGATGAAATAATGGATGGATATGAGGGGCTGGAGCTTGATAACCCTACAGGTGAAGAGGATATTGTTCTTTTGGAAAATGCTCAGAGGAGTACCTGTCTATGGAGAAAGGAGTACATCAAGCTTCCAAACTGGAAGCCTCAGCAGATTGAGCCTCCTCTGGAGCGTCAGGGCACTCTGCCTCCTCCTCCTCCTCCTCCTCCGGCGCGTGAGTTCACTCTGCCTCCTCCTCCATCTCCTCCTTCGCCTCCTCCGGTGCGTGAGGCCACTACGCCTCCTCCGACGCATGAGGCCACTCGACCTCCTCCGGTGTGTCAGGCCACTCAGCCTCCTCCGGCACATCAGGCCACTCCACCTCCTCCTCCTCCACCGCCTCCTCTAGTGCATCAGGCCACTCCACCTCCTCCGACATGTCAGCCACAACAGAAGGGAGACGTTTTTGCCGCTCCGACAGCTAGCAGTACAATAGGCGGTAAGAAATTCAAATTTGTTCCAAGCCTCAAGCCTCTTCCAAAGTTACTATACCAGAGGACTGACAAACAAAACGATGACAGCATTAAAGACGAAATGAACGCCGATTTTGCACGGAAACATCCACCCCCGAAGGAAATGGTAGATCCGGTGAAAGCGAAGCGCACTTTGGATTACCTAAGGCGACCATCACTGCCTCCGCTACCATCAAACTGTGACCGATGTATTATAAAGATATATACTGAAGCGCAGCGGTCGGGAAGTACTTCTAGTGCTACAAGAGTCAAGGAACGAAGAAGTGGGAAAACAATTCCCCAGCTCGACGAACAGGAGAAGCAATCATGCCCCCTGCTCAAGGTGTCTAGAGATATCGCTAATCATCTGGTGCTACTGCCCGGTACCAAACCTGGTGATTACTTGGGGGAAGATGTAATTTTTGAAACGGCTGAGGCAGTAGAAGAATATAAGTACGTGCACGGGAAGCCTCTCGTCAGACCTAATGATCCTAATCTAACAAGGATGATGTAAAATTTGCACGAGTGATACATGAAAACCTGAAGGGAGTGTGGGAGAGACACTATGTATGTTAGAGTTAAACCAGAGCATGAATTCATTGGACTCAACGTGATGACTATTGAATTTATGGAGTTATTTCAGTTATATAATCAACTAGCCCTCAACAAATAAATCATGACTTGCTACTGTCTGTAAGTTACTTCTATATTTAAGTCTCTAGCTCAGGTCTGTCATTGCATATATATATAATTATCCTCACTATATTATGCAGATTGAAGATCGTCGAATGCAAAAAAGTAGGAACCTTTGACGTTGGGTTCATTAACCAAGATGAAGAAACACTATCAAAGAGACCGAGGAGAACTTCCTAAAGTCGTTCCATAGACATCAAAACAAAAGAGAAATACTCTTTCCTTACAACTTCAAGTGCGGGTTGTTGTATTATCTGTATATTCGGTTTTGCTTACTTGAGGTTAAGTAATGTAATTGATGAGTTATATATGTGTGCGCAGTTACCACTTTATTCTGCTATCCATTAAGCTTGACGGGGCATTAGTAGCTGTCTTAGACTCGAGACGTAAAGATCCCGAGAATTATGCGGACATGACTATGATGCTCAAGAAGTAAGTTCAGTCAATACCGGGACCATATCGGCATACAACTTTCGTTAGTTTCCTAATATCAAGTAATCATTTTCTTTGCCTGGCAGGGTTTGGAAAAAGTTGACCCGAAAGGTTCCCAGTCTAAACAAAGAGTTGCGATTTACACACCCCAAAGTAAGTAGTAATTATCTAGTTCCGCGCATCTCTAATTGATTCAAATTTTGACCAACATATACCATGCTTGCTTATCAGTTTGATTGAACTCTATTCTCGTAATGTGCTTGTACCAGAAAGAAGGGACTGTTTTATGTGGATACTACGTATGTGAGTTCATTCGCCACTCAACCTCTGAGCGGGGCTTCTCTGACAAACAATTTGAAGTATTTACCATCAATTGTGTTGAGTTTTATTCATATATATGCATGTATTTACCCCCTTCTTTAAATTAGATCTGGCAAATGCGGGATGAACTCCTACCACATGATCGCATACGAGCAATTCAAGAGGAATTTGCGCGATTCTTTCTTTACCACGTCATACCTAAAGACGAAGAATACTATGTGGATTTGTGATTGGATCTTAGGTAGATGATTTTAGGGACTGTAAAAGATGTTATATTGTATATATGTAGTAGCGCCGGATAGATATACGAAAATTTGTTGTTCGACCAAGCACGGAGAAAGATATGTCACCCCTCTCTATATATGTTCAGCATGACGATCTTATGTAATTAATGGTTTCCTTCATTTGCGTATTAGCTAGCATCGAGTTCTTTCTATATGTATAGTAGCTAGCGACAACCAAGCATAGAGAAAGAGAGGCCACTTCTCTCTATTAGCTAGCTAACACAATATGAAACCCCTAAATTAACCCTCCAAAACCCCTAAACGCCCTTTCAAATAAAAAAAAAGCGCCTGACGCGTGGCAACCTTTTGGTCCCAGTTGGTGTTACCAACTGGGACTAAACGTACTCCTGCCTGGGCACCTCGTAGTGGCCACATGGAGCCCCTTTGGTCCCGGTTCGTAAGTGAACCGGACTAAAGGTTTTATGTATTAGTCTTGCTTGTTTTTTCCTGGCTCCAGAACCGGGACTAAAGGCCGTCTGGAACCGGCACTAGTTCCCTGTTTTCCACTAGTGGTGGCGCAAGTTTTCTATATGAAGGACATGTCTACCAAACTGAGAAAAAGAAAATATAAGATAGGGGATACATCATACGATGAGTCAAAGCACCACATGTTGGAAATATGCCCTAGAGGCAATAATAAAATGGTTATTATTGTATTTCCTTGTTCATGATAATTGTCTATTGTTCATGCTATAATTGTGTTAACCGGAAACCATAATACATGTGTGAATACATAGACCACAACATGTCCCTAGTGAGCCTCTAGTTGACTAGCTCGTTGATCAATAGATGGTCACGGTTTCATGGCCATGGACATTGGATGTCATTGATAACGGGATCACATCATTAGGAGAATGATGTGATGGACAAGACCCAATCCTAAGCATAGCACAAGATCGTGTAGTTCGTTTGCTAAAGCTTTTCAATGTCAAGTATCGTTTCCTTAGACCATGAGATTGTGCAACTCCCGGATACCGTAGGAATGCTTTGGGTGTGCCAAACGTCACAACGTAACTGGGTGGCTATAAAGGTGCACTACGGGTATCTCCGAAAGTATCTGTTGGGTTGGCATGAATCGAGACTGGGATTTGTCACTCCGTGTGACGGAGAGGTATCTCTGGGCCCACTCGGTAAGACATCATCATAATGAGCTCAATGTGACTAAGGAGTTAGCCACGGGATGATGTATTACGGAACGAGTAAAGAGACTTGCCAGTGACGATATTGAACAAGGTATGGGGATACCGACGATCGAATCTCGGGCAAGTACCATACCGATAGACAAAGGGAATTGTATACGGGATTGATTGAATCCCCGACATCGTGGTTCATCCGATGAGATCATCGTGGAGTACGTGGGAGCCAACATGGGTATCCAGATCCCGCTGTTGGTTATTGGCCGGAGAGGTGTCTCGGTCATGTCTACGTGTCTCCCGAACCCGTAGGGTCTACACACTTAAGGTTCGATGACGCTAGGGTTATAGGGAAATGGTATACGTGATTACCGAAGGTTGTTCGGAGTCCCGGATGAGATCCCGGACGTCACGAGGAGCTCCGGAATGGTCCGGAGGTAAAGATGGATATATAGGAAGTCCAGTTTTGGTCACCGGAAAGTTTTCGGGCTCATCGGTAGTGTACCGGGAGTGCCGGGAGGGTGCCGGAGGACCCCCGAGAGGGGTGTGACGACCAAAGGACCTCATGGGCCCTTAGAGGAGGTGTGCCAGCCCATATTGGGTCGTCCAAGACCATCTATGTGGGCCCATGTGGCTGGAGATAAGGAGATAAGGCAAAAGGGATTTAAAAGGAGGAGATCCACCTGCCTTGTGGGAGGTGGACTCTCCCTTTAATTCGGCCGACCCTCTCCTCTTTGGAGTAGAGGCCAAGCCAGCCCTCCACGTCCCTCCTCCTATATATACTTGAGGTTTTGGGTGTTTTGAGAGAGGATTTGATCTCTCTCTCTCACGGCAAAGCCCTACCTCTCTTCTTCCTCCTCCGCAGCGCTTAGGCGAAGCCCTGTCGGAATACCTTGCTACTCCACCACCACCACGCCGTCGTGCTGCTGTTGGAGCCCTTCCCCAACCTCTCCTTCCTCCTTGCTGGATCAAGGTGTTGGAGACGTCACCGGGCTGCACGTGTGTTGAACGCGGAGGTGCCGTCCGTTCGGCACTTGATCGGATCTACCGCGATCTGAATCGCTGCGAGTACGACTCCATCAACCGCGTTCTTGTAACGCTTCCGCTTAGCGATCTTCAAAGGTATGAAGATGCAATCTCTCCCCTCTCGTTGCTGGTTTCTCCATAGATAGATCTTGGTGAACGCGTAGGAAATTTTTTGATTTACTACTACGTCTCCCAACAGTGGCATCATGAGCTAGGTCTATGCGTAGAATCTATGCACGAGTAGAACACAAAGTAGTTGTGGGCGTCGATTTTGTTAATATGCTTGCCGTTACTAGTCTTATCTTGATTCGACGGTATTGTGGGATGAAGCGGCCCGAACCAACCTTATACGTACGCTTACGTGAGACCGGTTCCACCGCCTGACATGCACTAGTTGCATAAGGTGGCTAGCGGGTGTCTGTCTCTCCCACCTTAGTCGGATTGGATTCGATGAAAAGGGTCCTTATGAAGGGTAAATAGCAATTGGCATATCACGTTGTGGTTTTGACGTAGGTAAGAAACGTTCTTGCTAGAAACCTATAGCAACCACGTAAAAACTTGCAACTACAAATTAGAGGACGTCTAACTTGTTTTTGCAGCATATGCCGTGTGATGTGATATGGCCAAAAGGATGTGATGTGATGCATTGTGATGTATGAGATTGATCATGTTCTTGTAATAGGGTTCACGACTTGCATGTCGATGACTATAACAACCGGCAGGAGCCATAGGAGTTGTCTTATATTATTGTATGACCTGCGTGTCAATCATAAACGCCATGTAATTACTTTACTTTATTGCTAAACGTTAGTTGTAGTAGTAGAAGTAATAGTTGGCGAGACAACTTCATGAAGACACAATGATGGAGATCATGATGATGGAGATCATGGTGTCGTGCCGGTGACAGTGATGATCATGGTGCCCCGAAGATGGAGATCAAAGGAGCAAGATGATATTGGCCATATCATGTCACTATATTGATTGCATGTGATGTTTATCATGTTTACATCTTATTTGCATAGAACGACGGTAGTAAATAAGATGATCTCTCAATAAAATTTCAAGAAAGGTGTTCACCCTAACTGTGCACCGTTGCTAAGGATCGTCGTTCCGAAGCACCACGTGATGATCGGGTGTGATAGGTTCTAACGTTCGCATACAACGGGTGTAAGCCAGATTTACACATGCGAAACACTTAGGTTGACTTGACGAGCCTAGCATGTACAGACATGGCCTCGGAACACGGAGGACCGAAAGGTCGAACATGAGTCGTATAGAAGATACGATCAACATAGAGATGTTCACCATGGATGACTAGTCCGTCTCACGTGATGATCGGACACGGGCTAGTTGACATGGATCATGTATCACTTGGAAGACTAGAGAGATGTCTATCTAAGTGGGAGTTCATTAATAATTTGATTAAATGAACTTAATTATCATGAACTTAGTCTAAAAATGTCCTTGCAAATTATGTCGTAGATAGCTCGCGCTGTAGCTCCACAGTTTTATTGATACAATCCTAGAGAAAAGTAAGTTGAAAGTTGATGGTAGCAATAATGCGGACTGGGTCCGTGATCTGAGGATTGTCCTCATTGCTGCACGGAAAGCTTATGTTTTTGATGTACCGCTAACTGCACCACTCCCTCAAGCGTTGTCTGTAGATGTTGTGAACATATGACAGGCACTTTTTGGTGACTACGTGATAGTTCAATGCGTCATGCATTACGGCTTAGAATTGAGGCTCCAAAACGTTTTGAACGTCGCGGAACATATGAGATGTTCTAGGAGCTGAGATTGTGATCTCAGGCTCGTGCCTATGTTGAGAGGTATGAGACCTCCAACAAGATTCTTTGTCTGCAAGATAAAGGAGAATAGCTTAATCGGTGAGCGTGTGCTACAATCACTTGAATCAAGTGGGAGTTAATCTTCCACATGAGATGGTGATTAATGCAGTTCTCCAAGTCACTGCCACCAAGCTACTAGAGCTTCGTGATGAACTATAACATGCCAGGGATGGATAAGATGATCCCTGAGTTGTTCGTGATGTTTGACACCACGAAGGTAGAAATCAAGAAGGAGCATCAAGTGTTGATGGTTAAGTGAAACCACTAGTTTCAAAAAGGGGCAAGGGCAAGAAGGGAAAACTTCGGGAATGGCAAGCCAGTTGTTGCTCTAGTGAAGAAATCCAAGGTTGAGCCCGAACCCGAGACTAAGTGCTTCTGTTATGAGGAGAATGTTCGCTGAAGCGGAAAACCCCTAGATGCTTGGTAGATAAGAAGGCTGGTAATGTCGATGGAAGTATATTTGATATACGTGTTAGTGATGTGTACCTTGCTGGTACTCCTAGTAGCACCTCGGTATTGGATACCGGTTCGGTTGCTAAGTGTTAGCAACTCGAAATAAAAGCTACGGAATAAACGGAGACTAGCTAGGTGAAAGGTGACGATGTGTGTTGGAAGTATTTCCAAGATTGATGTGATCACCATCGCACGCTCTCTCTACCTTCGGGATTTGTGATAAACCTAAATAAATGTTATTTGGTGTTTGCGTTGAGCATGAACGTGATTAGATCATGATTAGTGCAATACGGTTATTCATATAAGTTAGAGAATAATGGTTATTCTATTTACATGGATAATGCCTTCAATGGTCATACACCCACTCGGAATGGTTTATCGAATCATGATCGTAGTAGTACACATGTTCATAACGTTGGTACCAAAAGATATAAAGTTAATAATGATAGTACCACATACTTGTGGCACTGCCACTAAATGTCATATTGGTATAAATCGCATGAAAGAAACTCCATGCTGATGGATTTTTGACTCACTCGATTTTGAATCGGTTGAGACATGCGAGCCATGCCCTTTTGGCAAGATGACTCAGACCCCGTCTTCCGGTATGATGGAGTGGACTAGTGGCTTATTGGAATTAATACATGTTGATGTATGTGGTCCAATGAGTGTTAAAACACACAGTGAATATCGTTATTTTTCTTTACATTCACTGATGATTTGAGTGAATATGGGGATATTTACTTAAACACGAGTCTGAAATGTTTGAAAGGTTCAAGGAGTTTCACAGTGAAGATAAAGATCATCGTGACAAGAAGATGAAATTTCTACGATATGATCGTGGAAGTGAATATCTAAGTTACGAGTTTGGTATGCAATTTTAGACAATGTGGAAATTGTTTCACAGCTCACGCCTCCTGGAACACCATAGTGTGATGGTGTGTTCGAACGTCGTAGTCGTGCTCTATTGGATATAGTGAGTACTATGATGTCTCTTATCATTTTGCCACTATCGTTATGGGGTTATGCATTAAAGACAAATCCATTCACTTTAATAGGGCACCATCTAAGTCTGTTGAGATGACACCGTGAGAATTATGGTTTGACAGAAGCCTAAGCTGTCATTTCTTAATGTTTGGGGCTGTGACGCTTATGTGAAAATGGGTTTTTCACCTAGCGAGCTCGAACTGAAAGCAGACAAATGCATCTTCATAGAATACCCTAATGAGACATTGGGTATACCTTCTATCTCAGATCCAAGCGCAAAAGGTGTTTGTTGCTAAGAACGGGTCCTTTCTTGAGAAAGAGTTTCTCTCGAAAGAATTGAGTGGGAGGAAGATAGAACTTGATAAGGTTGTTGAACCTTTGTTTCAACCAGAGAATAGCGCAACACAGAAAGATGTTTCTGTAGAGCCTACTCAGTTGAAAAGGAAGTTAATGATCATGATCATGAAGCTTCGGATCAAGTCACTATCGAACCTCGTAGGTCGACAAGGACGCGTACTGCTCCTGAGTAGTACGACAACCCTGTCTTGGAAATCATGTTGTTGGACAACGATGAACCTACGAACTATGGAGAAGCGATGGTGGGACCGGATTCCAACAAATGTCTAGGAGCCATGAAATCCGAGAAAGGATCCATGTATGAAAACCAAGTATGGACTTTGGTAGACTTGCCTGTTGAATGGCGGGTCATTGAGTACGAATGGACCTTTGAGATAAACATAGACGCTAATGGTGAAATGTCACCGTTTATAAATCTCGACTTGTCGCAAAGAAGTTTCCGCCAAGTTCAAGGAGTTGACTACGATGAGATTGTCTCATCTGTAGCGATGCTAAAAGTCTATTAAAATTTTGTTAGCAGTTGTTGCATTTTTCGATTATGAAATCTGGCAGATGGATGACAAAACAAGGTTTCCGTAATGGTTTCTGTGAGGAAGAGTTGTATGTGATACAACCAGAAGGTTTTGTCAATCCTAAGGATGCTAATAATATGCAAACTCCAGCGATCCTTCTATGGACTGGAGCAAGCATCTCGGAGTTGGAATATATGCTTTGATGAGGTGATCAAAGTTTTTAAGTTTATACAAAGTTTATGAGAAACTTGTATTTGCAAGAAAGTGAGTGGGAGCACTATAGAATTTCTTATAAGAATATGTAGTTGACATATTATTGATCAGAAATGATGTAGAATTTCTAGAAGAGCATGAAGGGTTGTTTGAAAAGAGTTTTTTCAAAGGAAGAGCCAGATAAAGCTACTATTTTATTGAGCATC
This sequence comes from Hordeum marinum, assembly GCA_022496015.1. Classification (NCBI taxonomy): domain Eukaryota; kingdom Viridiplantae; phylum Streptophyta; class Magnoliopsida; order Poales; family Poaceae; genus Hordeum; species Hordeum marinum. Next base: position 476,514,985 of record CM039672.1, on the reverse strand, counting down.
AAGATCTATAGGGATAGATCTATTCGCTTGATAAGTTTTTTCAACGAAGACATACCTTGACAAGTTTTTGAAGGAGTTCAAAATAGATGGGTCAAAGAAGGAGTTCTTGACTGTATTGTAAGGTGTGAAATTGAGTAAGACTCAATACCCGACCACGGCAGAAGATAAAGAAAAGATGAGTGTCATCTCCTATGCTTTAGCCATAGGCTCTATATAGTATGCCATGCTGTGTACCGCACCTGTGTGTGCCTTGCCATGAGTCTGTCAAGGGGTACAAGAGTAATCCAAGAGTGGATCACTGGACAGCGGTCAAAGTTAGCCTTAGTAACTTGAGAAGTAAGGAAATATTTCTCGATTATGGAGGTGATAAAGAGTTCATCGTAAAGTGTTACGATGATGCAAGCTTTAAAACCAATCCGGATGACTCTTAGTAGAAATCCAGCTACGTATAGTGGAGCAGCCATTTGGAATAGCTACAAGTGGAGCATGGGAGTAGTATCTACAAATATGACATGGAAAGTTTGCAAGGTACACACGGATCTGAATGTCGCAGACCCGCTGACTAAAAAACCCTCTTTCACGAGCAGAACATGAACAAACCCCAGAACTTATTGGGTGTTAATCACATGATGATATGATCACATGGTGATGTAAGTGTTAATCACATGGTGATGTGAACTAGATTATTGACTCTAGTGCAAGTGGGAGACTGTTGGAAATATGCCCTAGAGGCAATAATAAAATGGTTATTATTGTATTTCCTTGTTCATGATAATTGTCTATTGTTCATGCTATAATTGTGTTAACCGGAAACCATAATACATGTGTGAATACATAGACCACAACATGTCCCTAGTGAGCCTCTAGTTGACTAGCTCGTTGATCAATAGATGGTCACGGTTTCATGGCCATGGACATTGGATGTCATTGATAACGGGATCACATCATTAGGAGAATGATGTGATGGACAAGACCCAATCCTAAGCATAGCACAAGATCGTGTAGTTCGTTTGCTAAAGCTTTTCAATGTCAAGTATCGTTTCCTTAGACCATGAGATTGTGCAACTCCCGGATACCGTAGGAATGCTTTGGGTGTGCCAAACGTCACAACGTAACTGGGTGGCTATAAAGGTGCACTACGGGTATCTCCGAAAGTATCTGTTGGGTTGGCATGAATCGAGACTGGGATTTGTCACTCCGTGTGACGGAGAGGTATCTCTGGGCCCACTCGGTAAGACATCATCATAATGAGCTCAATGTGACTAAGGAGTTAGCCACGGGATGATGTATTACGGAACGAGTAAAGAGACTTGCCAGTGACGATATTGAACAAGGTATGGGGATACCGACGATCGAATCTCGGGCAAGTACCATACCGATAGACAAAGGGAATTGTATACGGGATTGATTGAATCCCCGACATCGTGGTTCATCCGATGAGATCATCGTGGAGTACGTGGGAGCCAACATGGGTATCCAGATCCCGCTGTTGGTTATTGGCCGGAGAGGTGTCTCGGTCATGTCTACGTGTCTCCCGAACCCGTAGGGTCTACACACTTAAGGTTCGATGACGCTAGGGTTATAGGGAAATGGTATACGTGATTACCGAAGGTTGTTCGGAGTCCCGGATGAGATCCCGGACGTCACGAGGAGCTCCGGAATGGTCCGGAGGTAAAGATGGATATATAGGAAGTCCAGTTTTGGTCACCGGAAAGTTTTCGGGCTCATCGGTAGTGTACCGGGAGTGCCGGGAGGGTGCCGGAGGACCCCCGAGAGGGGTGTGACGACCAAAGGACCTCATGGGCCCTTAGAGGAGGTGTGCCAGCCCATATTGGGTCGGCCAAGACCATCTATGTGGGCCCATGTGGCTGGAGATAAGGAGATAAGGCAAAAGGGATTTAAAAGGAGGAGATCCACCTCCCTTGTGGGAGGTGGACTCTCCCTTTAATTCGGCCGACCCTCTCCTCTTTGGATTAGAGGCCAAGCCAGCCCTCCACGTCCCTCCTCCTATATATACTTGAGGTTTTGGATGTTTTGAGAGAGGATTTGATCTCTCTCTCTCACGGCAAAGCCCTACCTCTCTTCTTCCTCCTCCGCAGCGCTTAGGCGAAGCCCTGTCGGAATACCTTGCTACTCCACCACCACCACGCCGTCGTGCTGCTGTTGGAGCCCTTCCCCAACCTCTCCTTCCTCCTTGCTGGATCAAGGTGTTGGAGACGTCACCGGGCTGCACGTGTGTTGAACGCGGAGGTGCCGTCCGTTCGGCACTTGATCGGATCTACCGCGATCTGAATCGCTGCGAGTACGACTCCATCAACCGCGTTCTTGTAACGCTTCCGCTTAGCGATCTTCAAAGGTATGAAGATGCAATCTCTCCCCTCTCGTTGCTGGTTTCTCCATAGATAGATCTTGGTGAACGCGTAGGAAATTTTTTGATTTACTACTACGTCTCCCAACAGTGGCATCATGAGCTAGGTCTATGCGTAGAATCTATGCACGAGTAGAACACAAAGTAGTTGTGGGCGTCGATTTTGTTAATATGCTTGTCGTTACTAGTCTTATCTTGATTCGACGGTATTGTGGGATGAAGCGGCCCGAACCAACCTTACACGTACGCTTACGTGAGACCGGTTCCACCGCCTGACATGCACTAGTTGCATAAGGTGGCTAGCGGGTGTCTGTCTCTCCCACCTTAGTCGGATTGGATTCGATGAAAAGGGTCCTTATGAAGGGTAAATAGCAATTGGCATATCACGTTGTGGTTTTGACGTAGGTAAGAAACGTTCTTGCTAGAAACCTATAGCAACCACGTAAAAACTTGCAACTACAAATTAGAGGACGTCTAACTTGTTTTTGCAGCATATGCCGTGTGATGTGATATGGCCAAAAGGATGTGATGTGATGCATTGTGATGTATGAGATTGATCATGTTCTTGTAATAGGGTTCACGACTTGCATGTCGATGACTATAACAACCGGCAGGAGCCATAGGAGTTGTCTTATATTATTGTATGACCTGCGTGTCAATCATAAACGCCATGTAATTACTTTACTTTATTGCTAAACGTTAGTTGTAGTAGTAGAAGTAATAGTTGGCGAGACAACTTCATGAAGACACAATGATGGAGATCATGATGATGGAGATCATGGTGTCGTGCCGGTGACAGTGATGATCATGGTGCCCCGAAGATGGAGATCAAAGGAGCAAGATGATATTGGCCATATCATGTCACTATATTGATTGCATGTGATGTTTATCATGTTTACATCTTATTTGCATAGAACGACGGTAGTAAATAAGATGATCTCTCAATAAAATTTCAAGAAAGGTGTTCACCCTAACTGTGCACCGTTGCTAAGGATCGTCGTTCCGAAGCACCACGTGATGATCGGGTGTGATAGGTTCTAACGTTCGCATACAACGGGTGTAAGCCAGATTTACACATGCGAAACACTTAGGTTGACTTGACGAGCCTAGCATGTACAGACATGGCCTCGGAACACGGAGGACCGAAAGGTCGAACATGAGTCGTATAGAAGATACGATTAACTTTTCTTCTCCAGTTAGCGCAGTGAAGATTGACCCAAGCATCATGCTAAATGAAAAAGACTTTCCATGGTTATGGCACAAAAATCAAGGCACACACGCGAATAAAAAGTTTTATACCCCAAGATCCCACTTTACGATGTGACTGGCTGCACCGTCATCACTTTTCTTCTCTAGTAAGTAGCCGAGATGGTTTAGTTTGTAGCATCCAGTTTTTGTTCTAACCCTCCTAACTTTTTACCACTTGCTCTGTTGGTGAAATGATGGTACCATGCCAAGTTTCAACCTTTTTAGAGTTCATTTGTGGTGTTTTTTAATTTCAGGGTCATTTAGCTAAAATGAAATCATTAAATGCATGAAAAATAGCAAATGAAGTTAGATAGGGTTGAAATTTTAGTATTTCGCTTCTAATGGTTCATATTAAATGCACAAAAATTCCGGAGTTGAAATAAGGCAAAAATTGAAATCCTTTTGTAACATACGAGTTTTCGTCCGAAACCCCGATACTTCGAAGGAGATTGTCCATTTTGTACACGAAGTGCATCCAGTGGGTGAAATGATGATACCGTGCCAAGTTTGAACCATTTTAGAGTTCATTTGTTGTGCTTTCTAATTTCATGGTCATTAGCTCAAATCAAATCATTAAATGCGAGCAAAATAGCAAATGAAGTTAGATAGGGTTGAAATTTTAGTAAGTGGCTTCTAATGGTTTACATTGAAATGCACAAAAAGTATGGAGTTGAAATAAGTTACAAAATGAAATCCTTTTGTAACAGATGAGTTTTCGTCCGAAACCCCGATACTTCGGAAGAGATTGTCCATTTTGTACACGAAGTGCATCCAGTTTTTGTCGTAACGCTCATAACCTTTTACAACATGCTATGTGGGTGAAATTTTGAGACCATGCCAAGTTTCAACCATTTCAGTGTTCATTTGTACTGTGTTTTAATTTTAGGGTCATTTAGCTCAAAACAAATTATTAAATACATGAAAATAGCCAATGAAGTTAGATAGGGTTGAAATTTCAGTATCTGGTTTATAATGGTTCATATTGAATGCACAAGAATTCTGGAGTTGCAATAAGTTAAAAAAATTGAAATCCTTTTGTAAGAGACGAGTTTTCATCCGAAACTATGATACTTCAAAGGAGATTGTCCATTTTGTACACGAAGTGCATCCATTTTTTGTCGTAATGCTCTCAACATTTTAGCACATGCTATGTGGTTTTAATGATGATGCCATGCCAAGTTTCAACCTTTTCAGAGTTCAGTTGGGTGATTTTTATAAAAAAAAATGAATGTATAAAACTAAAAGAGTTAAATAGAATCTGATTTTGATTAAAACACCTATTTAAATTATACTAAAAATTCCCAACTTTAACACCTATTTAAACTATTTCCATTTGAAAACTACTGGCAATAACAGAAGGTTTGTAACTGTTTTGACCTAAAGCAAAAAGATTCATGAAAAACTATGAATAAGTTTATTCCTTTTTCCACCAAACTTTCACTTTCCATGGTGGGTCGTATCCACGACTGCCTTCCATACAAACACCTTCCAAGGAATTTATTATTTGACAACATAAACTAATTTTTTTCATTTTTCATTTTGGGATTGGGAATCCCTATTACCTCCATACTCTCGTGCAATGACAAGTGAATAAACACTCATCTCGAGATTAACACATCTAGCATGAAAAAATATTGGTCACCCCTACCGTTTTACGAGCAGTACGAGCAAACAAAAAGGAAAATTTATTTTGAAAGTTTAGAGATGGCACATACAAATTTTCTTGGAACGACATGGACATACCATATCACTAGTAGAAAACGGGCCTTTAGTCCCGGTTCGTAAGGCCCTTTAGTCCCGGTTCTACAACCGGCACAAAAGGGTGGGGACTAAAACTCCCACCCCTTTAGTCCTGGTTCAACACGGACCAGGACTAAAGACACTCCACGTGGCGCGCTGGGGCTGGAGGACCTTTAGTCCCGGTTGGTGTTACCAACCTGGACTAAAGGAATATTTTCAGAATTTTTTTTGTATTTTTTCTTCGATTTTTTTTTCGATTTTGAAATCTTTGAATTTCAGAATTTTTTTGTAGTTTTTCTTCGATTTTTTTTGATTTTCAAATCTTTGAATTATTTGACAATTCAATCTCTAATCATCCTTCCTCACTGCTCCAGCGTGAAACACTCATTCCAAATTGTCTAACTTCCCGGTCGGTCACTTCCCGGTTGGTCACGCATCCTCTCACTGCTGCAGCCCCAGCACGCTTAATTTTCAGGTTCTATCACTCCTAGTTTCCAAGTCTGCACTTATTGTTTTCCTGACAATAGTAACCTATCAATCATATTAACCCTTAGGTCTTGATGTCACATGATTTAATTTTTTGAATTCCAAACAATTATTAAAATAAAGAAAATAATTAATAATAATATTGAATTTCAATGAAAATAAAATAAGTAATAGTATGATTTTATTCATTTTTTGCGATTTATTTATTTAATATGGCATATTTAATTTCTTTAAATCTGTCAATCGAAATTTTACAAATAATATATCCGTTATTATCAGAAATATATGAGGAATCCAAATATGACATCATTTCTTTATTTTCAAATAAAAATATTTTAAAATTATTATTTTTATTTTTTCTAGAAAAAATCTTCTTTTTGAAATAAATTTTTTACTTTCTGGATTTTGAGAATCTGTGAAAACTTCACCGGGTAAACCCCTGTGAAATCGAGCCCCAATATTTCTCTAGTTTTTTTATATATTAAACTTTTTTTTTACGATGTATGCAGAAGATATGGCCGTTTTACATTTTTTTTGTTTTTTTGCAAAACGTTCAAAATTCATATTACAAAATTTCTATAGCAAGTAAACACTAAAACCTAACTACATCTCAAAGAATTTTATTTTTTAAATATTAATCATTTTTGTTTATTTTCTACCAGCCTAAAGAAGGGGTCCACGGGGGTCGGGAGATAGAGTTCGAAAATTTCAGAACCCCTTTAGTCCGGATTAGTGTCCATCCAATCATTCTGTCGACTACATCTGTAGCATCGTCCCAGCCAGAGTCACAACTAAGGTTAACTAAGCCAGTGTTAACCCTTTCTAACTTCATTTGCTATTTTTCATGCATTTAATGCTTTTTCTGAGCTAAATGACCCTGATATTGAAAATCCCTACAAATGAACTCTGAAAAGGTTGAAACTTGGCATGCTGTCATCATTTCACCCACATAGCTTGTGCTAAAAAGTTGAGAGAGTTATGGCAAAAACTGGATGCACTTCATGTACAAACTAGAACATCTCCTTCGAAGTATCAAGGTTTCGGACGAAAACCCATCTGTTACAAAATCATTTCGTTTTTAAACTTATTTCAACTCCAGATTTTTGTGCATTCAATATGCACCATTCAAAGACACATCATCCATGTTCAACCATTTCTAACTTCATTTGCTAATTTTCATGCATTCAATCATGTTTTTGAGCTAAATGACCATGAAATTGAAAAGCACCACAAATTAACTCTGAAAAGGTTGAAACTTGGCATGGTGTCATCATTTCACCCACATGGCTTGTGCTAAAAAGTTGAGAGGGTTACGGCAAAAACTTGCTGCACTTCTTGTACAAACTAGACCATCTCCCTCCAAGTATCAAGGTTTCGGACGAAAACCCATATGTTACAAAGGCATTTCGTTTTTTTAAATTATTTCAACTCCAGACTTTTTGTGCATTCAATATGCACCATTCAAAGATACATCCTCAAAGTTCCACCCTTTCTAAATTCATTTGCTAATTTTCATGCATTAAATGATGTTTTTGAGCTAAATGGCCCTAAAATTGAAAAGCACTACAAATGAACTCTGGAAAGGTTGAAACTTGGCATGGTATCATCATTTCACTCACATAGCTTGTGCTCAAAAGTTTATAGGGTTACGGCAAAAACTGGATACACTTCGTGTACAAACTGGACCATCTCCTTCGAAGTGTCAAGGTTTTAGACGAAAACACATCTGTTACAAAGGCATTTCAGTTTTTTAACTTATTTCAACTCCATACTTTTTGTGCATTCAATATGAACCATTCAAAGCCACATCCTCAAAGTTCAACCCTTTCTAACTTCATTTGCTAATTTTCATGCATTCAGTGATTTTTTTGAGCTAAATGACCCTGAAATTGAAAAGCACTACAAATGAACTCTAAAAAGGTTGAAACTTGGCATGGTATCATCATTTCACCCACATAGCTTGTGCTAAAAAGTTGAGAGGGTTATGGCAAAAACTTGATGCACTTCGTGTACAAACTGGACCATCTCCTTCGTAGTAGCAAGGTTTGGGACGAAAATCCATCCTTACAAAGGCATTTCATTTTTGAACTTATTTCAAATTCAGACCTTTTGCGCATTCAATATGCACCATTCAAAGCCACATCCTCAAAGTTCAACCCTTTCTAACTTCATTAGCTAATTTTGAGCTAAATGACCCTGAAAACTAAAAGCAATACAAATGAACTCTGAAAAAGGTCAAAACTTGGCATGATATCATCATTTCACCGACATAGCTTGTGCAAAAAAGTTGAGAGGGTTATGGTAGAAAATGGATGCACTTCGTTTATAAACTGCGCCATCTCCTTCAAACTAGACAAACTATTTTTAAACTCAAGTTATTCACAATCTAGGGTTTGAAGAAAATATGAAGAAATACATATTTAAACCATTCAAATTTGAAAATTAATGGAACAAACAGAAACTAGACAAAATTTTGAATCTAGTGCAAAAAGAATCACTCAAAAATATCAAATATCCCAAAAGATATAAGCAATTTACAACAAAAACTTTCAGAACCCCTTTATTTCAGGTTGGTGTCTCCAACCGGGACTAAAGGTTACACCTTTAGTCAACCTTTAGTCCCAGTTGGAGACACCAACCGGTATGAAAGCCTCAACCCCTTTAGTCCCCGTTCGTGCCACGAACCGGGACTAAAGGTCCGGAACGAACCAGGACTAATGATGCCCGTCCCGAACCGGGAGTAATGGTCTCATTAGTGTCGGTTCAAAACTTGACCGGGACTAATGCTATGGACAAAAGGTCTGTTTTCTACTAGTGTATAGAGGTAGGTATAGTGGAATCATATGGCAAAACTTGGTTTAAGGATTTTGGATGCACAAGTATTATTTCTACTTAGTACAAGTGAAGGCTAGCATGAGGTTGAGAAGCATCCAACTAAGAAACAAAAAATCACATAAGCGAACATTAAGCATAAGTAACACTGAATAATGCACCATAAGTAGGATGTAATTTCATAGAACAACTATTGAGTTTCGTGCTTGCATAGGGAATCAGAAACCTTAACACCAATATTCTTGCTAAGCATAATTACTCATCAACATAACTCACATATCACTATTGTGATGTCATAAAACTATTACAAAGAATCAAGTTTAATTTGTCCATTGATCTTCATGAAAGTTTTTATTATATTCCTCTTGAATATCCATCACTTTGGGACTAGTTTTATATATTTCCATTCCTTTTTGATAAGCTCACATGGATATAAGTGAAGAACATGAGGATACAAGTTTCATCTCTCAAAATAAAAGAAGTGAAGCATGAGAGGATTTCTTCAAAATTTCCTAACTCTCAAATTAATCTAAGTGAAGTATGAGTGTATTTCTACAAAATTTTCCAAGCAAACCATTCTCAAAAAGATATAACTGAAGCATAAAGATCAATTCTAAAAACTCATATCACAGTTTGGCTCTCTCAACTAGGTGTGTGCAGTAAGGGCAAAAGCAAACAAAGCAAAGATACAAAACACTCCAAACAAAACTCATGATATGTGATGAATAAAAATATAGTTCCAAGTAGTATACCGATGGTCGTTGGAACCCCAAGCTTAGTTGCTTTTTTCTCTTTGGATATATCTAGGGGGTGCGGTAGCAGCCCCAAGTTAGGCTTTTTTTTACTCCTTGTTCCTTCATCCATCGTGATCTCACCAAAAACGTTAAAACTTTGATCACACAACACATAACTAAACTTTCGTTAGATCCGTCAGTATAAGAAAGCAAATCACTAATTTAGGTACTGTTGCCAACCCATTCATATTTTGTTATTGAATTAAAACTACTATATTTTAACTTTATCATGACTTATACCCCCCGATACAAGCCATAGATTCATCAAAACAAGCACACAACGCAATGAAAACAGAATCTGTTTTAGACAGAACAGGCTATAGTAATTTGTACTCTACCCATACTTACAGAACTCTAACAATTCTGAAGCATTAGGAAAACGGAAAGGATTTGTATATAAACATTGCGTTAAAATTGCAGATCAATATCAAATACCAGTAAAAAATGACAATTCATATGGTCGGCGTACTGTGAATGGGGGTACCTAGACCTGCCTGCCTGCAGCCCTGGGCATGGAACACGTCAACGACCAAATGCGACGAGGTGTGGCCCCACTCAGGACGAGGCCCTCGTGAGGGCCCAATCCTCACGAGGAGCAGCATCAAGACCGCAGGGGACATACCTCCCAAGCCCCCTTCGGAGCGGTGGAGATCTCTATGCAAGGCCGAACGTCGGGAGTCAAGGGTGACGCAAGGAAGGACAGGGAGGCGCCAGTGCGTGAGGCGGCGTAGTTTCCCCATTGGTGCAAAGGGAGCAAGGACGTACATGGGTTCCCAAAGCACCCCCAATGGTTTCTAGTCCGGTGCAAGAAGACCAGAACCACCTGTCCTGCAAGGCGGATGTCATGGTTGAGCCCGTCCATGCGCTGTCGATAGCCACTTTGCAGATGAAGACCACCTTTGGGAAGGGCAAGCACGAACCCTTGTCCCCCTTCAAAATTGGTCATTGTGGGATCTCTTTCCGCCATTGCGATAAGGTAAGGGGACCCGGGTCACCCCTACATATAGAGGATACGCTGCTTCGTAGAAGGGGGGATGGACCGACCTGAACCCAATCAACCAACTCCACCACTCACCAAACCAAAAGGAGCCTCGAACACCACTCAGAGCCCTAAGGAGGCCCTAAAACACTGTACTTCTTCATATAGCTCACCTCCTCGATAGGCAATCCACCAAAGTAGGAGTTGGATAATATGCTTCGCAGCAGCACGAACCTGGGTAAACTGTCGTGTTCATATTCTTCCTCGTCATCGTGCGATTTCCTTGTTGTGTTCATCGAGTAGCGAGCTAGGTCGGGAGAGGTTGCAGGGGATCTTTGCACACGCCCCTGTGTTCAAACCTTAAGTGTTTTGCGGAGCCCGAAATCCAACATTTGGCGCGCTAGGTAGAGGGTGTTGCGGAGTACCCCCCATGGCAAGATCTCCTCCCACTTTGCCACTCCGATGTCTGACGCTCGCCGCGCCTCCCTGAGCGCCGTGCCACCCATGTCGCCCAGACGGCATCGGTGGGCAACGCCGATGCACGCAGGTCACGTTCGCCTGTGGCAAACGCTGCCACGGGCCCCGATGCCCATGAGCAACAAGATTCCTCCCAGTTGGTCACTGTTGGGGAACGTTGCATGGGAAACAAAAAATTTCCTACGCACACGCAAGATCTATCCATGGTGATGAGCATCTACGAGAGGGGGAGTGGATCTACGTACCCTTGTAGATCGCTAAGCGAGAAGCGTTAAGTAACGTGGTTGGCGTAGTCGAATGTCTTCGCGATCCAAATCGCTGAGTGTCCCGCGATCCAATCATGAACCGTCCCGCGATCCAATCACGATCCATCCCGCGATCTCATCATGATCTGTCCCGCGATCTCATCACAATCCGTCTTGCGAACTAATCACGTTCCGTCTTGCGAACACATCATGATCCATCCCGCGATCTCATCACGATCTATCTCGCGAACACATCACGATCCGTCTCGCGATCTTGTCACGGTATGTCCCATGAACACATCATGATCCATCCCGCAAACTCATCGCGATCCGTTTCGTGGCCTTGATCACGGTCCTTCCGATATAGTACCGAACGGACGGCACCTCCGCATTCAGCACACGTGCAGCTTGATGACGATCTCCACCGTCTTGGTCCAGCAAGAGGAAGTGGAGAGGAGGAAGAGTTCACCGGCAGCATCACGATGCTCCGATGATGGTGGTGGAGCAATTCCGGCAGGGCTTCGCCAAAGCACTACAGAAATCCGATCTAGAGGAGCACCGGTGGAAAAGGTAGCACGTTGCCATAATTTCTGTGCAAAAACCCTCTATTCCACTAGTATATATAGGAGGGAGGGAGGAGGAGGTCTGTCACAAGGCCAAGGCCTCATAGGAGTCGGCCGAACCTATTAGGATTGGAGGACTCTCCTCCAATCCTAGTAGGACTAGGATTCGTCCCTTTTTTTTCCTTTTTCCATCTTTTCCTATTGTGTTTTCTTCTCCAAGCTGCATGGGCCTATTTTGGTTGTTCCACCAGCCCACTAAGGGCTGGTTATTACTTTCCCACAGCCCATGAAGCCTCTTGGGTCGAAATACCCCTCCCGGGGGTCTCCCGGTACACTACCGGCACTCCCGGTACACTACCGATGAGCCCGAAACTTTTCCGGCGACCAAACTGGGACTTCCTATATATGAATCTTTACCTCCGGACCATTCCGGAGCTCCTCATGATGTCCGGGATCTCATCCAGGACTCCGAACAACCTTCGGTCACCACCATACATAACTCTACACTACCGAAACATCACCAAACCTTAACTGTGCAGACCCTACGGGTTCGAGAACTATGTAGACATGGCCGAGACACCTCTACGGACAATAACCAATAGCGGGCCCTGGATGACCATATTTTTTCCTACATATTCTACGAAGATCATTATCGGTCAAACCTCTATGTCAAGGATTCAGTTAATCCCGTATAACGTCCCCTTTGTTCTTCGGTATGTTACTTGCCCGAGATTTGATCGTCGGTATCTCCATACCTAGTTCAACCTCGTTACCGGCAAGTCTCTTTACTCGTTCTGTCATGCAAGATCTCGTGGCTAACACTTTAGTCACATTGCTTGCAAGTCTTGTTGTGATGTTGCATTACCGAGTGGGCCCTGAGATACCTCTCCGTCACACGGAGTAACAAATCCCAGTCTTGATCCATGCCAACCCAACAGACACCCTTGGAGATACCTGTAGAGCACATTTATAGTCACCTTGTTACATTGTGACGTTTGATACACACAAAGCATTCCTATGGTGTCAGTGAGTTGCATGATCTCATGGTCATAGGAACATATACTTGACATGCAGAAAACAGTAGCAATAAACTGACACGATCATATGCTACGTTTGTAGTTTGGGTCTTGTCCATCACATCATTCTCCTAATGATGTGATCCCGTTATCAAATGACATCTCATGTCTATGGCTAGGAAACCTTAACCATCTTTGATAAATGAGCTAGTTCACTAGAGGCATACTAGGGACATAGTATTTTGTCTATGTATCCACACATGTATCTATCTTTCCGTTTAATACAATTATAGCATGGATAATAAACGATTATCATGAACAAGGAAATATGATAATAACTAATTTATTATTGCCTCTAGGGCATATTTACAACAGTCACTGCGCAGCGCGACGGCCAGACCACCACTCTGTCGATCGTCCCAGCCTCCAGTTCGTCCTCTCATGTTCGGCCAGGGCTAGTGCATTGCCAGGGCATGCTCGCCATGGCTAACGAACTACTCTGCTACTGCCCAACTCCCGACCAATACGACGACTAGATTCGGCGCATCACGGAGCTCCTCCTTGCTATCGACGACGCCTCGGCTCTCTCCTACTCGCTTCGAACCCAACCGTGTCTGGCAAACAATGTGGTACAAGACACGCAGCCTCCGCCTTCACGACGCGACACTGACCCCGAGCCCAGGCGACAAGCGCACCCCCATGACCGGCCTCACGGACCGAGGGCAAGGCCGGGGGATGAAGTAAGCTGCCAAGTGGTTCCCTGGTCGCGTGCCGTCGCTCGTGCATTCCCTGCGCTGCCGACCCGACGTCGCTGCCAGATACTGCTCGAGGCGGCCCCACAGGAGCATCAATACCAGGTCGCCCTCACGCAGATGGCGCCCGTCGATCCGGTGGGGTGCCTCGCCATGGCTCCGGAGCTCTACCTGACTGCGTGGCCCCACAAGTTGAAGCCCGACTTGCCCCCCGTTATGACGGCACCCCAGACCCAGCTGAGTTCCTACAGCTCTACTCGTTGAGTATCCGGGCGATAGGAGGAGACGACAAGGTCATGGCGTGCTGCTTCCCCATGGCGCTCAAGGATGGCACACTCTCCTGGCTCTTCAACCTCCCAAAGGCATGCATCACCTCGTGGGATGGTCTGCGCAAACACTTCATCGCCAACTTCCAAGGCAACCGCGACTGCTCGCCCACTGTGAATGACCTGCGGCTTATCAAGCAGCAGGAGGGGGAGACCCTGCACAAGTTCATACAACGTTTCATGACCACAAGCCTCAAGATCCCCAGGGCCTCGGATGAGGCCATCATTTCGGCCTTCACCAACAGAGTCGCTAACCTTAAAATGAAGGAAGAGCTCGCCATGAATGATGAATTGTGCTCTGCCTTGGAGAATTTCAACCTGGCGAACAAATGCGCCAACACCGAGGAGGAGCCAGAAGAGAAGAAGACCAAGGCCAAGAAAGCAAAGATCAAGGCCCTAGCGGTTCTCGTGGCTAAAGCCGAGGCAAAGCGCAGCTAGGGAGAAGAACCCCCCCCCCCCAAGGAGGAAGGCCTGCCTGCATCTTCCATGGCACCAACAACCATGACACTGCAGACTTCCAAGAACTCCGACTGATCCGTGCCGAGCACTTTGGCAGGCGTCCCGGCCGAGGCAACCGAGGCTTTGGGCGCTGAGATGGCCGCAGTGGACGCCGTTGGGACAACCGGGAGCCGCTTCAGGGGTGCACGATCAGCCTCAAGAGGTCCGCAGGCACGATGAACCTCAGGACGACCGTTGGCACGACCCGTCTAGTGAGGACCGCTGGTGCGACGACCCTCCGGAGGAGTCACCATGTGGACAGCCCCGCGAGGCTCGCTCGCGTGAGGCTAGACTACCTCCGCTGCCGCCACCACCCAGAAGGAAAGAGGAAGACAAGCAGGACGATGGGGCTAGGGGCTTCTAGGAAATCAGGGCGGTGGCCTGTATCTTGGGTGGCGCCCAGGCTCCGGCATTGAACCGTGCCTTCAAGAAATTCGCACAGGAGGTGAATGCAGCTCTCCCAAAGCCAGAAGCGATGCGCCCCCTCAATTGGTCCTAGACGGCCATCACCTTCGACTCAAGCAATCAGCTCAGGTGTTTGTTTATGGCCGGCAAGCTCCCCATGTTGTGTATCCCAACCATCAGTAATGTCCTCGTCACCAAGACCCTCATCGACGGTGGAGCGGGGCTCAATGTCCTCTCCATCGAGACCTTCGAGACGCTCTAGGTGCCATACAAACAGCTCACGCCATCTAAGCCCTTCTCGGAGGTCACAAACATGTCCACCGTACCCGTCGGGCAGGTGCGTCTGCCTGTCAGCTTGGGCGGGTGCAAGAACTGCCGCACCGAGATCATCGTCTTCGATGTTGTGCGCATCCACCTTACGTTCAACGTGATCCTTGGGTACCTGGCTCTGGCCAAGTTCATGGCAGTAACCCACTACGGCTACAACGTCCTCAAGATGCCAGGGAGTGGTGGCGTTATCAGCATTGCTTGCGATGAGAAGGATGTTGTCTGCACCCTCGAGCATGCATACCGCACTGTGGCGGCCGAGTGCTCGGACAACAAGGAATAAGCAATGCCTCGTGGGGACCCACACAAGAAGAAGAAGCAACTCCTCCCTGCAGGGCGTCCTAGAACTTCAGGCTCTACGCTCAGGGATTGTGCCCCACCTACTATCACATAGGAAAGTGTGCTTGGCCCCCCACTTGGGCCGGGGCTGGGGGTCTTCCATCGGGGAAGTCTCCGGCTTGGTTAGTGAGGCAAGAGAGGTGCTCGAGCACAACCTGAAGGCACGCTCTGACGCACGCCAGCTCGAGCTGGGATCATGGCGCGAGGGGCCCAGTTTGCGAGAGTCCGTCCTCAGAGCGATCGAAGAGCTTCGGGGAGCCCAAGCCGTGCGAGTTAGGGACTACCCTGCACCACCAATCGTAGTCGCCATCATAGGCAGAGTCAATCATCCGCGGATCTGCGTCAATGTGTTCGCGATCAACAAGGCCGCGGCTCAAGGCCCCTTCTGGCCGACGCGTGCCGATCATGATTAGGTCTACCCGAACACCTATGTTTGCATGCCCTTTGGGTTGGCGAACGCAGGCGTCACCTTCCAGCAAAGCGAGGAGCTGGAGGAGGGGCTCAGACTAAGCGAAGGTTCCGAGTCCGAGCCTCGGGAGACGACAGACCCGTGAAGGTCGCGCTCGTCAAAGCAGGAGATCGGGCAATGACGGTGGCCTCGGCTCTTTAGTGGCATGGCCGCAAGGTGACTTTTTGTTGGCTGTTGCCAAGTAAGTTTTTTGGTTCACTCTATCCAAGGGCGCCCACTGGGCCACATGATCTTCAGGAGATCAGGGAACGCCCCCGCCATCACTTCCTTTATGCGTATTTGAATAGTTTCTTGTGCATCTATTCTATGTCCTGACGTTCTGCCTTGCATCGCTGGGCGGTCAACCCCCGCTTGGGGGCTCCGGACGCATTGCATCACATGTAGTCTTGGGAGGCCCCGTGGCCTCCCGAGTCAGCAGCCGACAGGGTGGACGGGGGCTGCTCGAGCATCAAAGGGGGGCTCCTGAGCATTGAGCCTTAGGAGCCTTACTGGTGATAATGCCACTCGCCCTCCAGATGTCGTCCTGGTTTCCGGTCGGCGTCAGGAGAACCGGGGCCTCGACCCGTGAAGAGCATCCTTGGCTTCCGGTCGTACCTAATGGTGGTGGGGAAACATGTGCGATCGGAACCTGCAGACATAGAGCAGCTTGAACATCAAAGGGGGCTCCTCACGAGCCTTACTGGTTATAATGCCACTCAGCCTCCTGATGTCATCCTTGTTTCCAGTCGGCGTCAGGAGCGCCTGGGCCTCGCCCCATGAAGTGCGTCCTTGGTTTCTGGTTGTACCTAACGGTGGTGGGAAATGTGCGGGACCGGGACCTGAGGATGTAGATTGGCAAGAGGGCTCCCAAACTGCCTCACTCCTGACGAAGAAGAAGCAAGCGGGGTTTCAAATGCCCCCAACGACAAGCAGATTCCGGTGCAAACCGCCTTTGAGGTAGGAACACTCGCAAGGCCAAAGCACCCTCGCGATCTCCCAAATACACCTCCCAGTTCTACCGTGCCGTCCACGCGTACGGACTCTATGGGTTGTACATGCCCGGGGACCCCCGAGGACGCAGAGGGGTCCCTTCCCACATATTGTGGCAGCCATAGCCCAGCGCTGGCGGAGAAGTCAACATGATCCACCAATGACTATGCCCATGCAATGTTGAAGCCACAGCTCCATGCTAGCGGTCAACACGGTCCACCAATGACTATGCCCACACAAGGTGGAAGTCCCACGCCCAGTGCAGGGGGATAAACAACTGAGGGCACCCCAGCGGCTGCATCAAACCTTAGGAAGGTCCCTGGCGGCCCCTTTCTCGCTGTGTTCCCCCTTGGTGTCAAGAAGGATGTTCCTCGAAGCAAGCTCCCTCTCCTGCGCGTCCAGGCGCACCCACTCTGCTTCTTGGCAGGCCACCACCTGAGACAGCTCTGTTTCCCGAGCGGCAACCTTGGCCTCATGGGCCTTGAGGTCTTCCATCTGCTCACGAAGTTGCACCGCAAGCTTGGCCTTTACCTCATCGAAGATCTTCACACGGGCCTCCACCTCTTCGCGCGCGGCACGAGCGTCCATGGCTTCCTCCTTGCTCTTTGTCGCGACAGCTGTAGTCTGGCCCCACATCACCATAGCGGCGGTGGCAGCCTAGAGCCACCCTGGGAGGAGCTCTAGACATCCATCTGTGAGGCGATCACCGACACTCCCGAAGGCATCACGAACCTGACCCAGAGCAACGAAGGCCCCATCTAGGACATCGCGGACATGCACGGAGGCCTCAAGGTCTCCCCTGGAGGGGTCCCCAGCATGGCTGTAGGGTTGCCCTCAGGGAGGTGGCGCCACGAAGGATAGGAGGCTGCGGAGGCCGCTCGGCGACCGCGGACACGGGCGAATCGGTAGGCAGCAAGCCCTCAGGGGTTGGTCCTCCGGACGTCGGTGTCACCACGCCCCCATGGGAAGGAGTGATCATGTCAACAAGCATCGGGGGATCAGGGGGCTCGGCGATGGTGGCCAGAGAGGTCGCACGAGCCCTCTCTCCTTCAGCAACAGGTGACGGCATGTTGGCAAGGGCAGGCGGCGCGTCGGGAGTTTTGTTCGGCTTGACGGCCGCCTTCTTCTTCCTCATCTTCAACATAGCAACATCCCTGGTCACCAAACAAAGGGATGTCAACAATGCACAAGCCATAGACATGTGAGCCAAGCCAAGTCGGGGCGCTTACTTCTTGACATTGACCCACTTCCTATTACTTTCCGTCCCGGCAACGACGGGGGCGCCCGAGCACCCAATGGAGAGGTGGCCCTGCACAGAGCACGAGAGTCTCCAAGAGACGAGGCGACCATGGAAGAGATTGCCATGGCCCCGTCCTCGGCCACCTTGCCTGCGAGTTGTGATTCGAGAGGGGGCAAAGGCGGCGCCTCGATCATCCTACCAGCGGATGCAGGGCATGTCGGAGGAGACTCGGTGCCGCGCTTCCGGGGATCCGACACGCACGCGGAGCGCCTGGCATGAGGGGCTGACCCTAGTCCCTTGGAGGCCTTAGCGGTGCATGAGGAGCCCACAGCAGAAACTTCACCAACGTCATCATCATCTTCAAGCTCGCTCAGAAGGGTACCCTGCGACGGGGGGGGGGGGGGGGGGACACCCCTGCCGGGCTGTCGTCGGCCGTCCTCTCCGAGTCCTCCCCGCACGAGGTATCACCGGAACACACAACCACCGGACCAGGGCCCTCAGCTGGGAAAAGCCCCAGATCGTTGAAGACAGGCATCGCGGCAACTAGGTCGGCCCCGTTGTCGCGGCAGTACAGCGGATCGTGAGCCTCGGGAAGTTCGCCAAGGTCAGCCCCGAGCATGGTCTCCACAGCCCTGCTCAGTTACCGGGGAGATAAGCATGCAGGCTGAAACCTAAGGTAGTCGCTGCTGCCCTGATAGTCCCACAAGGGCCTAGAATGGGCCTGAAGGGGCACCAAGAACTCCTTCACTATCATTCCACCAGTCAGCTTCCCCTTCGGGAGATCCAACAGAGGGTTGGTGTCCTTGAGATCCATGAAGACCCAGCGGTGCCTGAAGTTCTCGACCTTCTTCCCGACTTGGAGGAGCATGTTGCCGCTCTAGGCAGAGATGAAAGAGACAAACGCCCCCGTTGGGAGCCGTCATGCAAGCGCAAGCTGAAGAAATGACAGAAGAGGGCTACCAAAGGCGGCAGGCCCATGAAGGCCTCACAGCAGAAGGCAAAGACGGACAATAGCCAGATGGAGTTGGGCTGGAGGTGAAGGGCCTGGATCCCGTAGTGGTCAAGGATGCCGGTGAAGAATGCAGAGAAGGGCAGAACAAGCCCAACGAACATTCTATGGAGGAAGAAGGGGTAGACCGCCTTGGACGAGGGCCGCTTCACCGAGGAGCCACCCAAGATCTGGGTCCGCCCTTTCTGACTAGATCCATCTGCCGTCCATGGGACCATGGGGAGGAGGTCCTCGTCCTTGGTGATAGTAGACCCCAAGAGCGCCGGCGAGGGCGGAGCGGAGGCAGAGCTCTGCGCCTCTGGCTTCTGCTTGCCGACGGGGTCCATCAAAGAGCTAGTAGAGCCGAAGCAGCAAGGAAGAGGACGGAGTGGCGCTGGATCTGGGGAGGCGCATGCTAGAGCGGGAGACCTAGGAAGCAAGAGCAGGTGCATAGGAAGGGAAAGAAATAATGGCCCAATGCTAGAGGTCAGGCTCTTGGCGATTCGAGCAGAGGCAGAAAGGGCGAAGGACACCCGACATCAGCCGCACAACACACACCAGGCCTGGCCCGCAGGTGTATGGGGCCCGTAGCGCTCCTGGCCGCCCTCAGGGCTCCACCCCGAGGATGGCCCGAGCATGTTGTGAGCTCGCGGGCTATTATCGGCATTCTAGGAACGGGGGTACACAGACCTCCCTGCCTGCGGCCCAGGGCATGGACCACCTCAACGACCAAACACAGCGAGGTGTGGCCCCACTTAGGACGAAGCCCTTGTGAGGAGGAGCAGCATGAAGACCGGCAGGGGACGGGCCTCCCCAGGCCCCCTCCGGAGGGGCGGAGATCTTTATGCAAGGCCCGGCCTCGGGAGTCAAGGGTGACGCAAGGGAGGACAAGCGGGCGCCAGTGCTCCAGGCGGTGAAGTTTCCCCCTTGGTGCAAAGGGAGCAAGTACGTATGTGAGTTCCCAAAGCACCTCCCCCAAAGGTTTCCATTCTGGTGCAAGAAGGCCACAACCACTCGTCCTGCAGGGCAGATGTCATCACTAAGCCCGTCCCTGCGCTGTCGACAACCACTTTGCAGACGAAGAGCGCCTTTGGGCAAGGCAAGCACGAAACCCTATCGCCCTTCAAAATTGGGCATTGTGGGATCCCTTCCCTCCATTGTGATAAGGGAAGGGGACCCGGGCTATGGCTATATATAAAAGATCGGGCTGCTTCGTAGAAGGGGGGACGGACCGACTCGAACCAAATCGACCAACTCCACCACTCACCAAACCACAAGGAGCCTCGAACACTACTGAGAGCCCTGAGGAGGCCCTGAAACACTGTACTTGTTCATCCACCTCACCTCCTCGAGAGGCAATCCACCAAAGAATGATTAGGGTATTACGCTTCGAAGTGGCCCGAACCTGGGTAAACTGGCGAGTTCTTTGTTGTGTTCATCGAGTAGCGAGCTACGTCGGGCGAGGCTGTAGGGGATCTTCGCACACGCCCCTGTGTTTGAACCTTAAGGGTTTTGCGGTGCCCGAAATCCAACACATATACTAGACGCAAACTTTCTCTTCCATATTCAGTATTACTTCTACTCTTCCCATGAATAATCATTAAGTCTTTACTTGGCACAAATACTAAATAAACCATAAAAACACAATCATAAAAGAAGCATAATTCTGACAACACACAAAACAGAAAGGAAAAAGCACAAAAATATTTATTCATTGGGTTGCCTCCCAACTAGTGCTATCGTTTTATGCCCCTAGCTAGGTATAACGGGTGGCTTCAAGTTTTGTCATCCTTAGTTTTGGATCCATAGGATTCCCTCGTGATTGACTCATATGGTGGCCTAATTCTAGTTCTATGGAAGTGTTCCATACCCTTGTAAGAGAAAACTGAAACTTAATATTGCCTTCTTTAATATCAATCACGATACTTATAGTGTGTAAAAACTGTCTACCAAGTATAATAGTACAAGACAGATGGCAATGAATATCAAGAACAATGAAACCAATGGGCAGATAATTCCTATTTGAAAGAATAAGAACATCATTACTTCTTTCCAAAGGCTCTTTAATAGTACAATCCGCCAATTGCAAATTAAGAGAACATTCTTGAATGTTGTTAGGACCAAGCACATCACATAGAGATTTCGGAATCGTGGAAACACTAGCACCCAAATCACACAAAGCAAAGCATTCATAATTTTTAATCTGGACCTTAACGGTAGGTTCCCACTCGTTATGCAATTTTCTAGGAACATAAATCCCCAACTCCAACTTTTCTTCAAAAGATTTCGTCATCTAGTAAAATCTTTATTTTTCTCATAAGGATGGGGTGAATTCAATATGGATTGCAGCAAAGAAACACACTCAATCAAATAGCAACTATCATAGTAAAATCCTCGGCAGATCACTTGTTAAAGGTTTGACCTCTCCAAACCCAATTTTATCAAAAATTTCATAAAGATTTTCACCGTCCCAATTATTGGGACACCTTCTTGCTAGAGTTGACCCTTCATTATCAATTTTAATATTACTAAACAAGGAATCAATAGAAGAAACACCAATCACTTTAAGATCTTCATCGTTCTTATAGCGGAAATAACTAAAAGATGATTTTTCTAAGATTTCTCTTTTAGCTCTAAGCATAGCGGTTCTTTTCTTACTATCATCCATAGAGACATATAAAGCTTTAATATATTCATCAATATTAGGCATGAAAGCTTTCAACTTGAGATTTTCAACATCATGGGCAATTCTATCAATGCTTCTAGACATATCATCAATCTTATTCAGCTTTTCTTCTATCGTAGTATTGAAAGCCTTTTGTGCATTGGTAAATTATTTATTATTACTCTCAAGATAAAAGGTGTTCCTATTATTATTGTAAGAAGAATTACCATTGGAATTACCATATTTATTAGAGGAATTTCCAGCAAAAGGCCTAGGATTAAAATTACCTCTATAAGATGTGATGAGATCGCGGGACGGATCATGATGTGACCGCGGGATGCTCGGCAACTTGGATCGCGAAGACGTTCGACTACATCAACCGCATTTCTTAATGCTGCCCGCTTAGTGATCTACAAGGGTCGGTAGATCCACTCTCCCTCTCGTAGATCCTCATCACCATGGATAGATCTTGCATGTGCGTAGAAAATTTTTTGTTTCCCATGCAACGTTCCCCAATAGTGGCATCATGAGCTAGGTCTATGTGTAGATGAGATCTCGAGTAGAAAACAAAGAGTTTGTGGGCGTTGATGCTTAGATTTCTTCCTCCCTTGCTCATGTTTTGGTTCAGTGGTATTGTGGGATGAAGCGGCCCGTACCAACCTTACTCGTATGCTTACAAGAGACCGGTTCCCTCGACTGACGTGTGACTTTGTTGCACAAAGATGGCTAGCGATTGTCTGTTTCTCCTACTTTAGTTGGATCGGATTTGACAAAGGCGATCTTTGAGAAGGTTCAAAAGCAATTTATGTATCACTGTTGTGGTTTTGCGTAGGTGAGAACCGTTCTTGCTAGATACCCGTATCAGCCACGTAAAACCTACAACAACAATTAGAGGACGTCTAACTTGTTTTTGTTGGGTATGTTGTGATGTGATATGGCCAATTACATGATGAGATATATGTGATGTATGAGAGGATCATGTATTGTATATAATATCACGACTTGCATGTCGATGAGTACGGCAACCGGTAGGAGCCATAGGGTTGTCTTTAATTATTGTATGACCTGCGTGTCAATCATTAAGCACTATGTAATGCTTTACTTTATCTCTAAGCGGTAGCAATAGTAGTAGAATCATGGTGGATGCGATAACCACGATGGCGACATGTTGATGGAGATCAAGATGATGGAGATCATGGTGTCATGCCGATGACAATGGAGATCCTGCCGGTGCTTTATGGATGGAGATCAAAATCACAAGTTCATGGCCATATCATGTCACTTATGATTTCCATGTGATGTTAATCCTTTTATGCACCTTGTTTTGCTTAGGACAATGGTAGCATTATAAGGTGATCCCACACTTAAATTTCAAGATAAATTGTGTTCTCCCCAAGTGTGCACCATTTCGAAAGTTCGTCGTATCGAGACACCATGTGATGATCGCGTGTGATAGACTCTACGTTCACATACACCGGGTGCAAGCCAGTGTTGCACATGCAGAACACTCTGGTTAAACTTGACGAGCCTAGCATGTACAGACATGGCCTCGGAATACAAGAGACCGAAAGGTCGAACATGAGTCATATAGTGTTGGGAGACGTAGTAATAAATCAAAATTTTCCTACGATCACGAAGATCTATCCATGGAGAAACCAGCAATGAGTGGGGAGAGATTGCATCTTCATACCTTTGAAGATTGCTAAGCGGAAGTGTTACAAGAACGCGATTGGTCGAGTCGTACTCGCAGCGATTCAGATCGCGGTGGATTCCGATCTAAGCGCCGAACAACGACGCCTTCGCATTCAACACACGTGCAGCCCGGTGACGTATCCTACACCTTGATCCAGCAAGGAGGAAGGAGAGGTTGGGGAAGGGCTCCAACAGCAGCACGACGGCGTGGTGGTGGTGGAGTAGCAGGGTATTACGGCAGGGCTTCGACTAAGCGTTGCGGAGGAGGAAGAAGAGAGGTAGGGCTTCGCCGTGAGAGAGAGAGTTCAGATCTGTTCTCAAAAGGCTAAAACATCAGGTATATATAGGAGTAGGGAGAGGGAGGGCTGTCTTGGACTCTCCTCCAAGGAGGAGAGCTTCGGCCGAATTAAATGGAGAGTCCACCTCCCACAAGGGAGGTGGAACTCTTCCTTTTGAATCATTTTTGGCCCTATCTCTTATCCCTAGCCGCATGGGACTTTAGCGAAAGTCTTGACCAGCCCAATAAGGGCTAGCACACTTTATCTAACAGCCCATGAGGTCCTTTGGTCGTCACACCCCTCCTGGGGGTCCTCCGGCACCCTCCCGGCACTCCCGGTACACTACCGATGAGCCCAAAAACTTTCCGGTGACCAAAACTGGACTTCTTATATATCAATGTTTACCTCCGGACCATTCTGGACCTCCTCTGACGTCCGGGATCTCATCCGGGACTCCAAACAACGTTCGATAATCATGTATACCATTTCCCTATAACCCTAGCGTCATCAAACCTTAAGTGTGTAGACCCTACAGGTACGGGAGACACGTAGACATGACCGAGACACCTGTCTGGTCAATAACCAACAGCGGGATCTAGATACTTATGTTGGCTCCCACGTACTCCATGATGATCTCATCGGATGAACCACGATTTCGGGGATTCAATTAATCCCGTATTCAATTCCCTTTGTCTACCGGTATGGTACTTTCCCGAGATTCGATCGTCGGTATCCCTATACTCTGTTCAATCTCGTTACCGGAAAGTCTCTTTACTCATTCCATAATATATCATCCCGTGGCTAACACCTTAGTCACATTGAGCTCATTATGATCATGTCTAACCGAGTGGGCCCAGAGATACCTCTCCGTCACACGGAGTGACAAATCCCAGTCTCGATTCGTGCCAACCCAACGGACATTTTCGGAGATACCCATGGTGCACCTTTATAGCCACCCAGTTACGTTGTGACGTTTGGCACACCCAAAGCATTCCTATGGTATCCGGGAGTTGCACAATCTCATGGTCTAAGGAAACGATACTTGACATTGGAAAAGCTTTACCAAACGAACTATACGATCTAGTGTTATGCTTAGGATTCGGTCTTGTCCATCACATTATTCTCCTAATGATGTGATCCCGTTATCAATGACATCCAATGTCCATGATCATGAAACCGTGACCATCTATTGATCAACGAGCTAGTTAACTAGAGACTTACTAGGGACATGTTGTGGTCTATGTATTTACACATGTATTACGGTTTCTGGTTAACACAATTGTAGCATGAACAATAGACAATTATCATGAACAAGGAAATACCATAATAACCATTTTATTATTGCCTCTAGGGCATATTTCCAACATATAGTAGATCTGATCAACATGATGATGTTCACCATTGAAACCACCTCAATTCACGTGATGATCGGACTTGAGTTATATCAGTCAAATGACTTGAGCGATGTCAATCTGTGTGGGAGTTCATAAGTAATATGATTAATTGAACTCATTATCATGAACATAGTCAGTAGTGTCTTTGCAAATTATGTTATAGATTACAAGTTCACATTGTAGATCACTTGATTTTTTATATGTTCCTAGAGAGATACAGTTGAAAGATGATGGTAGCAATATTGCGGGCTGGGTCCATGATCTGAGGATTGTCTTCATTGCTGCATAGAAGGATTATGTCCTTAATGCACCACTCAGTGCGCCACCCCCCTCTAGCGTCATTTGTAGATGTTGTGAACATTTGACAGGCTCGTTCCAATGACTACATGATAGTTCGGTGCATCATGCATTACGGCTTAGAATTGAGTCTCCAAAATGTTTTGAATGTCATGGAACATGTGAGAGGTTCTAAGAGCTAAAATTGTGATCTTAGGCTCATGCCCGTGTTGTGATATATGAGATCTCCAACAAGATTCTTTGCCTGTAGGATGAAGGAGAATAGCTCAATCGTTGAGCATGTGCTCAGATTATCTGGGTACTACAATCGCTTGAATTGAGATTGAGTTGATCTTCCAGGTAAGATAGCGATTGATATAGTTCTCCAAGTCACTATCACTAAGCTACTAGAGCTTCGTGATTAACTATGCAATGCCAGGGATAGAAATGATGATCCCTAAGCTATCCGTGATGTTTTACATTGCAAAGGTAGAAATCAAGAAGGAGCATCACGTGTTGATGGTTAGTAAAACCACTTGTTTCGAGAAGGGCAAGGGCAAGGAGGGAAACTTCATGGATGGTAAGTCAGTTGCTGCTCTAGTGAAGCAACCCAAAGTGGAACCCAAACCAGAGACTAAGTGCTTCTATTATGAGGAGAAAGGTCGCTGAAGCGGAATAACCCTAGATACTTGGTAGATAAGAAGGTTGGTAATGTCGACAGAAGTATACTTGATATATGTGTTATTCATGTGTACCTTGAGATTACTCCTAGTAGCAACTGGATATTGGATACTGGTTCGGTTGCTAAATGTTAGTAACTCGAAATAAAAGCTATGGAATAAACATAGACTAGCTAATAATGAGGTGACGATGTGTGTTGGAAATGTCTCCAAGGTTGATGTAATCAATATCGCATGCTCTCTCTACCTTCGGGATTAGTGACGAACCTAAATAAATGTTATTTGGTGTTTGTGTTGAGCATGAACGTGATTAGATCGTGTGTATTGCGATACGGTTATTCATTTAAGTTAGAGAATAATGGTTATTCTGTTTACATGAATAATACCTTCAATGGTCACGCACCCAATGAATGGTTTGTTGAATCTTGATCGTAGTAGTACACATGTTCATAACATAGATGCTAAAAGATACAAAGTTAATAATGATAGTACCACATACTTGTGGCACTACCGCTAAATTTCATATTGGTGTAAAGCGCATGAAGAAACTCCATGCTAATGGATCTTTGGACTCATTTGATTTCGAATCGGTTGAGACATGCGAACCATGCCTCGTTTTCAATATGATAGAGTAGAACAAGTAACTTATTGGAAATGATACATGTTGATGTATATGGTTCAATGAGTGTTGTAGCATGAAGTGGATCTCGGTGTTTTGTTACCTTCACTGATGATTTGACTAGATATAGTGTATATTTACTTAATGAAACACAAGTCTGAATCATTTGAAAGAGTTCAAACAATTTCGGAGTGAAGTTTAAGATCATCGTGACAAGAAGATAAAAATGTCTACAATATGATCGTGGAGGTGAATATCTGAGTTACGAGTTTGGCATACAACTTTAGACAATGTGGAAGTTGTTTCACAACTCACACCACTTGGAACACCATAGTTCAATGGTGTGTTTGATTGTCATAGTCATGCTCTATTGGATATGGTGCGAACTATAATGTCTCTTATCGTTTTGCCACTAACGTTTTGGGGTTATGCATTCGAGACAACTACATTCACTTTAAATAGGGCACCATCTAAATCCGTTGAGATGACACTGTATGAATTATGGTTTGATAGAAACCTAAGCTGTCATTTCTTAATGTTTGGGGCTGGGACGCTTATGTGAAAAATGGTTTCACCTAATGACCTCGAACTCAAAGCGAACAAATGCATCTTCATAGAATACCCTAAGAACAGTTGGGTATACCTTCTATCTCAGATCCGAGCATGAAGTGCTTGTTGCTAAAAATGGGTCCTTTCTAGAGAAAGAGTTTCTCTCGAAAGAACTAAGTGGGAGGAAGATAGAACTTGATGAGGTTGTTGAACCTTTGTTTCAGCCATAGAGTAGCGCAGCACAGAAAGATGTTTGTGTAGAGACTACGTGAGTTAAAGAGGAAGTTAATAATGATCATGAAGCTTCGGATCAAGTTACTATTGAACCTTGTAGGTCGACAAGCACGCATACTACTCCTGAGTGGTATGACAACCCTGTCTTAGAGGTCATGTTGTTGGACAACGATGAACCTACAAACTATGGAGAAGCGATGATGGGCCAGAATTCTTACAAATGGTTAGAGCCATGAAATCTGAGAAAGGATCCATGTATGAAATAGAGTATAGACTTTGGTAGACTTGCTCGTTGGACGGCGGGTCGTTGAGTACAAATAGACCTTTAAGATGAAGACAGACGCTGATGGTGAATGCCACCTTTTATAAAGCTCGACATGTCGCAGAGAAGTTTCCACCAAGTTCAAGGAATTGACTATGATGAGACTTTCTCACTCGTAGCGATGCTAAAGTCTGTTGGAATTATGTTAGCAGTTGCTGCGTTTTTCAATTATGAAATCTGGCAGATGGATGTCAAAACATCGTTTCTTTCCTTGAGGAAAGGTTGTATGAGATAACGAGAAGGTTTTGTCACTCCTAAGGATGATAAAAGGTGTGCAAGATTCACTGATCCTTCTATGGACTGAAGCAAGCATCTCGGTGTTGGAATATACGCTTTGATGAGGTGATCTATGTTTTTGGGTTTTTACAAAGTTTACGAGAAACTTCTATTTTTTACAAGAAAGTGAGTGGGAGAACTATAGAATTTCTGATAAGTATATGTATTTGACATATTGTTGTTCAGAAATGATGTAGAATTTCTTAAAGCGTAAACGGTTGTTTGAAAAAGAGTTTTTCAATGAAGACCTAGATAGAGCTACCTAATTGTTGGGCATCAAGATCTATAGAGATAGATAAATATGCTTGATGAGACTTTCAATGAGTGCATACCTAGACAAGATTTTGAAATAATTCAAAATGGATCAGTCAAAGAAGGAGTTCTTGCTTGATTTGTAAGGTGTGGAGTTGAGTGAGACTCAAAGCTCGAGCACAACAGAAGAAAGAGAAAGGATGAAGGTCGTCCCCTATGCCTTATCCATAGGCTCTGTACAGTATGCCATATTGTGTACTACACATGTGTGTGCCTTGCCATGACACTACAGGAAACAGGTACTTTGCCGTCCGCCATCCCGGACAGCAAAGGCATGAATCCCGGATAGCAAAGGCTTTGCCGTCCGCCAGCAGACGGCAAACCGTCCAGCTGAATAAGCCACGGTAAAGGCTGCTTTGCCGTCTGTTGGCGGACGGCAAAGACCTTTGAATCTTTGACGTCTGCCAGCGGATGGCAAAGGGCTTGGACGGAACACGTGGCCACTTAGCTCCGTTAGGGGCTTAACGGCGTGCTTTGCCATCTGCCAGCGGACGACAAAGCACCTTTTTTTGCAAGACTAGGTGGGTTCTTTGCCGTCCGCTAGCGGACGGCAAATCCCTAAGATTCTTTGCCGTCTGCCAGCTGACGGCAAAGAACACACCTAGGCCAGCCGCAGTTTGCACAGGTAGCTGCCACATGGCCGGTTTGCCGTCTGCCAGCTGATGGCAAAGTGGCTATATAGCCCCTGTTTTTTTTCAAAAATAATTCAATTTGAAACATATATATCCAACAATATCACATATATATCCTACAGTATCATATATATATATATATATATATATATCCAAGCATACCAACAATAAGTTGAAACAAGCATGTACCAACAATAAGTTCCAACATACAAGTCCAATACAAGTTTCCAACAACACACAATATGGTTTCCAACAATATATTGATACATACGTATCCAAAACAAGTTTTCCATAAACATAAAGGTAGCAGAAGTAGAAGAGTACAGTCCATCAATGCACTCTTCCTCATCTATAG
Source organism: Hordeum marinum (assembly GCA_022496015.1). Taxonomy (NCBI): domain Eukaryota; kingdom Viridiplantae; phylum Streptophyta; class Magnoliopsida; order Poales; family Poaceae; genus Hordeum; species Hordeum marinum. Next base: position 476,485,640 of record CM039672.1, on the reverse strand, counting down.
CAAATCTGCAAAGTACGAAAGATGATAGTTAGAAGAAGAAGAAGATTAGGTAGAAGAAAAAGAAGAAAAAGAAGAAGAAGAAGAAGAAGAAAAAGAAGAAGAAGAAGAAGAATTTATCTTCTCTTTCTTTTTCTCCTATCCTATCCTCTTCTCCAAGGTAGTGATGCCATTTTCTAGCTAACTAGGCATATCAAGTCATTTTGGAGGAAAAATGCTAAGTATAGGTCATTTTATAGATATCCTAGGTAGAATATATCAGTTTGGAGGTAAGTAAGGTTATTATCTATTTTTGAGGAAAATAAGCTAAGTATAGGTCATTTTGGAGCTAAACCAAGGTTATTTTGCCATTTTTTACCTAAGTGGGAAAATTATGTCATAAATGAAATAGCTAAGCAAATTATAGATCATTATTGAGCTATCCTAGGTAGTTATGCCATTTTGTACCTAAGTGAGCTAATTATGTCATAAATGAACTAGCTAAGCTAGCTATAGATCATTATTGAGCTATACTAGGTACTAATGCCATTTTCTAGCTAACTAAGCATATCAAGTCATTTTGGAGGAAAAAATGCTAAGTATAGGTCATTTTATAGCTATCCTAGGTGCAATATACCATTTTCTAGCTAACTAAGAATATAAAGTCATTTTTGAGGAAAATAAGCTAAGTATAGGTCATTTTGGATCTAAGTAGGTCATGTCTTAAGATAAGTATGCATTTGTTAACGAAAACAGTTGGAAAAACTTACCATCAACTTAAGCTAAGCACGCCCCGAGGAAGGAGGCTCAGAGCGCTCTCGTCCCCCGCCCACCATGTGTCAACACCTGCAATGACAAAGAGTGAACGAAATTATTTCAACATAAAAAAATTTTAATACGTAATAACGTATATATGTACATTATAATAATTGAATACCTCACATTACTAAAATTAATCTTCATCGTCTATATATCCTCCGGGATCAATAAATGCACAATCATCATCACTATCAGTAATGACGTGCTCATCAGCATCATCAATAAATGCATCAACATGTGGAAGGCCTCTATGTAATCGGTCAAGCATTGTCAGGTCATCCGCAGCAGTAAGCTCTTCTTCTTTTGTCTCTTCTTGTTCTTGCTCAGGGGTGAAGTCGGGTTCACTGTCACCGTCGACCTCAATGTTCTGGGGTGAAGTAGACGGTTCTTGAAGCATTTTTTGGAAACACGTGTTTCTTGGAAGAATTCTCCTTCATATGTGTCTGGGTTAATGTGAGGTTCATAATCATATTCATTGAGGGGAGGTGGTCTAAAATGTGGCGGCACATCATAAATGACATCCCAACCTTTCAAATTTGGATCCGTTTGGCAGGCCCACGGTAGATAGAAAACTTGGGTCGCCTATAGAGCCGCAATATAGACATTGGGAACATCCAAATGGGTGCTTTGTTTTATTTCGACTAGCCCTATATGTTCATAAGTCTTTCTAGTCTCCTTCGGCTGGAAGCAATAACATTTGAAGACTATGATGTTTGGTGGGTTTTCACCAAAGAATGTAAGTTCATAAATTGCTTCAACTCTTCCATAATACTCGATCCCTGCTTCACCGACAGCGGAGACACAAAAATTTGTAGACTTTCAGTCGGCCATAGATGGCTCTTTGCCAAAAGTACGAAAGCGATGCCCGTTGCTATCGTATTTGTCAAATGAACGGACCTTAAAGTCTAAACCGTTAGCGACTTGTCTCAATTCGGAGTCCATAGACTCTGCATTAGCCTACAAGCTTAATACCAAAGGATTGTTGCATTAGCCGCAAACTAGGTGAAGAAATGAAATCGACTAATTAATGGAAATTACCGTTTGCTTGAACCAAGAGAAGAAACCGGGATAGCCGGCTCTTTGCTTTGCCAGAAGCTCATACTCTTCGATGGAAACCTTTTGGATCACCGCTCCAGCCAAGAATTTGGTGACGTATCGACTGTATCACATATCCGGGAATAAGAGCATTTCAAAGGAATTAGAAGTTGCGAAACAATGTACCGAGAACTTACTCGATGTACGGCCGCACTTCTGTTAGGTTGTTGAGGATATACAATGAAATGGTGTGCCATTCTTCGACAGCCAACCCTATTGATTTCGAAGCATTGGCTGGTGCGAGCTTCCCTTTGAATAGGCTGAGGTTGGATCGACATTTTTCAAGGTCAACATCATTGTACCGAGGCTTCGAATTATGCAAATGATGATTCTGGGCTGTGTAGTGTGCTGTCACAAAGTTTTCCGCCTCCTTAGTAATGAATGCCTCGGTGATCGATGCTTCAACTCTACGTTTATTTTTACATTTTGGTCGAAGCGTCTTCTGCATCCTCTCAGTTGAGAAGCACCAATGATTTTGCACGCCCCCCCCCCCAATCTTGCCTTGGTCGGGAGATGCAAAATCAAATGCTGCATTGGATTAAAGAAGCCCGATGGAAAGATCTTTTCTAACTTGCAGATCAACTCCGGCGCCAACTCTTCCAGTTCGTCTAGCATGTCAGGCGATAGTTCTTTCGCACAAAGAGCATGAAAGAAATAGCTCAGCTCTGCCAGTGCCATTCATCCTCAGGGATAACGACTCGCAACATCACATGCATTACCCGCTCAAGCCATATGTGCCAATCATGACTCTTGAGACCAAATATTTTCAATTTTTCAAGACTCGCTCCCCTCTTTACATTCGGTGCATAACCATCGGGGAAGATCAACTGCATTTTCACCCACAAGATCATTTCCCTCATAGCTGGCCTTCCAAGATTGAACCATGCCTTTGGCTTCCGCCAGTTCTTCTTTGCTTTCAGATGTCGAATGTTTTGTAACGGTCTATCACATAGAGCCTCCTGGTCGACTCTAGCCTTAGGATTATCCTTCGACTTCCCCTCTATGCCGAACAATGTACCAAAAAGGGCCTCCGCGATATCCTTTTCAGTGTGCATCACGTCGATGTTGTGTGGGCAAAGGAGGTCTTTGAAGTAAGGCAGATCCCACAAACATATCTTGTGAGTCTAGGCGTGTTCCGTATTATACCCTTTGAAATACCCTGGACGATCTGGATCCAGCTCGAGAGTGTTTATCTAATCCAGGATATGTTGGCCTGTCAACGTAGGTGGTGCAGTGTTTTTGACAACTCTACCTTTGATGAAATTCTAACTGTCTTTTCTAAACTTATGGTCAGGATCCAGGAACTGTCTATGCATGTGGAGCAAGAAAACTTGCGACCCGCCTCCAGCCAACGAAACTGAAGAGTTGCCTTGCATGTGGGGCATGGAAACCTTCCATGCACACACCAGCCAACGAATAGCGCATACGCCGGCAGGTCATGCATCGAGTACATGTACCACACATGCATTTTGAAGTTCTTTTTTGAAGCGACATCGCATACCTTTATCCCATTATCCCAGGCTTCTTGCAATGCATCATTAAATGGTTGCATGTACACATTCATATTCTTCCCTCGATATTTTGGCCCTGGAATTATCATGGTCAGGAAAATGTTCTTTCTTTTCATAATCTCTCCTAGGGGAGATTGAGTGGAATGAAAAATACAGGTGAAGAACTGTATTGTGCTGCTGTCATATCATACACATTGAACCCATCTGTGCTGATGGCAACTCGAGGATGCCTTGGATCTGCTGCTTTATCCTTATGTCATGCATCGAATTGCTTCCATGCAAAAGTGTCCGAAGTGTATCCCAACATCGGATTCCCATATGCATCAAGTTCTGTTCTTTTGCGCAATTTATGCAACATCATCTGTCTAGCCGTCTCTTTGACCATGAAAAGCCATTGAAGTCTTGGTATAATTGGCAGATACCGAAGAACATTAATGGGGATTTTGGTCTGACTCTTCTCACCCATACCGTTGTCTACCAGAACATACCTAGAAGGATTGCAAATGGGGCGATAGTTCCAGCCCGCATATTGAAGCCTAAATAAGGCACATCCATTCTCATAGGCATCTATCTTCTCATAGGGCATCTCAAGCACATGCAGGATTTTATCCGACTGTGACAGGTTTGGTGGCAATACATGGCCTTTGGGTAGAAAGCGTCCAAATATCGTCATAATCGCGTCGTAGCCTTCTCTACCCAGGTTGAACTGAGCCTTTAGAGCCATTACTTGCGTGATGGCATCCAACTGACAAAGCTCGGTGTGCTCGTGGAGAGGACGTTTTGAAGACTCCAACATTTCATAAAAGGCCTTTGCAGATTCCTCCATCTCATCACCCGAATCCCGAGCATCATCAGAGTCTTGCACCATGTCTTCGATCCCGGTACCATGCTCGTCGGTGCGACGACGAAGCACCTCAGCTCTGGCACGTTGGGCAGACTCACCATGAAATGTCTAGACCATATAATTAGGCGTAAAACCCCACTTATGTAGGTGTTTGATCATTTCAATCTCTGACTTCTTCTTACAGTTGTCGCAATCGACACAATGGCACCAGGTTGTTTTCTGTCCATTTGCAAATGCGACTATCACAAACTCCTTGGTTTTTGTTAACCATTCACCGGTCATGTCTTTCTCATTAGCGTGACCGGTGTACATCCACCCACGATCACTCGTCCTGCCTAGCTAGTGGACACACACAAAATATATACATAATTCAGCAAACCATATTCATCAGTTAATAGAGTTGGTTAGTTTCATTACGTCGAGGCAACCCTAGACGCTAGTAGGTAAAGATAGGTCCTAATCCCACCCGAGTATGTGTAGATTGGGTTCGTTTTCCCATGCTTCGCTCCGGATCCAACGCACAAGTTCGGCAGCACCTCCCCGCTGTTCTCATGATACACGTCTCGGCAATAAGCAGAGAGGATGTTTACCCGGAGAACAACAGGGAGGCACTGACAAAATTGTGCATTGGATCTAGAGCAGAGCTTGTGGTAAAATGAACCCAATCTACACATACTCGGTCTGTTCATGGATAACATTGGACAATATGAAAGAGTCACGGTTATAAATATGCAAATGAATACATATTTATAGATGTAACCCTTTCGAACGGGAGACGCATAGTGGTCACGCATACTGATGATTCAAGAGCCCTAGAGCTAGCAAGTTTCATCGGCACGAAGACCGGAACAGAGGAAATGAAGGGTGCAGGAGGAGATGTCATTTGTGCTCACCCACGAATGCAGGGGCGAAGCTCGTCGAACACACGGGGAGGTTGTCAAACACCAGACCCTCGTAGCGACGAAACAACTGCACCTTTAAATCCACCTGATCAACATAAATATGATGTTCTTTATAACAAAATTGAAAAATATATGACCTAGCTAACTCATAATTCACAAGTATATGAGGTGGGGTCGGTGTGTCGGGGGTGTCGTGTCGGCGTCGAGGTGTCGGGCTTGTCGTGTCGGGGTTAGTGTGATGTGTTGTGGTCGGGGGTGCCATGTCGGGGTGTCGGGGTTACATCGGCGCTGACGCACCCCTCCTCCTCCTCTTCTTCTTCTCCTTCTTCTTTTTCTTCTTTTCTTCTTCTCCTCCTCCTCCTCCTCCTTTTCTTCGTCCTTTTCTTCTTCTCCTTCCTCTTCTTCTTCTTCTTCATCTCCTTCTCCTCCTTGCTTCTTACTAAACTAAATTACTAACTAACTAACCTAACTACATTACTAAATTACTAACTAAACTAAACTATTAACTACAACTAACTAACTAAATTACTAACTAAACTAATTAACTACAACTAATAACTAACTAAATTACTAACTAGAATATTAGAAAAAAAGTAGAGACGGGGAGGGGGCTCACCAGAGTGGGGTCGGTGGAGGCCGGCGGTGGGGCGTCGGGGGTGGGGGGGCAAGGGCGGCCGACGGGCGGGTGGGCGCGGGCGGCCGGCGGGGCGGAGGGGCTTTGGCGGGGGCCGGGGCGGGACGGCCGGTGGGCGGAGGGGCGCTGGCGAGGGCGGGGGCGGGGGCAGGGTGGCCGGCGGCAGAGGGCTGGTGGCGGCGGGGGCGGCCAGCGACGGAGGGGTGCGGGCATTGGCGAGGCGCCCTACGGGCGGGAGGTGGGCGGAGGTGCGTGGTTGGCCGGCGGGGCGGGATGGGCGTGGGCGGCCGGCGGGCGGGGTGGGCGTGGTCGGCCGATGGGCGGGGTGGGCACGGTCGGCCGGCGGGGCGGCAGCAGGGGCGTGGCGGCGCGGCTATGGTGGTGGCATGCGAGCGTGCGGGCGTGGGGGGAGACGATGCGGGCGTGCAGGCGTGCCGGTGCCATTAGTTAGGTTTACCTCTTTGTCATCCGCTAGCAGAGGGCAAAGAGGTGGGGTGCTGGGCTGATTCAGTACTGTTGTTAATTGGGGCCCACCCCAGCTCTTTGTCGTCCGCTCGCTGACGGCAAAGTTTCTTTGTCGTCCGCTAGTAGACGGCAAAGAGCTGGCAGATGGCAAAGCCCCTCTTTGTCGTCTGACGTCTCTTTGCCATCCGCTTCGAGCTAGCTGATGGCAAAGGCACTCGTTGCCATCCGCCAGCAGGCGGCAAAGAGCTGGCAGACGACAAATTGTATGATTCCTGTAGTGTGAGTCTGTCAAGGGGTACATAAGTGGATCACTGGACAGCGGTCAAGATTATCCTTAGTAACTAAAGTACTAAGGATATGTTTCTCGATTATGGAGGTGATAAAGACTTCGTTGTAAAGAGTTACGTCGATGCAAGCTTTGACACTGATCCGGATGGCTCTTAGTAGCAATCCGGATACGTATAGTGGAGTAGCCATTTGCAATAGCTCCAAGTGGAGTGTGGTAGGAGTGTCTACAGTAAGACATAGAGATTTGCAAAGTACACACGGATCTATATGTCACAGACCCGTTGACTAAAAGACCTCTCTCACATGCAAAGCATGGTCGAGCCCCAGAACTCATTGGGTGTTAGATTAATAACAATGCGAATCACATGGTGATGTGAACTAGATTATTGACTCTAGTGCAAGTGGGAGACTATTGGAAGTATGCCCTAGAGGCAATAATAAATTAGTTATTATCATATTTCCTTGTTCAGGATAATCGTTTATTCTCCAGGCTAGAATTGTATTGATCGGAAACTCGTATACATGTGTGGCTACATATACAACACCATGTCCCTAGTATGCCTTTGATAGACTAGCTCGTTGAAGATGGTTAAGGTTTCCTAGCCATGGGCATGAGATGTCATTTGATAATGGGATCACATCATTAGGAGAATGATGTGATGGACAAGACCCAAACTATAAACATAGCATATGATCGTGTCAGTTTATTGCTACTGTTTTCTACATGTCAAGTATGTGTTGCTATGACCATGAGATCATACAACTCACTGAACGGATAATTAACTTGTGTGTATCAAACGTCACAATGTAACTGGGTGACTATAAAGGTGCTCTATAGGTATCTCCGAGGTTATCTGTTGGGTTCGCATGGATCAAGACTGGGATTTGTTGCTCCGTGTGATGGAGAGGTATCTCAAGGCCCACTCGGTAATACAACATCACAATAAGCCTTGCAAGCAATGTGAATAATTGTTAGCCACGGGATCTTGTATTACAGAACGAGTAAAGAGACTTGCCGGTAACGAGGTTGAACTAGGTATACATATACCGATGATCGAATATCGGGCAAGTAACATACCGAAGAACAAAGGGAACATCATACGGGATTAACTGAATCCTTGACATAAAGGTTCGACCGATAAAGATCTTCGTAGAATATGTAGGAATCAATATGGGCATCCAGGTCCCACTATTGGTTATTGACCGTAGAGGTGTCTCGGTCATGTCTACATAGTTCTCGAACCCGAAGGGTCTGCACACTTAACGTTTGGTGACGTTTCGGTAGTATAGAGTTATGTATGGTTGTGATCGAAAGTTGCTCGGAGTCCCAGATGAGATCCCGGACGTCACGAGGAGCTCCGGAATGGTTCGGAGGTAAAGACTGATATATAGGAAGTCCTGTTTTGGTCATCGGAAAAGTTTCGGGCTCATCGGTAGTGTACCGGGAGTGCCGGTACGGTATCGGGGGACCATTGAGAGGGGTATTTCGACCCAAGAGGCTACACGGGCTGTGGGATAAGGTATACCAGCCATTAGTGGGCTGGACGAATCCCCACAGGAAGCCCATGCGGTTGGAAAGAAAACCCAAGGTGGAAAAGGTGGAAAAAAAGGCTAAAATAAGGAAGGATTCCTAATCCGACTAGGAGTGGAGGAGTAGGACTCGTCCCTCCACTTAGGCTGATGCCAAAGTGCTGGCCCTTGGCAGCCAACCCTCCTCCTCTCCTCCTCCTATATATACTAGAGGTTTTGAGTGTTTTGAGACACATTTGTTTCAGCGGTGCTTAGGCGAAGCCCTGCTAGAATAGCTCCACCACCATTGATGCAACACCGTCGCTCTACCGGAGAACTCATCTACCTCTTCGCTCCCTCTTTCTGGATCGAGAAGGGGGAGATCGTCATCGAGCTGTACGTGTGCTGAACGCGGAGGTGTCATCCGTTCCATGCTAGATTGGGAGGACCGTGATCGAGATCGCGAGACGATTCGTGATTGGGTCGCGGGACGGATCGGGATGAGATCGTGGGACGGATCATGATGAGATCGCATGATGGATCATGGTTGGATCGTGGGACTGATCGTGATGGGATCGCGGGACGCTCGGCGACTTGGATCGCGAAGACGTTCGACTACATCATCCACGTTTCTTAATGCTTCCCGCTTAGAGATCTACAAGGGTATGTAGATCCACTCTCCCTCTCGTAGATGCTCGTCACCATGGATAGATCTTGCGTGTGCCTAGGAAGTTTTTGTTTCCCATGCAACATTCCCCAACAGTGGCATCATGAGCTAGGTCTATGTGTAGATGAGATCTCGAGTAGAACACAAAGAGTTTGTCGGCATTGATGCTTAGATTTCTTCTTCCCTTGGGCATGTTTTGGTTCAGCGGTATTGTGGGATGAAGCGGCCCGGACCAACCTTACTCGTACACTTACGAGAGACCGGTTCCATCGACTGACGTGTGACTTCGTTGCACAAAGATGGCTGGCGGGTGTCTGTCACTCCTACTTTAGTTGGATCGGATTCGACAAAGGCGGTCCTTGAGAAGGTTCAAAAGCAATTTATGTATCACCATTGTGGTTTTGCGTAGGTGAGAATCGTTCTTGCTAGATACCCATAGAGGCCACGTAAAACTTGCAACAACAATTAGAGGACGTCTAACTTGTTTTTGTATGGTACGTTGTGATGTGATATAGCCAATTACGTGATGAAATATATGTGATGTATGAGATGATCATGTATTGTTTAGAATATCACGACTTGCATGTCGATGAGTACGACAACCGGCAGGAGCCATAGGGTTGTCTTTAATTATTGTATGACATGCGTGTCAATCATTAAGCACTATGTAATGCGTTACTTTATCGCTAAGCGGTAGGAATAGTAGTAGAAGCATGGTGGGCGCGATAACCACGATGGCGACACATTGATGGAGATCAAGATTACGGAGATCAGGGTGTCATGCTGGTGACAATGGACATCATGTAGGTGGATGGAGATCAAAATCACAAGTTCATAGCCATATCAGGTCACTTATGATTTCCATGTGATGTTAATCCTTTTATGCACCTTGTTTTCCTTAGGATGACAGTAGCATTATAAGGTGATCCCTCACTTAAATTTCAAGATAATTTTTGTTCTCCCCGAGTGTGCACCATTGCGAAAGTACGTCAGGTCGAGACACCACATGATGATCGGGTGTGATAGACTCTACGTTCACATACAACGGGTGCAAGCCAGTGTTGCACATGCAGAATACTCTAGTTAAACTTGACGAGGCAATCATGTCCAGACATGTCCTCGGAACACAAGAGACCGAAAGGTCGAACATGAGTCATATAGTAGATATGATCAACATGATGATGTTCACCATTGAAACCACCTCAATTCACGTGATGACCGGACTTGAGTTATATCACTTGAATAACCGGAGGGATGTCAATCTGAGTGGGAGTTCTTAAGTAATATGATCAATTGAACTCATTATCATGAACATAGTCAATAGTGTCTTTGCAAATTATGTGGTAGATTACTAGCTCACGCTGTAGATCCCTTGATTTTTTATATGTTCCTAGAGAAATAGAGTTCAAAGATGATGGTAGCAATATTGCAGGCTAGGTCCATGATCTAAGGATTGTCTTCATTGCTGCACAGAAGGATTATGTCCTTAATGCACCGCTCAGTGCGCCACCCCCCTCTAGCATCGTTTGTAGATGTTGTGAACATCTCACAAGCACGTTCCAATGACTACATGATAGTTCGGTGCCTCATGCATTACAGCTTAGAATTGAGGCTCCAAAACGTTTTGAATGTCAGGGAACACGTGAGATGTTCTAAGAGCTGAAATTGTGATCTTAGGCTCGTGCCCGTGTTGTGATATATGAGGTCTCCAACAAGATTCTTTGCCTGCAAGATGAAGGAGAATAGCTCAATCGTTGAGCATGTGCCCAGATTGTCTGGGTACTACAATCGCTTGAATCGAGTGGGAGTTGATCTTCCAGGTCAGATAGTGATTGATATAGTTCTCCAGGTCACTATCACTAAGCTACTAGAGTTTGGTGATGAACTATGGCATGCCAGGGATAGAAATGATGATCCCTGAGCTATCCGCGATGTTTGACATGGCAAAGGTAGAAATCAAGAAGGAGCATCAAGTGTTGATGGTTAGTAAAACCGCTAGTTTCGAGAAGGGCAAGGGCAAGGAGGTAAACTTCATGGATGGCAAGTCAGTTGCTGGTCCAGTGAAGCAACCCAAAGTTGAAGCCAAACCCAAGACTAAGTGCTTCTATTATGAGCAGAAAGGTCACTGAAGCGGAACAACCCTAGATACTTGGTAGATAAGAAGGTTGGCAACGTCGATAGAAGTATATTTGATACAGGTGTTATTCATGCGTACCTTGATAGTACTCCTAGTAGCAACTGGGTATTGGATACCGGTTCGGCTGCTAAATGTTAGTAACTCGAAATAAAAGCTATGGAATAAATGGAGACTAGCTAATGGTGAGGTGGCGATGTGTGTTGGAAATGTATCCAAGGTTGATGTGATCAATATCGCACACTCTCTCTACCTTCGGGATTAGTGATGAACCTAAATAAATGTTATTTGGTGTTTGTGTTGAGGATGAATGTGATTAGGTCGTGTTTATTTTGATACGGTTATTCATTTCAGTCAGAGAATAATGGTTATTCTATTTACATGAATAATACCTTCAATGGTCATGCAACCAATCAATGGTTTGTTGACTCTTGATTGTAGTAGTACACATGTTCATAACATAGATGCTAAAAGATACAAAGTTGATAATGATAGTACCACATACTTGTGGCACTGCCGCTAAATGTCATATTGGTGTAAAGCGCATGAAGAAACTCCATGCTGATGGATCTTTTGACTCATTCGATTTCGAATCGGTTGAGACATGCGGACCATGCCTCGTGGACAAGATGACTAAAACGCCGATTTCAATATGATAGAGTGGAGCAAGTAACTTATTGGAAATGATACATGTTGATGTATACGGTTCAATGAGTGTTGTAGTATGAAGTGGATATCGTTGTTTTCTTACCATCGCTGATGATTTGACTAGATATAGTTTATATTTACTTAATGAAACACAAGTTTGAATCATTTCAAAGAGTTCAAACAAATTCAGAGTGAAGTTTAAGATCATCGTGACAAGATGATAGAAATGTCTATGATATGATCGTGGAGATGAATATCTGAGTTACGAGTTTGGCATACAACTTTAGACAATGTGGATGTTTTTTCACAACTCACACCACCTGGAACACAATAGTGTGATGGTGTGTTCGAATGTCATAGTCGTGCTCTATTGGATATGGTGCGAACTATGATGTCTCTTATCGTTTTGCCACTATCGTTTTGGGGTTATGCATTAGAGACAACTACGTTCACTTTAAATAGGGCACCTTCTAAATCCATTGAGATGACACCGTATGAATTATGGTTTGATAGAAACCTAAGTTGTCATTTCTTAATGTTTGGGGCTGCGACGCTTATGTGAAAAAGGGTTTCACCTAATGACCTCAAACTCAAAGAGGACAAATGCATCTTCCTAGAATACCCTAAGAACAGTTGGGTATACCTTCTATCTCAGATCCGAGCACAAAGTATTTGTTGCTAAAAACGGGTCCTATCTCGAGAAAGAGTTTCTCTCGAAAGAACTGAGTGGGAGAAAGATAGAACTTGATGAGGTTGTTGAACCTTTGTTTTGGCCATAGAGTAGCGCAACACAGAAAGATGTTTCTGTAGAGCCTACGTCAGTTAAAGAGGAAGTTAATGATGATCATGAAGCTTCGGATCAAGTTACTATCAAACCTCGTAGGTCGACAAGCACACATACTACTCCTGAGTGGTACGGCAACCTTGTCTTAGAGGTCATGTTGTTGTACAAGGATGAACCTACGAACTATGGAGAACCGATGATGGGCCCGGATTCTGACAAATGGTTAGAGCCATGAAATCTAAGAAAGGATCCATGTATGAAACGGAGTATAGACTTTGGTAGACTTGCTCATTGGACGGCGGGTCGTTGAGTACTAATGGACCTGTAAGATGAGGACAGACGCAGATTGTGAATGTCACCATTTATAAGGCTCGACATGTCGCAAAGAAGTTTCTGCCAAGTTCAAGGAATTGAGTTTGATGAGACTTTCTCACTCATAGTGATGCTAAAGTCTATTGGAATTATGTTAGCAGTTGCTGCGTTTTTGAATTATGAAATATGGTAGATGGATGTCAAAACATCGTTTCCTTCCTTGAGGAAATGTTGTATGAGGTACAACCAGAAGGTTTTGTCAGTCCTAAGGATGCTAAAAGGTGTCTAGCTTCACTAATCCTTCTATGGACTGAAGCAAGCATCTCGAAGTTGGAATATATGCTTTGTTGAGGTGATCAATGTTTTTTCGTTTATGCAAAGTTTACGAGAAACTTGTATTTACAAGCAAGTGAGTGGGAGCACTATAGAATTTCTGATAAGTATATGTGTTTGACATATTGTTGATCAGAAATGATGTAGAATTTCTAGAAAGGGTAAATGGTTGTTTGAAAAAGAGTTTTTCAATGAAGATCTGGATAAAGCTACCTAATTGTTGGACATCAAGATCTATAGAGATAGATCAAGATGCTTGATGGGACTTTCAATGAGTACATACCTAGACAAGATTTTGAAAGAGTTCAAAATGGATCAGTCAAGGAAGGAGTTCTTGCCTGATTTGTAAGGTGTGTAGTTGAGTGAGACACAAAGCTCGACCATGGAAGAAGAAAGAGAAAGGACAAAGTTCGTCCGCTATGCCTTATCCATAGGCTCTGTACACTATGCCATGCTGTGTACCGCACATGTGTGTGCCTTGCCATGAGTCTGTCAAGGGGTACAAGAGTGAATCAGGAGTGGATCACTTGACAGCGGTCAAGATTATCCTTAGTAACTAAAGGACTAAGGATATGTTTCTCGATTATGGAGGTGATAAAGACTTCGTTGTAAAGAGTTACTTCGATGCAAGCTTTGACACTTATCCGGATGGCTCTTAGTAGCAATCCGGATACGTATAGTGGAGTAGCCATTTGGAATAGCTCCAAGTGGAGTGTGGTAGCAGTGTCTACTGTAAGACATCGAGAATTGCAAAGTACACACGGATCTATATGTCACAGACCCGTTGACTAAAAGACCACTCTCACATGCAAAGCATGATCGAGCCCCAGAACTCATTGGGTGTTAGATTCATAACAATGCGAATCACATGGTGATGTGAACTAGATTATTGACTCTAGTGCAAGTGGGAGACTATTGGAAGTATGCCCTAGAGGCAATAATAAATTAGTTATTATCATATTTCCTTGTTCATGATAATCGTTTATTCTCCAGGCTACAATTGTATTGATCGTAAACTCGTATACATGTGTGGCTACATATACAACACCATGTCCCTAGTATGCCTTTGATAGACTAGCTCGTTGAAGATGGTTAAGGTTTCCTAGCCATGGGCATGAGATGTCATTTGATAATGGGATCACATCATTAGGAGAATGATGTGGTGGACAAGACCCAAACTATAAACGTAGCATATGATCGTGTCAGTTTATTGCTCCTGTTTTCTACATGTCAAGTATGTGTTCCTATGACCATGAGATCATACTACTCACTGAACGGATAATTAGCTTGTGTGTATCAAACGTCACAACGTAACTGGGTGACTATAAAGGTGCTCTATAGGTATCTCTGAGGTTATCTATTGGGTTGGCATGGATCAAGACTGGGATTTGTTGCTCCGTGTGATGGAGAGGTATCTCAAGGCCCACTCGGTAATACATAATCACAATAAGCCTTGCAAGCAATGTGAATAAGTGTTAGCCACGGGATATTGTATTATAGAACGAGTAAAGAGACTTGCCGGTAACGAGGTTGAACTAGGTATACACATACCGATGATCGAATATCGGGCAAGTAACATACCGAAGAGCAAAGGGAACATCATACGGGATTAACTGAATCCTTGACATAAAGGTTCGACCAATAAAGATCTTCGTAGAATATGTAGGAATCAATATAGGCTTCCAGGTCCCACTATTGGTTATTGACCGTAGAGGTATCTCGGTCATGTCTACATAGTTCTCGAACCCGAAGGGTCTGCACACTTAAGGTTTGGTGACGTTTCGGTAGTATAGAGTTATGTATGGTGGTGACCGAAAGTTGCTCGGAGTCCCAGATGAGATCCCGGACGTCACGAGGAGCTCCGGAATGGTTCGGAGGTAAAGACTGATATATAGGAAGTCCTGTTTTGGTCCGGAAAAGTTTCGGGCTCATCGGTAGTGTACCGGGAGTGCCGGTAGGGTATCGGGGGACCATCGAGAGGGGTATTTCGACCCAAGAGGCTACATGGGCTGTGGGATAAGGTATACCAGCCATTAGTGGGCTGGCCGAATCCCCACAGGAAGCCCATGCGGCTGGAAAGAAAACCCAAGGTGGAAAAGGTGGAAAAAAAGGCTAAAATAAGGAAGGATTCCTAATCCGACTAGGAGTGGAGGAGTAGGACTCGTCCCTCCACTTCGGCTGATGCCAAAGTGCTGGCCCTTGGCAGCCAACCCTCCTCCTCTCCTCCTCCTATATATACTAGAGGTTTTGAGTGTTTTGAGACACAGAAAAACAGCCACGTGCTGCCCTCTTCTCTAGATCGTAGTTTCTCCTCTAGATTTGTTTCAGCGGTGCTTAGGCGAAGCCCTACTAGAATAGCTCTACCACCATCGATGCAACAGCGTCGCGCTACCGGAGAACTCATCTACCTCTTCGCTCCCTCTTTCTGGATCGAGAAGGCGGAGATCGTCATCGAGCTGTACGTGTGCTGAACGCGGAGGTGTCGTCCGTTTCGTGCTAGATTGGAAGGACCGTGATCGAGATCGCGAGACGATTGGTGACTGGATCGCGGGACGGATCGTGATGAGATCGTGGGACGGATCGTGATGAGATCGCATGATGGATCATGGTTGGATCGCGGGACTGATCGTGATGGGATCGCGGGACGCTCGGCGACTTGGATCGCGAAGACGTTCGACTACATCATCCACGTTTCTTAATGCTTCCCGCTTAGAGATCTACAAGGGTATGTAGATCCACTCTCCCTCTCGTAGAGGCTCATCACCATTGATAGATCTTGCGTGTGCCTAGGAAGTTTTTGTTTCGCATGCAACATTCCCCAACAGTGGCATCATGAGCTAGGTCTATGTGTAGATGAGATCTCGAGTAGAACACAAAGAGTTTGTCGGCATTGATGCTTAGATTTCTTCTTCCCTTGGGCATGTTTTGGTTCAGCGGTATTGTGGGATGAAGCGGCCCGGACCAACCTTACTCGTACACTTACGAGAGACCGGTTCCATCGACTGACGTGTGACTTCGTTGCACAAAGATGGCTGGCGGGTGTCTGTCACTCCTACTTTAGTTGGATCGGACTCGACAAAGGCGGTCCGTGAGAAGGTTCAAAAGCAATTTATGTATCACCATTGTGGTTTTGCGTAGGTGAGAATCATTCTTGCTAGATACCCATAGAGGCCACGTAAAACTTGCAACAACAATTAGAGGACGTCTAACTTGTTTTTGTATGGTACGTTGTGATGTGATATAGCCAATTACGTGATGAAATATATGTGATGTATGAGATGATCATGTCTTGTTTAGAATATCACGACTTGCATGTCGATGAGTACGACAACCGGCAGGAGCCATAGGGTTGTCTTTAATTATTGTATGACATGCGTGTCAATCATTAAGCACTATGTAATGCGTTACTTTATCGCTAAGCGGTAGGAATAGTAGTAGAAGCATGGTGGGCGTGATAACCACGATGGCGACACATTGATGGAGATCAAGATTACGGAGATCAGGGTGTCATGCTGGTGACAATGGTGATCATGCCGGTGGATGGAGATCAAAATCACAAGTTCATAGCCATATCATGTCACTTATGATTTCCATGTGATGTTAATCCTTTTATGCACCTTGTTTTCCTTAGGACGACGGTAGCATTATAAGGTGATCCCTCACTTAAATTTCAAGATAAATTTTGTTCTCCCCGAGTGTGCACTGTTGTGAAAGTTCATCGGGCTGAGACACCACATGATGATCGGGTGTGATAGACTCTACGTTCACATACAACGGGTGCAAGCCAGTGTTGCACATGCAGAATACTCTGGTTAAACTTGACGAGCCAAGCATGTCCAGACATGTCCTCGGAACAGAAGAGACCGAAAGGTCGAACATGAGTCATATAGTAGATATGATCAACATGATGATGTTCACCATTGAAACCACCTCAATTCAAGTGATGACCGGACTTGAGTTATATCACTCGAATAACCGGAGGGATCTCAATCAGAGTGGGAGTTCTTAAGTAATATGATTAATTGAACTCATTATCATGTACATAGTGAGTAGTGTCTTTGCAAATTATGTGGTAGATTACTAGCTCACGCTGTAGATCCCTTGATTTTTTATATGTTCCTAGAGAAATACAGTTAAAAGATGATGGTAGCAATATTGCAGGCTGGGTCCGTGATCTGAGGATTGTCTTCATTGCTGCACAGAAGGATTATGTCCTTAATGCACCGCTCGGTGCGCCACCCCCCTCTAGCATTGTTTGTAGATGTTGTGAACATCTGACAAGCACGTTCCAATAACTACATAATAGTTCGGTGCGTCATGCATTACGGCTTAGAATTGAGGCTCCAATACGTTTTGAATGTCAGGGAACACGTGAGATATTCTAAGAGCTGAAATTGTGATCTTAGGCTCGTGCCCGTGTTGTGATATATGAGATCTCCAACAAGATTCTTTTCCTGCAAGATGAAGGAGAATAGCTCAATCGTTGAGCATGTGCCCAAATTGTCTGGGTACTACAATCGCTTGAATCGAGTGGGAGTTGATCTTCCAGGTAAGATAGTGATTGATATAGTTCTCCAGGTCACTATCACTAAGCTACTAGAGCTTGGTGATGAACTATGGAATGCCAGGGATAGAAATGATGATCCCTGAGCTATCCGTGATGTTTGACATTGCAAAGGTAGAAATCAAGAAGGAGCATCAAGTGTTGATGGTTATTAAAACCGCTAGTTTCGAGAAGGGCAAGGGCAAGGAGGTAAACTTCATGGATGGCAAGTCAGTTGCTGGTCCAGTGAAGCAACCCAAAGTTGAAGCCAAACCCGAGACTAAGTGCTTCTATTATGAGCAGAAAGGTCACTGAAGCGGAACAACCCTAGATACTTGGTAGATAAGAAGGTTGGCAACGTCGATAGAAGTATATTAGATATACGTGTTATTCATGGGTACCTTGATAGTACTCCTAGTAGCAACTGGGTATTGGATACCGGTTCGGTTGCTAAATGTTAGTAACTCGAAATAAAAGCTATGGAATAAATGGAGACTAGCTAATGGTAAGGTGGCGATGTGTGTTGGAAATGTATCCAAGGTTGATGTGATCAATATCGCACACTCTCTCTACCTTCGGGATTAGTGATGAACCTAAATAAATGTTATTTGGTGTTTGTGTTGAGGATGAACGTGATTAGATCGTGTTTAATTTGATACAGTTATTCATTTAAGTCACAGAATAATGGTTATTCTATTTACATGAATAATACCTTCAATGGTCATGCACCCAATGAATGGTTTGTTGAATCTTGATTGTAGTAGTACACATGTTCATAACATAGATGCTAAAAGATACAAAGTTGATAATGATAGTACCACATACTTGTGGCACTGCCGCTCAATGTCATATTGGTGTAAAGCGTATGAAGAAACTCCATGCTGATGGATCTTTTGACTCATTTGATTTCGAATCGGTTGAGACATGCGGACCATGCCTCGTGGACAAGATGACTAAAATGCCAATTTCAGTATGATAGAGTGGGGCAAGTAACTTATTGGAAATGATACATGTTGATGTATACGGTTCAATGAGTGTTGTAGTATGAAGTGGATATCATTGTTTTCTTACCATCACTGATGATTTGACTAGATATAGTGTATATTTACTTAATGAAACACAACTTTGAATCATTTGAAATACTTCAAACAAATTCAGAGTGAAGTTTAAGATCATCGTGACAAGATGATAGAAATGTCTATGATATGATCGTGGAGATGAATATCTGAGTTACGAGTTTGGCATACAACTTTAGACAATGTGGATGTTTTTTCACAACTCACACCACCTGCAACACAATAGTGTGATGGTGTGTTCGAATGTCATAGTCGTGCTCTATTGGATATGGTGCGAACTATGATGTCTCTTATCGTTTTGCCACTATCGTTTTGGGGTTATGCATTAGAGACAACTACGTTCACTTTAAATAGGGCACCATCTTAATCCGTTGAGATGACACGGTATGAATTATGGTTTGATAGAAACCTAAGTTGTCATTTCTTAATGTTTGGGGCTGCGACGCTTATGTGGAAAAGGGTTTCACCTAATGACCTCAAACTCAAAGAGGACAAATGCATCTTCCTAGAATACCCTAAGAACAGTTGGGTATACCTTCTATCTCAGATCCGAGCACAAAGTATTTGTTGCTAAAAACGGGTCCTATCTCGAGAAAGAGTTTCTCTCGAAAGAATTGAGTGGGAGGAAGATAGAACTTGATGAGGTTGTTGAACCTTTGTTTTAGCCATAGAGTAGCGCAACACAGAAAGATGTTTCTGTAGAGCCTACGTTAGTTAAAGAGGAAGTTAATGATGATCATGAAGCTTCGGATCAAGTTACTATCAAACCTCGTAGGTCGACAAGCACACATACTACTCCTGAGTGGTACGGCAACCATGTCTTAGAGATCATGTTGTTGGACAAGGATGAACCTACGAACTATGGAGAAGCGATGATGGGCCCGGATTCTGACAAATGGTTAGAGCCATGAAATCTGAGAAAGGATCCATGTATGAAACGGAGTATAGACTTTGGTAGACTTGCTCACTGGACGGCGGGTCGTTGAGTACTAATGGACCTTTAAGATGAAGACAGACGCAGATGGTGAATGTCACCATTTATAAAGCTCGACATGTCGCAAAGAAGTTTCTGCCAAGTTCAAGGAATTGAGTACGATGAGGCTTTCTCACTCGTAGCGATGCTAAAGTCTGTTGGAATTATGTTAGCAGTTGCTGCGTTTTTCAATTATGAAATATGGTAGATGGATGTCAAAACATCGTTTCCTTCCTTGAGGAAACGTTGTATGAGGTACAACCAGAAGGTTTTGTCAGTCCTAAGGATGCTAAAAGGTGTCTAGCTTCACTGATCCTTCTATGGACTGAAGCAAGCATCTCGAAGTTGGAATATACGCTTGGATGAGGTGATTAATGTTTTTTCGTTTATGGAAAGTTTACGAGAAACTTGTATTTACAAGCAAGTGAGTGGGAGCACTATAGAATTTCTGATAAGTATATGTGTTTGACATATTGTTGATCAGAAATGATGTAGAATTTCTGGAAAGCGTAAATGGTTGTTTGAAAAAGAGTTTTTCAATGACGACCTGGATAAAGCTACCTAATTGTTAGACATCAAGATCTATAGAGATAGATCAAGATGCTTGATGGGACTTTCAATGAGTACATACCTAGACAAGATTTTGAAAGAGTTCAAAATGGATCAGTCAAGGAAGGAGTTCTTGCCTGATTTGTGAGGTGTGGAGTTGAGTGAGACTCAAAGCTCGACCATGGCAGTATAAAGAGAAAGGACAAAGTTCGTCCGCTATGCCTTATCCATAGGCTCTGTACACTGTGCCATGCTATGTATCGCACCTGTGTGTGCCTTGCCGTGAGTCTGTCAAGGGCTACAAGAGTGAATCAGGAGTGGATCACTGGACAGCGGTCAAGATTATCCTTAGTAACTAAAGGACTAAGGATATGTTTTTCGATTACGGAGGTGATAAAGACTTTCTCGTAAAGAGTTACGTCGATGCAAGCTTTGACACTGATCCGGATGGCTCTTAGTAGCAATCCAGATACGTATAGTGGAGCAGCCATTTGGAATAGCTCCAAGTAGAGTGTGGTAGCAGTGTCTACAGTAATACATAGAGATTTGAAAAGTACACACGGATCTATATGTCACCAATCCGTTGACTAAAAGATCTCTCTCGCATCCAAAGCATGATCGAGCCCCAGAACTCATTGGGTGTTAGATTCATAACAATGCGACTCACATGGTGATGTGAACTAGATTATTGACTCTAGTGCAAGTGGGAGACTATTGGAAATATGGCCTATAGGCCATAATAAATTAGTTATTATCATATTTCCTTTTTCAATATAATTGTTTATTATCCAGGCTAGAATTGTATTGATCTGAAACTCAGATACATGTGTGGATACATATACAACACCATGTCCCTTGTATGCCTTTCATAGACTAGCTCGTTGATCTAAGATGGTTAAGGTTTCCTAGCCATGGGCATGAGATGTCATTTGATAACGGGATCACATCATTAGGAGAATGATGTGATGGACAAGACCCAAACTATAAACGTAGCATATGATCGTGTCAGTTTATTGCTATTGTTTTCTAAATGTCAAGTATCTGTTCCTATGACCATGAGATCATACAACTCACTGACGCCGGAGGAGTAACTTGAGTGTATCAAACGTTGCAACTTAACTGGGTGACTATAAAGGTGCTCTACAGGTATCTCCGAGGGTGTGTGTTGGGTTGGCATGGATCAAGACTGGGATTTGTTACTCCGTGTGACGGAGAGGTATCTCAGGGCCCACTTGGTAATACAACATCACAACAAGCCTTGCAAGCAATGTTATTAAGTGTTATCCATAGGATCTCATATTATGGAATGAGTAAAGAGACTTGCCGGTAACAAGGTTGAACTAGGTATGGAGATACCGACGATCGAATCTCGGGCAAGTAACATACCGAAGAACAAAGGGAACGTTATATGAGATTAACTGAATCCTTGACATAGAGGTTCAACCGATAAAGATCTTCGTAGAATATGTAGGAACCAATGTGGACATCCAGGCCCCACCATTGGTTATTGACCATATAGGTGTCTCGGCCATGTCTACATAGTTCTCACACCCGTAGGGTCTGCACACTTAAGGTTCAGTGACGTTTTGGTAGTATAGAGTTATGTATGGTTGTGAGGGAAGGTTGTTCGGAGTCCCAGATGAGATCCCGGACATTACGAAGAGCTCCTAAATGGTACAGAGGTGAAGATTCATATATAGGAAGTCCTATTTTGGTCGCCGGAAAAGTTTCGGGCTCATCGGTAGTGTACCGGGAGTGCCGGTAGTGTACCGGGGGACCATCGGAGAGGTATTTTAACCCAAGAGGCTACGTGGGCTGTGGGAGGGTGGAAACCAGCCCTTTGTTGGCTGGTGGAAGTCCTCTAAGAGGCCCATGCGGCTGGAGTTGAGAAAGAAATAAAAAAAAGGCCAAGGTGGAAATAGTTTCCAAGTAGGAAAGGAGGAATCATAGTCCTACTAGGATTGGAGGAGGATTCCTCCTCTCCTCCTTGCGCAAGAGAGAGAGAAGGCAACCGTGTTCATGGGACATCGAAGGTGGCTTCGCGACGATGACTCATGGAGAAAACGCAAGGATCTGTTCGATGGTGAAACCGAACCCCGAAGACGCCCGCGTATGAGGAGTGGCGAGGAAATAGACGAGCTGTTGAAAAATTGGAAAGATTGCCCACTGCCGGGAAAGAAGCAAAAGGCACCAGAGCCGGGAAAGAAGTGAAAGGCTCCAGAGCCGCTGTTGAAGGTATGGAAAACGAGGTCTGTTTTCTGGGACTTGCCGTACTGGAAGATCCATCGTGTGCCTCACAGCCTTGATGTCATGCATATCACGAAGAACGTGTGTGAGAGTCTGCTTGGTACCCTGCTCAACATGCCAGAGAGGACCAAAGATGGGCCGAAAGCAAGGGCAGACTTGAAACCAATGTGCATCAGGGAGGAGCTTCACGCTAATGATGATGATGATGAGGCGAAGCAGGACACAGAAAGTCGTCGCAAAGGGAAAAAGTCCAAGAAGACCGGAAATGACTACCCTCTCGCCGCGTGCTTCACTCTAAGTCAGGAGGAGATCGAGCAGTTTTTCACCGGCCTCGTAGGAGTAAAACTTCCTTACGGTTACGTGGGGAAGATAAGGAGATACCTAGACCTAGCAAAGCAGAAGTTCACCGGGATGAAGTCTCACGACTGTCACGTGCTGATGACGCAGATACTTCCAGTTGTAATCTGTGGGATCATGGACGCGCACATCCGTGAAACGCTATTTGGCCTATGCAACTTTTTCTACGTCATCTCTCGGAAGTCGGTTGGCGTGAGGCAACTCAGAAGGCTACAGGAAGAGATCGTGGTGCTACTATGCGAGCTTGAGATGTACTTCCCGCCCGCATTCTTTGACGTTATGGTGCATCTGCTGGTCCATATCGTGGAGGATATCATCCAACTCGGGCCGACGTTCCTGCACAGCATGATGCCGTTCGAAAGGATGAATGGTGCCATCAAAGGATATGTTCGCAACATGTCACGTCCAGAGGGAAGCATAGCCAGGGGCTTTCTGACCGAAGAGTGCATCTCCTACTGCACGAATTATCTAGGCATCGAGAACCCCGTTGGTCTGCCCGTCAACAGGCACCTTGGCAGGCTTGCTGGATGGGGTCACCATGAGGGGCGCCGGGAAATGCATGTCAACTTCGAGGGTCGACTCGCCGACTTTGAAAGAGCAAACCTAGTCGCGCTACAACACATAGACGTGGTCGATCCTTGGGTGGTACAGCACAAAACCTTTATTGAGAAGACGTACAATGACCGAGGCCAACAGAGGACGAACGGAGATATAATCAAAGAGCACAACTCATGTTTCACGCGTTGGTTCAAGCAGAAGCTTCTGTCGTGCCCTTTACATGAGGATTCTTCCGCGGAAGAGCAACTCATATTCGCCTTGTCACAGGGCGCCGAGCACAACCTGATGACCTATGAGGCGTACGATATCAACGGCTACACATTCTACACCGAGGACAAGGACATGAAGAGCGATGGTTATCAGAACTCTGGGGTAACGATGGAATCCTACACCGGTAACGACAAGGACAGGTACTACGGAAGGATCGAGGAGATCTGGGAGCTGAGCTACGCTGGAGAGAAGGTCCCGATGTTCCGTGTCAGATGGGCCAAGAGCTTCCTAAAAGAAGACCGGTATTTCACCACCATGGTTATACCCGAACCTAAATCCAAGACCCCGGGCGCAAACGTCACCGTGAAAATGAGCCATGGGTACTGGCTTCCCAAGTGGACCAATGCTTCTTCATTACCGACCCGTCAAAGCCTAGTCGTGTTGTCGTGAGGAGAGGCAAAAGGAAGATCATCGGAATGGATGGAGTCGCCAATGAGCAAGACTTCGACAAGTACGGCGACCCGAAGATGGAACATGACGACGACAATGAAGTAGCAGCATACACCACAAGAAGAAGCAGGACCACCCTACCTAAAGGACATCCGTTCCACAGAAAAACTCCATTTGCGAAAAAGAAGGGCAAGAAGAGATTGTGAACAGATAGCTAGCTAAGATCGATTGTATTTAAATCGTAGTCTTCATTTCTCGATTGTATTACATGGGCACTTTTTGAACTCGATCATGAATATTTTTAAATTTCATGGGCACTTTTTGAATTCATGAATATTTTTTCAAATTTGATCTCTATCCCCCCGGCCGCATGCACCCTCCCCCGCTAGCTCCACCGCCGCCGAGCACCACCCGCACCCTCCCCCGCTCCACCGCTGCCGACGACCCATTCATATTTTTCATATTCATATTTATAAAAAAAATATTCATATTCATATTCATATTTATAAAAAAATTATTCATATTCATATTCATATTACTATTTTTATGAAAAAATTAATGTTTTTTCATATTCATATTTATAAAAATTTTATCACTGTTTTCATATTCATAAAATAGCATTCTAATGGCGCACCGCTCGGGGATGCGCCATTAGAATGTGAAAAAATATTCTAATGGCGCACCCGAGAGCGGTGCGCCATTAGAATGCGCAAAAAAACATTCTAATGGGGCACCGCTCGGGGGTGCGCCATTAGAAATCTTTAACTAACTCCCCCGACGTACCCCTTCGCGCGTCCCTCCCTCTCGCCAGATCCACCTCCTCTCCCGTCTCCGGTCACCATCACCGCCATTTCGCCATCGCCGCCACCCTGGTCACCATCACTGCCACCCTGGTCGCCTCCTCCTCCCTGGTCGCCATCGCCGCCACTCTGTTCGCTGCAAGGTTCGGGCCTCCTTCCTCCCTCCTCTCTCCTCTCTCCTCCCTCCCTCCTCTCTCCTCTCTCCTCCCTTCCTCCCTCCCTCCCTCCTCTCTCACCGTCGTCGGCTCAATCCCCACCGTCCTGTACGTCCCCGACTTCATCTCCCAGGCCAAGCTGGCCCAGCTCCTCCACCATGTACTGGACCAATCCTCTCCTTTTTCCACAGCTCACCCTATCCCCTACTTTGGTTTCGATTTCCTCTGTCTTGTTCGTGTGGTTTGAGGCCCTCTCTGGCGGCGCCTTCCGTTGCAGATATACCAGGCGCCGGCGCCCAAGTGGAATGTTTTGAAGAACCGGCGGCTCCAGAACTGGGGTGCGTCTTGCTGGCTGCATCCCCTGCCCGAATCCCTGCTTGGAAATTTGCGTTGTTCTTTTCTTTTCTCGGCTCTGGGAAGGTGTTGCTTTGGTCGACCTGTGTTGTGCAGGAGGGGTGGTGCACGAGAAGGGGCTGCTGCCGCAGGCATGTGAGTATTCTTCATCAACATAGCTCAAGTGCCCCAAAGTGGTTTTACGGAGATGCTACTTCAGGGATTCAGCTTGCTGGCATAGTTTGGATGCCCTCTGACCTCTCTAGAATCCTTACAGATGACACAGTTTGAGAGATAACAAGAACTATTCGTATTATCATCTATTCTCCCTTTCCATCAGTCAAATAAAAACTGTTAAATCAGTTTGCTCCTTTGTTTAATTTGTCTTGCTGCTACAGTCATAGTGTCCCACAGTAGATAACATCTCTTTGTTCAAATCACAGTTCTTTTGGTCTATTACATAATTTAAGGTTTACTATTGGTCCATCATCCTTGCATCTAGTCAGTGATATTAAGAAGTTGATTGCACTTTTGAACAAAAATTAAGACAGAGGGATTAGATTAGATCAGTGATACTGCTCTTGAATATTTCCTAACCTTTCTTCAGGTTCTGTTTTCTGTTACTTCGTTTTGCGGTTTCTTGCACACACACAGAAAATATATAAAAAGAATAGAAGCATTGCTATATTGGTCATGCCTTGAACTCTTGATCAGATGTAACAAGGAAGGATTATTTCTTGCTTCTAGTTTTCTTGGCATACGAGAGAATGACCTAAAATCAGGTGCTTTAGCCATGCCATTTTATCTCATGAAAAACTTGTGGAATCGGTGATATTGACAAGCTGACAGAAGGATCAGATTAGATCATGTTGGATTGGATTGTCTTACAGCAGCACATGAGCTGATTTTGTTGTCGATGTTACTCAGAAGACGGTGAACTGTGGACCATTCAGTTTTGTATTGCATGCTTATTCTATCATGTCTCTATAGTAAACTTACTTCAATGATGTGGTCCATCTCAATGATGTCTCTATAGCAGAGGACCATATGGTCTGTGGCCTTTTCATCCATATGAAAGTAGAGGCACATTGTGGTGCTAGTTTGCTGGGTTTTGTCTCCGACCATCGTGTCGTGATGATTTTGCAGGTACCCCGAGAGGCCCTTGAGTTTGCCGGGATGTCGATTAACTTCCGTTCCGGCAAATTCGGGTACTCCATATGTCCTATTTTCAGCAAAGGTCATGCTGAAATTTTCCGTGAATTTTAGCATGACGTTGCTAAAAATCGGACATATGGGGTACTTGCTACTAATGCATGGGCCGAGGTATCTTAGTACTTAATTAAGTAGGATCAACTGCCTCTTGTGTTATGCATGGGCCTCGGCGTCGACAAACCCTAAATGATAAAACCTTGGCTTTTAGGGTGCCTCAGTGTCGATAAGAACCTAAATGATGAAAGCTTAGGCTTTTAGGGTGCCTCGGCGTCGACAAACCCTAAATGATAAAAGCTTAGCTTTTAGGATGCCTCGGTGTCGACAAACCCTAAATGATGAGACCATGATCTTGACCAAATTTTTTTCCTACTTAGAGAGAAACATGGCCCACAACGATGAGGCCGGCGGTTCGGGCGGCAAGCAATTCTGGGAGCTGTCCCAGGAGATGGAGGAACAACCTCACCTCTACGAGGACGATGTGGAAGACACCGATCATGACTACACAACCCATAGTGGCGTCGGGGATGACACCATTGATGGTGCCACCGAGGATGCCACCACTCATGGTGCCGCCGAGGATGCCACCACTGATGGTGCCGCCGAGGATGCCACCACTGATGATGGCAGCGCACGCGCAGATGGCAGACAACTGAAGAGGCAACAGAAGGACCGGCGCCCGAACGCGCTCCACACCATCAAGGAGGAATTTACTCAAGTGGACTCCGACGGGCATCCAACGGAGCCCAAACATATAGTCAAGGGGTACTCGGTTCAGCTCGGGTGCATTCTCTGGAGCACCGTCTCGATCAACACCGAGAACCTAAGGCATCAGGACCGAGGGAATTTGCGCAACCTCCTCTTCACGAAGCTGCACGAACGACACAAGTTCCCCGCTGAATTTGAAAACACACGGCTCTCAGGGAATAAAGTGAACAGTGCCGCCCTCACGAGCATGAGCAAGGCCCTGTCTACTTGGAGAAGCGCGGTGAAGAGAATGATTGACAAAGGTGATAGTTATGAGAAGATCAAGGCTAAAAATTCTTCGATCAGCGAACATGACTACAAGGAGTTCAAGATCAAGTGCGAGAGCAGCGTAACCTCCGAATCAAGTCAGTGGGGGAAAGAAATGCGGGAGTTGAACTTAGGGGAACACAAACTCGGTCCCGGCGGTTACAGAGTGGCGGAGCCTATATGGGACAAGGAGGACGCGGAGCGCGCCGAGCAAGGCCTACCGCCCCGCTTCGAGAAATACAGTGACAAGCAGACCAGGAACTATGTCAGGGCCCGGTACAAGGAGGACCCGGTAACAAAGGAGCTTACCATGGATCCGAAGACCAGGGCGCTTGAGCTTGTTCTGGCGAAGGAGACTGAAAGCAGTAGCGCGGGGTCGTCTCAGAGCACCCCTTGGTACAGCACTCTAAATAGGGCATTGAACGTAATGAAAAACAAGGATAAGCTCACTAAGCCGTCGTCAGCTGGTCGTGTGGCCGGCAAAGGCTTGTCCACAAAATGGTCGTCATACTATAACTCTGGTGGGCGAAAGGAGAGAAAGACCAGCTCGGAAAGCCAGTCGCGCGAGGTTCAAGAACTCAAGGCACAAGTGGCGTAGATTCCGGAGATAGTCTCAGAGCAAGTGCGAGACCAACTGGGAGCGACGATCACCGCCATTATGCCTACCTTGGTTGAGGGGCTGCGGGGGTGGATTGCGGGCGGCCAACAGGGGCCGCCCCTGATTCCCAGCTTCACGGCCAGCAACTCGCACAACGCGCAGGCGGTGCCATTGGTGTCTCCGGCGGCGGCGCCATTGGTGTCTCCGGCGGCGGCGGTATTGGTGTCTCCGACGCCGGCACGGGCATTGGAGATTAATGCACCCGGGTGTATGCCGGCTGGCACCTCGGCGGCAAGCGGCCCCTCCGTCAATTGCACACCCGCCATTGGCGGTGCCTCGACATTAGCCGAGCTCGACGCCATCATCACGGTAACTAATTAAGCCTCTCGACCGAGGACTTCATCTCCTTGCCTTTGACTGGGCATCCCTGACGCCCTACATGTTTTCGCAGGGCGCCGCCGATGTTCCGTGCACTCTCCTGCACTTCGTGAACGACGAGTTGGTCGATGTCGCCAAGGGCAAAATCGTTCAACCGGGCAACCCCGTGTTCCACGGTAATCCGATGCCACCCACCGTGTATAGGGTTCAACTGGTTCGGGTGCTGCCAGGCTGCGACGAGTTGTTACCTCCGATTCGACCCGCCGGGGCCGACGAAGATGATCTGATGACCCTCAGCGCCTCCCTAAGATGGCCCCTGCTTTGGCCGAAGATCCATATTTGTTTGGGGGCGGGGGACACCACCCCAAAGACAACACCGCCAGTCGTGTCGGCGCCAAGCCATGGCAAGACCGCCGCAACGCTACCGGACATGCCGGACATCCCTATGGCACAGGATCCGAACATGCATATGGCACAGGATCCGGACGACGACGACAACGACGACGGTACATTTACCAACGTCGATAAGTACTTTGCCGAACATGGATACGATGAAGAATTCTTGGGGCCTCCTTCTCAAGAACCCAACCCTACAAAAGACGATCGTGATCTAGCTGGTACCGCAGAGAAACCCAATTGCAACAGGCGTCGTCTAGCGTTCAGGTCTCAGGAGACGCCTCCAGCTGCCGACTTCACCGAGCCTCAGATAGCCGAGGTGCGAAATATTATCAGCCCCAACACACTCAAGAAGGCGGTCTGTGAGCAGAACTCGGTCCCATTACAGCAGATCAAGAAGAAGGGACGGAAAAGAAAGAGCAACAAGGGTGCGAGCCAGCCGGCACCGAGTACGATCCGTGCTCAGGACGGGCCACCTTCACCTAAGGATATCTCGAGGAGGGTGCATGTGGCGGGTAGGCCGATGCTACCACCGAATATGCTCAATGCTGCAACCGGTGCTATGCGGAGTCTCCATGACAGTGTTCTTTCTTTGGAGAAGCGGCGTCTCAGAGAGAATGACGTGGCATACCCAGTTTTCGTGGCCAAGGTGCCAGAGGGCAAGGGCTTTGTCGATAACTCCATCGGGCGTACGATCGTCCTGCGGTTTCATGACATCTTCGCTATGTTTAACCTTCATCCGCTGCACTACACCTTTGTTCGGCTATTTTCGCTGAGTATGGAGATGCGGATCATTAGAGACAAGACCCCGGACATCGTGATAGTCGACCCCTTCTACATGCGTGCCAAGATCTTGGGCAGCGCTAGGGACCGGCAAGTCGCGAGTTCTTACCTCAAAGGCGTCATTCTGGCAAACCCTGATAAGGATAACTTCCTCGTGCCTTACTTTCCCGAGTAAGTCGTCCCCTCAACTGCCCCATAACATATGATTTCTTAGATTTTGATCGTTTTTTTAACCTTCCGTGTTTTGTGCAGTGACGCACATTGCACACTCATCCTCTTAAGCCCGAAATATTCCATGGCCACGTATTTCGAGTCGGACCGTCAGTCGAAGAAAGACTACACAAATGTCAAGAAAGTTCTTGATGATGTTCTCCCCAGCTACGCCAAATCTGGAGGCACCTTTACCAGGGCAGTTCGTAAGTGCGGCAAGCACGTGTTTGCCCACAATACGACGTTCTGCTGCGTCAAGCAGGCGCCTTACAGTCAAAAGGATGCCTACTACGCCATACATCACATGCGGGCGATCGTACGGGACCTTCATCACCTTCTGCTACCAAGTAATCTCAAAGATTGGGCCGAGAACTTGTCGGCAATCCAGGACGCGGACATCAGACAAGAATTCTTTCGCATCCAGTCGGAGTTTGCGGAAATCATCCATCAAGATGTCCTTCGTACCTCGGGGCAGTTCAACCTCAGAAATCAACCGTCCAACAGTGAGGTAGACACAACGCTACAAATGCAGGCTGACAACGCCCGCGATTTCATGACCATCACGAGAGACGGCGGCTTCATCCACGCTCCGATCCCTTGAGTCAAGTCCAAAGTAGTGATGCTATGTGTAGTTCTGAAACATCTATTGGCTCATGTTGTAATTAAACTTTAATGAACTTGTATGTCTCTTTGGTTTGGACAGTCGTTCAACTTAGATGTAATCGATGCTATTGATGTCTTGCTTTTCTCTTCCGATCCTTTTGTTGCATACATATATATTGCTTATGTATTGTCCGTGAATTGCTACTAACGTTTTGTTTGGCTAGTTCATAGAGATGCCGTCTTATGTCGTGTACAAGGGTAAGGTTCCCGGTGTCTCCAACGACTGGGAGGAGTGTCGGAGACAGGTTCACTGTTTCAACGGTAACAGTTACAAAGGGTACACCACTAGGGCGGAGGCAGAATCTAGATACGCGCGCTATCTAGCGGGAGAGAGGAGGGAGCGTTGGAGAACCGATCAAGACCAGTTTCATCGGGATTATGCTCATCGTGATGACCGCAGCTCTCTTCTATGTGATGGTAGTTTAGATGATCGATATAGACTTGTAATGTGAAGACAAACTCGCTACTTGCGGTCTCGAGACTAATGTGAAGACTTGTAATGTTCTATCTTTGTTCGGTCTTTTGAATTCGGAGACTAATATGATGATTTGTATTCGGAGACTAATCTTCTATTGTATTCGATGAATCTGCTGTTTCTGTGCGGTGTTGTATAAATTATGTCCAATAATATATTTTGTAACCTGTGAAAATATCAGAAAAAAAAATAATTCCTAATATTCATACTAGTGGCGCACCAGACAAGACTCTAATGGCGCACTGTAAAAACGATTCTAATGGCGCATCAGCCACCAGTGCGCCATTAGTATGCCAAAGCACATGGGTACATATGGCCCCCTGGGAGGCATACTAATGGCGCACTGTTCCCTATACTAATGGCGCACGGCCTGGTGCGCCATTAGTACACCAGATTCTAATGGCGCACCAGGGGTGCGCCATTAGAATTTAATTCTAATGGCGTGGTACTAGTGGCACACCACCAGTGCGCCATTAGTAGGCAAAAGTGGTGCGCCACTAGAATGCCTTTTCCTAGTAGTGTCAGGTCTTGAACGGGCACTCATGAGACCATTAGTCCTAGTTCAGGACGGGCATCATTAGTCTCGGTTCGTTCCGGACCTTTAGTCCAGGTTCGTGCCACGAACCGGGACTAAAGGGGTTGAGGCTCTAGTCCTGGTTGGTGTCTCCAACCGGGACTAAAGGTACCTTTAGTCTCGGTTGGAGACACCAACCCGTACTAAAGGGGTTCTGAAAGTTTCTATTTGAAATTGCTTATATATTTTTGGATATTTGATGTTTTTGAGTGATTCTTTGTGCATTAGATTCAAAAAAAATCTAGTTTTTGTTTGTGGCATTAGTTTTAAATTTTTAATGGTTTAAATATGATTTTTTCCAAATTTGCTTCAAACCCTAGATTGTGAATAACTTGAGTTTAAAAATTGTTCATCCAGTTTGAAGGAGATGGTCCAGTTTGTACACGAAGTGCATCCAGTTTTTGCCGCAACCCTCTCAACTTTTTAGCACAAGCTATGTCGGTGAAATGATGATATCATGCCAAGTTTCAACCTTTTCGGAGTTCATTTTAGTGCTTTTCAATTTCAAGGTCATTTAACTCAAAAAAATCATTAAATGCATGAAAAATAG
Source organism: Hordeum marinum (assembly GCA_022496015.1). NCBI lineage: Eukaryota > Viridiplantae > Streptophyta > Magnoliopsida > Poales > Poaceae > Hordeum > Hordeum marinum. Next base: position 476,453,618 of record CM039672.1, on the reverse strand, counting down.
CAAATGAACTTAGAAAGGCTTGAACTTTGAGGGTGGGGCTTTGAATGGTGCATATTGAATGCACAAAAAGTATGGAGTTGAAATAATTTAAAAAAATGAAATGCCTTTGTAACAGATGGGTTTTCGTGTGAAACCTTGATACTTCAAAGGAGATGGTCCAGTTTGTACATGAAGTGCATCCAGTTTTTGTCATAACCCTCTCAACTTTTTAGCACAAGCTATGTGGGTGAAATAATGATACCATGCCAAGTGTCAACCATTTCAGAGTTCATTTGTAGGGCCTTTCAATTTCAGGGTCATTTAGCTCAAAAAAATCATGAAATGCATGAAAAATAGTAAATGAAGTTAGAAAGAGTTAACTCTGGCTTGGTTAACCTTAGTTGTGACTCTCGCTAGGGTGGTGCTAGCAGATGTAGTCACGGTATGATTGGATGGACACCAACCCAGAATAAACGGGTTCTAAAATTTCCAAACTCTACCAACCCCCTCCCCCCCCCAACCCACCCCGATGGCCCGCCTTTTTTAGTTTTGTACAAAATAAACAAAAATGATAAAATCTTCAAAAAATAAAATCCTTTGAGATGTAGTTAGGTTTTTGTGTCTAGACGGTATAGAAATTTTGAAATATCAATTTTGGCCATTTTTGGAAAAACAGAAAACAAATGTAAAACGGCCATAATTTTTGCATACGACGTCGAAAAAAAAGTTTAATATATAAAAAAACTAGAGAAAACTGGGACTCGATTACACCCGGGTTTGCCCGGTGAAGTTTTCTCAGATTCTCAATATTCCAAAATTAAAAAAAGTTATTTCAAAAAGAAGATTTTTTCCAAACAAATAAAAAATACATTTTTAAAAATAAATAAATGATGTCATATTTGGATTCCTCACATTTTTCTGATAATAATGGATATATTATTTCTGAAATTTCGATTTACAGATTTAAAGAAATTAATTATGCCTTATTAAATGAATAAATGGCAAAAAGAATGAATAAAATCATATTATTCCTGATTTTATTTTCATTGAAATTCAATATTATACAGACTTGAAGTGCAGACTTGGAAACTAGAGGTGATAGAACCTAAAAGTTAAGCTTGCTTGGGCTCGAGGAGTGAGAGGATGGGTGACCCGTCGGGAAGTTAGACGATTTGGAATGAGTGTTCCATGCGTGAGCAGGGAGGAAGGATGATTAGAGATTAAATTGTCAAATAACTCATAGATTTGAAAATCAGATTTTTTTTTTGAAAAAATTCCTTTAGTCCCGGTCCGTGTTGGACCGAGACTAAGGCGGGGGGATTTAGTCCCCACCCTTTAGTGCCGGTTGCAGAGCCGGGACTAAAGTCCCCTATGAACCGGGACTAAAGGCTCATTTTCTACTAGTGGTTGGAGATGTATCAGCATCCCCAAGCTTAATTTCTGCTCGTCCTCGAGTAGGTAAATGATAAAAACAGAATTTTTTATGTGGAATTCTACCTAACATATTTATCCATGTAATATCCTTTATTGTGGCATGAATGTTCAGATCCATAAGACTCAAAATAAAAGCTTAATGTTGACATAAAAACAATAATATTTCAAGCATACTAACAATGCAATTGTGTCTCTTCAAAATATAATGGAAAAAGAAAGTTATCCCTACAAAATCATATAGTCTAGATATGCTCCATCTTCCCCACACATAGTATTTATATCATGCACAACCCGATGACAAGTCATGCAATTGTTTCACACATTTTATGTTCTCAAACTTTTTAAACTCTCACGCAATACTTGAGCGTGAGCCATGGATATAGCACTATAGGTGGAATAAAATACGGTGGAGGTTGTGAAGAAAAAGGAGAAGATAATATCGCATCAACTTGGCGTATCAATGGGCTATGGAGATGCCCATTAATAGATATCAATGTGAGTAAGTAGGGATTGCTATGCAACGGATACACTAGACCTATAAGTGTATGAAAGCTCAAAAAGAAACTAAGTGGGTGTGCATCAAACTTGCTTTCTCATTAGACCTAGGGCAATTTGAGGAAGCCCATCATTGGAATATACAAGCCAAGTTATATAATGAAAAATTATCACTAGTATATGAAAGTGACAAAATAGGAGACTCTCTATCATGAATATCATGGTGCTACTTCGAAGCACAAGTGTGCAAAAAAAATATAGTAGCATTGTCCCTTGTCTCTTTTCTCTCATTTTTTTATTTTGGTGGGCATCAATGTCCTATTTTTTTATATTTGGGCTTAGCTATCCTCTTTTATTTTTCATAAAGTCCGGAGTCTCATCCCAACTTGTGAGGAAACCATAGCTTCCATCATCCTTTCCTCACATGGGACAATGCTCTAGTAATGATGGTCATCACACTTTTATTTACTTACAACTCAAAAATTGCAATTCAATATCTAGAAAAAAATATGAATCTATATGAATGCCTTTGGCAGTGTACCGGGATGTGCAATGATCTAGCATAGCAAATAACATAAAAAAATGGACAATCCATGAAAACATCATGCCTGCTATCTTACGATCATGCAAAGCAATATGAAAATGATGGTGCATGTCATAATAAACGGAATGGTGGAAGTTGCATGGAAATATATCTGGAAATGGCTATGGAAATGCCATAATAGGTAGGTATGGTGGCTGTTTTGAGGTAGGATATATGGTGGGTGTAGTGAGTTGAGCGGTACTAGAGAGGCTACCAAAAGTGGAAGGGTGAGAGTGTGTATAATCCATGGATTCACATTAGTCATCAAGAACTCACATATTTATTGCAAAATCTATTAGTCATCAAAGAAAAGTATTATACGCATGCTCCTAGGGTAGAGATTGGTAGGAATAAACCATCGCGCGCTCCCGACCCTCACACAAAGGTTGAGAATCAATAAACAAATCATGCTCCGACTTCCTTACATAATGGTTCATAATACGTGCATGCTACGGGAATCGCAAACCTTTACACAAGTATTTCTATAAACCACAATTACTTCCTAGCATGACTCTAATGTCACCATCTTTATATCTCAAAACTTTATGCAAGGAATCAAGCTTCTCATAATATTCAATGCACTTTATATGAAAGTTTTTAGTATATCCCTCTTGGATGCCTATTATATTAGGAGTAAATTCATAACCCAAACCAATTACCATTCTGTTCAAAGGCTCTGAAAATAATATAAGTGAGGTACGAGATTTCAATTATTTCTATAAAAGAAAACACCACCGTGCTCTAAAAAGATATAAGTGAAGCACATAGAGTATTCTAATAAATTCACGATCCATGCATGTCTCCCTCAAAAGATGTGTTCAGCAAGTATGATTGTGGCATACTAAAAAGCAAATACTCATATCGTACAATACGCTCCAGGCAAAACACATATCATGTGATGAATAAAAATACAGCTCAAGTAAATTTACCGATGGATTGCAGAGGAAAGAGGGGATGCCTTTCGGGGCATATCCAAACTTAGGATTTTTGGCATCCTTGATTCCTTGGGGTGCCTTGGGCATCCCCAAGCTTAGGCTCTCGCCACTCCTTATTCCGTAGTCCATCAAATCTTTACCCAAAACTTCAAAACTTCACAACACAAAACTCGACAAAAAATTCGTTAGATCCGTTAGTATAAGAAAATAAATCACCACTTTAGGTACTATTGTGAACTCAATATTTATTTATATTGGTGTAATATCTATTGTATTCCAACTTCTTCATGGTTCATACCCCCCCCCTCCCGATATGACCCATAGATACATCAAAATAGGTAAACAACACAAAGGAAACAGATTGTGTCAAAAACAAAATAGCCTGTAGCAATCTGGAAACTTCGTATACTTTTGTAACTCCGAAAATTCTGAACAATTAAGACAATATGGGAAATTTGTATATCAATCTTGTGTACAAATTGCAGACTCATTTGTGTCTCTGATAAATTTTAAAATTCCTAGACTGGGCGCAAAAGTTTCCATTTTTCAGCAAGATCAAATCAGCAATCACCATAGACCATCCCAAAGGTCTTACTTCGCTCAAAAACTAATTAAAATACCAAAACTTAATTTATACAGAGGTAATAATGTGTGAAATGCTCAAAAACATAAGCAAAAAACAAAAACATAAAAATAAAATTGGGTTGACTCCCAACAAGCGCTATCGTTTTACGCTTCCTAGCTAGGCATAATGAATTCAATGATGCTCACATAAAAAGTAGTAACTGAAATATGCAAGAAAGCATCATGAATCTCATTACAAGAACATTTAAGTCTAACCTAGTTTCTATGCATAGGGATTTTGTGAGAAAACAATTTGTGGGAACAAGAATCAACTAGGATAGGAAGGCAAAACAAGCATAACTTCAAAACTTTGAACACATAGGGAGGAAACTTGATATTATTTCAATTCCTAAGTGCATATGTTCCTCCCTCATAATAAATTTAATTAGCATCATAATGGAATTAATCAATATAACTATCACATAAATCATTCTTTTGACGATGCACAAACATAGAATTTTCATTAGTCTCCACATAAGCAAATTTCTTTTTATCCATAGTAGTCGGAGCAAACTCAACAAAATAACTATCATGAGACACTTGATTGACATAACCAGATGTAACATCCCAAATTTTGGAATGTTATAATAAATATTAGAAATGATTGTTTGATTGATTGATTGATTGATTGAATTTGAGTGGAATTTGAAACTTTTAAAAACTTTTTGAATGACAGAGAATGACATGACTTTCCCATGTGCTTTTGAATTCAAATTCTTACATTTCAAATCAGTGAGAGAAAATGACATGAATTATTCAATATAAAAAGAATAGAAAAGTGAATTTGAAAACTATTTCAAAAAACAAATTCTGATATGGAGTTCCTTTCTGAATTTCCAATTTGAAGTTTGAAAGAATTCAAACCCCTTGACAAAATTTAAGAGGAGTAATATGAAACTCCACACCAGGGGTTATTTTGTGAAGTATTTCAACCATAAAACCCAGGTGGTTATTTATTTGCAAAAAGATTTCAAATCAATTTAGGCATTTTCTGAAAATACATTTTTAAAAGTATTTATTTTGGCCATGGAAAAATGTTCATTAAATGGCATTAATTCTCCTGGTAATTTTGGTGTAAAACTTTTTATTGTAGGAAACGTATTTATGGCCATTCAATAGTTTTTATTACGCTGGTAAATAGAAAAGGAAAACATTTAAAGCTTTTAAAGAAACCTGTCGGCCCACCTGCCTATTAAGACTCCCGAGATCTCTCCTGATTGGCCACCGACGCGTGCCCGCTCTTTTCTCTCTTACTTGCACGCGGACCCCACCGCCCGACCAAAAAACTCACCGTGGTCGCCTCCCTCCTCTGTCCCCTCTTTCCATACCTCGCCAGAGCCGGCCGGATCCGCCGCGGATCTCCCTCCCCTTGCCATCTAGAGCACCCCTAACCCCTCCTACATAAAGCCTGCCCCTCCCTCGACCTGTTCCGCCCGAAAACCCCAAGCCCCGTGCCCTCCCGTCGCCACCATTGCTCACCGGAGCCCGAGCCCCACCGCCGCGTCATTTACAACCCCATGCTCACCCTAGCCTCTCCTCTCGCCGCCCGAATCCACTCCACCACCCTCGCCTGCACCTCCCCGTGCACTCACCCGTACTCTAGAGCCACCAGAGCCCATTCACCATCGACTCCCGAGCGCCGCCGCCGCCTTCGAGCTCGCCACCGACACGTACAACCACCTCCGTCGATGCCAAGACCATCCTTTCGATCGCCCTGCCCACCTAGACCGACTGGACCTCCCCTCTGCTATAGACGACCACCGGAGCGACGCCTACGCCGACCTCGTCGGAGCCCTGCCTCAACAGAAGCTCTATGAGTTCGAGGTGCTTGTTTTCGACATCCCCGAGCTCTGAAGCCGACGCCAATCAACGCCTGAGGTTCACCTTCGATGACTGGACACCCCCACCACTGCTAAGGATCACCGGAGCCCCATCCCTGACGTCCTCGTCGCCCCTGCCTCGCCGGAATCTCCATCGCCGGCGACATAACCCTGTGAGCTCACCCTCCCCCCTCCTCTGTAGGCGTTGGATCTGGATCCAACGATCCGGATTAGAAGTTTTAAATCCCGCGAAGCGGTACGCACTAGGCTTCGGTCACCCGCCCGCATTCGCCCGTACACACACGGCCACGACCAACAACATCATGACACGTAGCATCTGGCCGTTAGTTAATAAAATTTTCTTTTTTTTTGTTTTAGAAAACAAAATGTTTTCTGTTTTTGTTTTAGTTGTAGCTTTTAATATATTTAGTTTTTTTAATTGATTCTTTTTGCATTAAGACACAAATTTCATGTAGTTTCATCCTATAGTATTAGATTTCAAATTTGAACTTCAAAATTTCAATTTAGTTAAATTTGCTTAAATTACTAAAATCTGTATAACTAGAGTTTAAAAATAAATTTTTGAATGAATCTCTTTTGCCACTGGTTTGTATTAGTTAGGCCTATCATCTCACTTAGTTTGAGATTTTTTAGGATAAATTTGATTAGGGTTTTTAACTAAAATCAGAATCTGTTTAGTACATATTAGAGTTTAGTTAGTTTAATTTTTATTTAGTTCATTTGAAATCTGAGTTAGTTTAACTTTTGTTTTTAGTTTTCATTAGCTTATGTTGTTTCAACATTAAGGGATTTACTTGTTGTTAGTAAAAATAATTTGTTTTGTTTTATACTTCATTGTTATAGGAATCGTTATTCTTTATCATTAGGTAGAGTTTTATAAAACAATTTAGTTTTAGTAATATTTCTTTTCACAAAAGTTTTAGGTGATTCAATTCTGTTTTCTAATAAAGATTTTAGTATTACTTTTCTATTAAGAAATATTTCGTTAATATTAATAGTTCGGTTTTGTTTCGTACTCTATTGTTATAGGAAAACTCTAGTTAGCTTCATTAAGTAGTGTTTTATAAAAATATTATTAGTCTATCTTTTCACAAAAGTTTTAGTGGATTTATATATGTTTACTAATAAAATATTTTATTATTTCTTTTCTGTTAACTACTGTTTTGGTTAATAAAAGTAGTTTTATTTTTTTAGTAGTAGTTTAGCCACGAACTTTTTGAGAACAAAACCTTGTCCTTGTTTTGTTACTTTTGAAAATGAAATTTATTTGCAGAGAAAACCAACCTTACCTAGGTTGATGAAACTTTGTTGTTTTGAGTTTGTCTTCAATATTTCCTTCATCACAACCTTGTTGCTTTTAGTGTTGTGTTGCTTTTTGATTGTTAGTATTGGTTGCTGGTATTATTGCTTATATGAATGAAATGTTTGATTATATAGATTTTCATCGGAGAGTGAAAAATAGTCTATCAGGTTATTTCTGAGAGCGATATTATTCTTCATCAACAGGCAAGTTCGCTTTGACCATCTTGTTCATACCTATGTTTTATTGCATGTAGTGACATCATTCAACAAATCCCTCCAGTAGTGTTATTGAAATTCTTGTAGTTGAGTAGAATGCATGAGGTAGGAACACAGCAATGATTACTAAAGCCAAAGGAATGTTAGTTATTTTTATGCTATGCTAAAGTAGACGGGGTTTGGTATGAGTGTTCATGAGCGGTGTGAGAAGGAGGACTCAACGTCAAGACGATAACATCATGAAGGCATCTGTAAGTCCTGCATCTCCATGACCTCAAGACTTCGAGACTCGAGAAACAAGTTTTCAATACACACTATTGGGTGAAGGGTGGAATTGATGGGCATCCCTGGAGTAACCAGTGGATGGCCGAGATGCATGGGGAGGCGCCATGACATCTTGTGGAAAGCTTCACCAAGACTCAAAGAGACGGATGAATACTTCATGCCCGGAAGCTTACCGGTCTAGCCACAAGTCATTATGGGCTCTGGCTTGGTTGATCTTTGTTGTGACTCTGGCTGGGCAGTGCTACGAGATGTAGTCGATGTTAGGAATGGATGGGCACTGACAGTAGTCAGGGAAACACTCTGAAAGACCATGTTTCGTTCGTCCTGTTCTCAAACATCCGGCAGTGCGAGGACTTACCAAGAAGGAACGAATCTTGTGGGTAAAGTACACAACAATCTGCAGAGTTAAACCTAATCGATTAGCCGTGTCCCCGGTTACGGACAATTTGAGCTTCTAAGACATGGATCTATCTCTGAACTCTCATCATTGGACTGATAATTAATTGTGGGCAATTTAAAGATACTTGTGGGCAATTAGACATCGGTTGGTGGAACCATGTCATGTTAGGTACTCTGTAGTGAAAACTCCTGATATTCCTTTGTTGTAGGAAAAGAAAATAAAATTAGCTTTTATGCAAAAACTCAGACACAGAGCCACAAAGCCTTTTGCATATAGAATAGTATTTATCTTCTGTTTTTTTTATGGTGATCTTGCCGGTACATTCAATGTACTGACCTACACGGCTGCAATGTCTTATGTTGCACATAAGCTCTATGACGGGTAAGAGTACGATTCAGGGTTATAGTCCGCACTCAACCTGCCGTTGGTGTTATTGGGACTCCACTCCCGTTGTCTGTTTTCCGCTACGATTTTAAGGTATATATCAGTTTTACGTTATTTACATGTGATTGCACTTTGATATATACATTGATGTACTGTGTGTGCCAGCATACTGATCTAGGGATGGCAAAGAACACACAAAGGCTTGACCTTTCTAGGTCGGGTCGCTACAGAGATGGTATCAGAGCACATGTTGGCTGTAGGACGTGACCCTAGAAACTGGAAAGCACTAGGACAGGATATCTCTAAAACTTTATTTTCAAAAAGGATTCTTTACTTCTTGTCTTCTCTGATTTTACCAAATGGTCCCTCTTACCTCAAATAGTTAGAATATATCCCTCCCCTTTTGACCACTCGGAGGAATCAACTAATTGTCACTTCAACCAGGACAGGATATCGGACAACTAATAACCAATCAGACAAAGATGTACTCCATTATGGAAAGAGCTACAAATGATTGAAGATTATAAAGACCTGAAGAAATTGAAGACCATGAAGAATTGTCAAGATGTTATGCCCCTAGAAGACCAAACCCCTGTTGTATACTTACGTTAGATACGATGATTTGTGAGTTGTCATTTGTGTGTATTTTTTTTGACAGACACAAACAAAAATCTATTATCAAAACCATTGTTTGTATTGTGTGTATCCCCTCCTTTTCTCTTTCTAGCATCTCATCCCAAAACCTTGAACCCAATAGATGACGAATGAAGCTGAACTCGTGTATTCTGGATCGATGACTCAGTAAGAGACACAAGAATGGATTCAGAACATGGAGAATCATCTAAGGAGTAACCATGTGGCAACAAAGGAGATGGTCCAGTATGCTTTTCGGTACTTTGTAGAAGGTGCTGCAAATTGGTGGAAGATGCATGAAGCTATCCATGATACACAAGCATCAATCACTTGGGTAGAATTCAAGATGACTCTGCACAAGTCTCATGTGGTCACCAACACCCAAAAGCCCCGTTGCAAAGATGTGAAGAAGGTTGGTGCATGCAAGATATGTGGAGAGATAGGACACACCTAGGAAGAACACAAGGAAGGAAGCCCTTATTGTGAAGAAAATCACCCTACTAAGGAATGCCCAACTAGGCAGGTGACATGTTTCTTATGTGAAGGAACCACTCACTATCCGACACAATGTCAAATATACCCCAAGGTACAAGAAGTCATGAAGCAGCGGAAGGAAGCAAGGAAAGAAGCCCTCGGGAACAAGTTAGAAGAAAACCTGATAATGTGAGATATACCAGACCCAAACATAAGTATCAAGTCATGTTATTCATGTGGAGAAGAAGGACATATCTCTTAGGATTGTCAGAACGAGTGTCTAGGAGACTTACTGACAGAAGAAGTACAATATGATCCTCAGGAGATAGAAGAAATGATCAACCTAGACAAGAAGAAAGGCCAAGTAAGTAGAGGCATCAGATGTTTGCATTATAGCTTGGAGAAGCCACACTGTTTTTGTAAGAGGTATGAGCCAAGCATTAGGAAAGGAACACAACCCAAGAAGAAGAAGAAGACTCCATGGTTTTCTACACGGAAGGACCTGAGCCACGTAACTTGTCATCGGTGGAAGAAGACATGACACTACTCCTATACCTGTCTGGAGAAGAATGCTAAGCATGAGTAGTTTGAGTTTTGGATTTTGGAATTAATAAATGTAATAGTTAGAACTCTTATCGTTTTGAAGTTATGTAACGGAAGTCTCAGAGATTGTAATACATTCATGAGTCCATGAAATTTATTGTGTCATGATTTTCTATGAGTTGTTACCCTATGAACAAAGATCATGGACCAATTTCAAGGATATGAGAAAATATGGTCTATGCAGGCATGCGTACATTTCATTTTAAGTGTGGTAGTAACAAAAGGGATAAATCAATGAAGAAAATACCATTCATATTAAGGAGTTTGGATATGTGAATATAGGTGAAGAGAAGGTGGAACCATATCAAACAATGTGGATGCTAACCTTTGTGACAAAGTTCTTTTGAAGTTGGAATGTTGAGAAAAAGAATGATTGCGATGAAACCATTCCCAAGGTTAAATAGGCCAATGGAAAGGAAAATGGATTCCACAAAGTGTAATCTAAACAAGAATAAGTCTGTGAAGGGTATAATGGAGTGAACTGAAGGTAATGTTGGAATATGAAACGATAGTAACCCCAAGAGTGAGTTAAAGCTGTTCAAGGATTCAAGTGAACCCACAACTCACTGACCTCAGGATTGATAAGGATCAAGCCCCACCTTTGTGAAGGAAGAAACTTGGAAGAAGCTATGACTGATCAGCAAACGTTTTTCTTGAGGAGTATACGATAACCTGAGAGTTGTGAAGGAACGCTAGATCATTTGTTTAGTCTGCAGAATCAATGGATTTATCCGAATCATTCGTTGACAAGAGAAATTTCTACAAGGCTTGTGAGGAAGCCCAATTGTTAGAATACGAGATTCATTAAACCTTATACAAGGTAATGATTTCAGTGCGACATGGTTTGGCCACCATGACGACTTACTGTTATCATTCTCTTGCTATTCGGAATGGTAAATCTGAGTGACTTACCCATAGTACAGAGACGACACTCTTTGAAGCTTTTTATTTAAGCCCTGGAATGGTATGAAGGATACCCCTTGTACATGACAGTTGATGTCATACGTAGGAATTTTACAGTGAGGAATGAAGCCAAGACCCATTTCACTGCAGGATAACCACTAATGGTAGACCACCATGAGATCATCGATAAGTTATTTAGAATGATCACCAGACCTGTCAGATGAGAATACCAGTATCGGAGAAAGTGCATTTTTATGAGAACCCAAGATTTCGATATAATGGAAGAACATCACTGAAGGAGCCATCGTGAAGAATGTGAATAGACAGATGCACCCAGAGGACTGCCATGAGTTTGAACGACCGGTAACTCTCATTTTAAGTGTGGTAGACCCCATACCTTTCCAAGACAGTGGATTTGTTAGAAGACCCCCAAACCCTAACCTTTTCTTACTAGCCCTTTCGAATCTCGAGGACGAGATTCATTTTAAGTGTGGTAGGTTTGTAACATCCCAAATTTTGGAATGTTATAATAAATATTAGAAATGATTGTTTGATTGATTGAGTGATTGAATTTGAGTGGAATTTGAAACTTTTAAAAACTTTTTGAATGAGAGGGAATGACATGACTTTCCCATGTGCTTTTGAATTCAAATTCTTACATTTCAAATAAGTGAGAGAAGATGACATGACTTCTTCAATATAAAAAGATTTGAAAAGTGAATTTGAAAACAATTTCAAAAAAATAAATTCTGATATGGAGTTCCTTTCAGAATTTCCAATTTGAAGTTTGAAAGAATTCTAACCCCTTGACAAAATTTAAGAGGAGTAATATGACACTCCACACCAGGGGTTATTTTGTGAAGTATTTCAACCATAAAACCCAGGGGGCAAAAAGAATTCAAAACAATTTAGGCATTTTCTGAAAATAAAATTTTAAAAGTATTTATTTTGGCCGTAGAAAAATGTTCATTAAATGGCATTAATTCTTCTGGTAATTTTGGTATAAAACCTTTTATTGTAGGAAACGTATTTATGGCCATTAATAGTTTTTATTACGCTGGTAAATAGAAAAGGAAAACATTTAAAGCTTTTAAAGAAACCTATCGGCCCACCTGCCTATTAAGCCTCCCGAGATCTCTCCCAATCGGCCATCGACGCGCGCTCGCTCTTTTCTCTCTCACTTGCACGCGGACCCCATCGCCCGACCGAAAAACTCGCCGCGGTCACCTCCCTCCTCCGTCCCCTCTTTCCATACCTCGCCGGAGCCGGCCAGATCCGTCGTGGATCTCCCTCCCCTTGCCATCGAGAGCACCCCTGACCCCTTCTATATAAAGCCTCCCCTCCCTCGACCCGTTTCGCCCGAAAACCACAAGCCATGTGCCCTCCCGTCGCCACCATTGCTCCCCGGAGCCCGAGCCCCGCCGATGCGTCATTTCTGACCCTGTGCTCGCCCTAGCCTCTCCCCTCACCGCCCGAGCCCACCATCCACTCCACCACCCTCGCCTGCACCTCCCCGTGCACTCGCCCGTGCTCCAGAGCCACCAAAGCCCCTTCACCATCAACTCCCGAGCATCGCCGCCGCCTTCGAGCTCGCCACCAACACGTAGAACCACCTCCGTCGAAGCCAAGACCACCCGCGTGATCGCCCTGCTCGCCTGGACTGACTGGACCTCCCCTCTGCCGTAAACGACCACCGGAGTGACGCCTACGCCAACCTCGTCGAAGCCCTGCCTCAACAGAAGCTCTACGAGCTCGAGGTTCTCGTTTCCGACTTCCCCGAGCTCTGAAGCCTACGCCAATCGACGTCGGAGGTTCACCTCCGACGAGTGGACATCTCCACCACCGCTGAGGATCACCAGAGCCCCATCCCTGACGTCCTCGTCACCCCTGCCTCGTCGGAATCTCCCTCGCCGATGACATAACCCGGTGAGCTCATCCCCACTCCTCTGTAGGCGTTGGATCTGGATCCAACGATCCAGATTATAAGTTTTAAATCCCGCAAAACGGTACGCACTAGGCTTCGGTCACCCGCTCGCATTCACCCGCACACACACAGCCACGGCCAACCACATCGTGACACGTAGCACCTGACCGTCAGTTAATAAAATTTTCTTTTTCTGTTTTGTTTTCGAAAACAGAATTTTTTCTGTTTTTGTTTTAGCTGTAACTTTTAATCTATTTCGTTTTTTTAATTGATTCTATTTGCATTAAGACACAAATTTCATGTAGTTTCATTTTGTATTCTTAGATTTCAAATTTGACGTTTAAAATTTGAATTTAGTTAAATTTTCTTAAATTACTAAAATCTGTATAACTAGAGTTTAAAAATATATTTTTGAATGAATCTTTTTGCCACTGGTTTGTATTAGTTAGACCTATCATCTCACTTAGTTTGAGATTTTTTAGGATAAATTTGATTAGGGTTTTTAACTAAAAACAGAATTTTTTTAGTACATATTAGAGTTTAGTTAGTTTTTTTTTTCTTTAGTCCATTTGAAATCTGAGTTAGATTAACTTTTTTTAGTTTTCATTAGGTTCTGTTGTTTCAACATTAAGGGATTTACTTGCTGTTAGTAAAAATAATTTGTTTTGTTTTATATTTCATTGTCATAGGAATCCTTATTCTTTATCATTAGGTAGAATTTTATAAAATAATTTAGTTTTAGTAATATTTCTTTTCACAAAAGTTTTAGGTGATTCAATTATGTTTTCTAATAAAGATTTTACTATTACTTTTCTGTTAAGAAATACTTTGTTAATAATAATAGTTTGGTTTTGTTTCATACTCTATTGTTATAGGAAAACTCTAGTTAGCTTCATTAAGTAGTGTTTTATAAAAATATTAGTAGTCTATCTTCTCACAAAAGTTTTAGTGGAGTTACTTCTGTTTACTAATAAAATATTTTATTATTTATTTTCTGTTAACAATAGTTTTGGTTAATGAAAGTAGTTTTATTTTGTTAGTGGTAGTTTAGCCACCAACTTTTAGAGAACAAAACCTTGTCCTTGTTTTGTTACTTTGGAAAATGAAATTTATTTGTAGAGAAAACCAACATTAGTTGGGTTGATGAAACTTTGTTGTTTTGTGTTTGTGTCCAATATTTCCTTCATCACAACCTTGTTGCTTTTAGTGTTGTGTTGCTTTTTGATTGTTAGTATTGATTGCTAGTATGATTGCTTATATGAATGAAATGTTTGATTATATAGATTTTCATCGGAGAGTGACGAATAGTCTATCAAGTTATTTCTGAGAGCGATATTATTCTTCATCAACAGTACAGGCAAGTTCACTTTGACCATCTTGTTCATACCTATGTTTTATTGCATGTAGTGACATCATTCAACAAATCCCTCCAGTAGTGTTATTGAAATTCTTGTAGTTGAGTAGAATGCCTGAGGTAGGAACCCCCCACTTGTTACTAAAGCCCCGGGAACGTTAGTTATTTTTATGCTATGCTAAAGTAGACGGGGTTTGGTATGAGTGTTCATGAGTGGTGTGAGAAGGAGGACTCCACGTCAAGACGACAACATCATGAAGGCATCTGCAAGTCCTGCATCTCAAAGACCTCAAGACTTCGAGACTCGAGAAACAAGTTTTCAATAGACACTACGTGGTAAAGGATGGAATTGATGGGCATCCCTGGAGTAACCAGTGGATGGCCGGGATGCATGGGGAAGCGCCATGACATCTTGCGGAAAGTTTCACCCAGACTCAAAGTGACGGATGAATACTTCATGCTCGGAAGCTTACCTGTGTAGCCACAAGTCATTATGGGCTTTGGCTTGGTTGATCTTTGTTGTGACACTGGCTGCGCAGTGCTACGAGATGTAGTCGACGTTAGGAATGGATGGGCACTGACAGTAGTCAGGGAAACACTCTGAAAGACCATGTTTTGTTCGTCCTGTTCTCAAACATCCGGCAGTGCGAGGACTTACCAGGAAGGAACGAATCTTTTGGTTAAAGTACACAACACTCTGCAGAGTTAAACCTAATCGATTAGCCGTGTCCCCGGTTACGGACAATTTGAGCTTATAAGACTTGGATCTATCTCTGAACTCTCAACACTGGACTGATAATTAATTGTGGGCAACTTAATGATACTTGTGGGCAATTAGACATCGGTTGGCGGAACCATGTCATGTTAGGTACTCTATATTGAAAACTCCTGATATTCCTTTGTAATAGGAAAATAAAATAAAATTAGCTTTTATGCAAAAACTCAGTCACAGAGCGACAAAGCCTTTTGCATATAGAATATTATTTATCTTCTGTTTTTGCTATGGTGATGTTGCCGGTACATTCAATGTACTGACCTACACGGCTGCAATGTCTTATGTTGCAGATAAGCTCTATGACGGGTAAGAGTACGATTCAGGGTTACGGTCCGCACTCAACCTGACATTGGTGTTATCTGGACTCCACTCCCGGTGACTGTTTTCCGCTGCGATTTTAAGGTATATATCAGTTTTACGTTATTTCCATGTGATTCCACTTTGATATATACATTGATGTACTGTGTGTGCCAGCATACTGATCCTGTGATGGCATAGAACACACAGAGGCTTGACCTTTCCAGGTCGGGTCGCTACACCAGATTGCAAACTAAAACCATGATGATAAGTTTCACCATAATCATGAATAGGAGGCATGCAAACATCATAATAAATTTTCTCATCAAAACTTGGGGGACAAAAAATATCATCTTCATCAAAAATAGCATCCCCTTGTGGCTTTGCATATCATTAGCATAACTGACATTAATAGAATTGATAGTAATATCATTGCAATCACGCATTCGGAGATATCATGAATCACCTTATAAATTTCTTCTTTCAACAATTCATCAAAAAATTCAAGCAAAATTTCATAGAGTTAATCAAGTGCACTCAACTCACTAGCAATTGGTTGTTCATAATTTGGCCTTTTGAAAAGATTGGCAAGTGCATGAGGATCCATATCAATAGATTTTTAGCAAGCGAAGATGCAAGCAAATAGAAGGCACATAGCAACACAAGCAAACAAAAAATATCCGGCGAGAAAAAGATGGAGAAAATGACAAATTGGTGAAGTGGAGAAGAGGAAAATGAGAGGCAAATTTAAAATAACGTAAATGCAAGAAATAAGTTTGTGGTGTGTACTTGGTAGGCTTGATATGTATCCTCCCCGGAAACGGCGTCAGAAATCCTGATGAGGACATCACTCCTTCTGATACACACAAAACTCCACTGGATATACAAGGACCGATCACTATAGCTCGAGCGCGACAATTGAATTTAAAGGTGAGCTTGTTCCTAAGCACTTCTTTATATGTTCCTGAGAATAGATTGCTACCTAATGATTATATTATGATTAGGAACCATGGAGAACACCAGGAGATACTTGGAGAGGGGCTTAGAGGTGGAGAGGACCAGCAAGAGCATCCAAGTCAAGGTGGAGGCCCAAACAAAGTTGACTTCGAGTCTATTTCGGAGTCGAGGAGCAGTCTGCACTAAAACTGTTGTCCAGGTCGCATACGGGCTCGATATTGCACGTTCTATATATTCACAGATAGCTTAGAAGATAACCTTTCCAACAGCGTTGGTCCCATTGTCAAATTCCTTCCGAATCAATAGGAATCATCGAAATAAAAGACGTCCAGATTCTGCCTCTATGTTGCGCCATCATTTTTGGCCTTTGGGCCATGTATTTTTTTGAGCCTAATTAGGGGCGTGATCAGAGGGTCCTTGGTTAACCCTAGACCGTATTTACAACTGCCGGTGCTTAGGTTAGGGTTGGGTTTTTCCTAGATTATTCTGTCAAGAATTGTTTCGCAGTTCTTCCGTTTGTGAGACCCCAACTTCGTGAGATTAATCATACATCTGCAATTTGGTTGCATTCTTTCTTGTTCTTGCTTGTGTTCTTCGATTCGCAGTCAAGGATTAGCCTTCTTGGAGAGGTCGACCGTGCAACGCTGGTCGATAACCAGAGGAGACGTGGTGTTGTGATTGCGGGGTTGAGATCATGGTGTTCGGGAGCCGGATCGAGTTGTGTCAAGTTTCCACCAAATCGAGAGTTATCAAAACCTTTCGGAAGATCGGGACACCCTTGTTCATATCAATTGGTAATCAGATACTTAGGTTTTACCGTCAGGTTTGCCCTTACCCTGGTTTGTTTGATTTCGCCTTTATCCTATCGTCCACAAAAAAAAGCCAAAAACAAATTAGTTATAGTTCTTCCCCGTTCCAGAACCACGTTCAGCCTTTTGCATAATTCCTTTTCAGAGTCCGTAGTGTCGAGTTTGTGTCCTAGTATTGTTTTTGTTGCTGGTTTCGTTCCTGTTTTAGTCTAAGTAGTGTTTTCCATCGTGTTCCTTCATCTTGTGCGACAGATCGCCTTTAACCCTATTCTACTTCCATCACATAATCGTCCTTGATCACCACACACGAACATAAGTCCAGTCCACAATCCACTGCCACCATACCCCCCGTTTTCCAAGCATATATTTTAATTCGGCCGCCACCAAAACATACCTCGGAGCGCTTCCCTTGAAACAGCCTTATTTTTCCTACAGACTCGGAATCAGGCAAAGAGTGAATTGCGAAAAAGAGAAAGAAAAAAAGTTGAGAGACAAAAAAGGAAAGAAAAGGTCACATCTGTTGGTGTTCAGTTTCGCCGGGTTGGCGAATTTTGATTGGCAAAATTCTGCTAAGAAAACTGATTGTTCGCGCTGTATAGTTTCAGCACGAATTGTACAGCATGGTTCTGATTTTCTGCTGGCCGCATTGTCTACCATATTGAGCTGAACCTTCATCTCCTGCTTGTGCAAAAAAAAGTGCGGGAGCACGAATTATTACGCATTGAGTGTTGTGTTGAGCTACTGTCCTTACCTTTGTTCATGTCCATTGCTGTCTTTTCCTCATACTTGTTTTCTACCTTGTCATCCATATGACACTTGGTTTAGAACACGAGTAGGCCAGCAACTAGGACAAGCTTTTTGGACTTTTATTCAGCATTACTATCTGATTTTGAATTGTGTTCCAATCACATATATTGCCTTCCAAGCTCCACATACAACCTTCTAAACAGGCACTGGATTTTTACCCTCGCAATCGTCGGATTACGCCTTCCAGGTATCCTTTGCTTTGCTAGTAAGAACATTGTACGAGCTTCGTATGACTTTTCCATTTGTTGTGTTGAGAGGCTCCACTTCAACTGCGTAGTAGTTGATAGGGATAATCTTCCCAGTGTGTTCCTATTTTTGTGTTTACAATGGCAGGTGGCGACGAAAATGGTGATAGCACTCCCAAGGATTTCAAGGATTGTGTCAGCCAGGAGCAACTACAAGTTGTTGTAGAGAAGGTTCATGATGGGATGAACGAAGCAATCAAAACGGCTTTCACTGATGCTCTCATTGAGCTCAACCTCGGCAACAACATTGAGCGGTTGGACAAACGGATATCTATGGTAACTAACGGGGTTACCGCCTTGGAAACCTGTTTAACAACCAATGACGTCAACGTGGATACATGCAAGAAAACATGGTGTATGATGCTACTGTCGGGGAACATTGCATGGGAAACAAAAAAATTCCTACGCACACGAAAGTTCTATCCATGGTGATGAGCATCTACAAGAGGGAGAGTGGATCTACATACCCTTGTAGATCGCTAAGCGGGAAGCGTTAAGAAACGCGTTTGATGTAGTCAAACATCTTCACGATCCAATCACGATCCGTCCCACGATCTCATCACGAGCGTCCCGCGATCCCATCGTGGTCCTTCCGATCTAGTGTCGAACGGACGGCACCTCCGCATTCAGCACACGTATAGCTCGATGATGATCTCTGCCTTCTTGATCTAGCAAGAGGGAGCGGAGAGGTAGATGAGTTCTCCACCAGCACAACGGCGCGGTGGCGGTGGTGGTGGAGCTATCCCGACAGGGCTTCGTCAAGCACAACCGAAATGAACTAGTGGAGAATAGATCTAGAGGAAGAGAGAGGGAAACACGTGGCAATTCTTAGGTGCGGCTGCCCTCCCTCTCCTCATCTATATATAGGGGGAAGGGAGGAGGGGTGGTGCCCCCTAGATCCAATCTAGGGGTCGGCGACTAGGGCAGATGGGGACGCCCCCAAGGGAAACCCTAGGGTGACTTGGCCCCCAAGCCAGGTAGAGGGAACCCTAGAGGGGGTGCCCCACCTCTCCTGGTTACGTGGGAAAACGTGAGGGGGGCGCACAGCCCCTTAGTGGGCTGGTTTGCCCTCCCTTTGGCCCATGAGGCCCCCCAACACTTGCCAAGGCTCCCGAAACCCCTTTCGGTACTCCCGGTCGTAACCCGGTACTGTTGGAAATATGCCCTAGAGGCAATAATAAATTAGTTATTATCATATTTCCTTGTTCATGATAATCGTTTATTATCCATGCTATAATTGTATTGATCGGAAACTCAGATACATGTGTGGATACATAGACAACACCATGTCCCTAGTATGCCTCTGGTGAACTAGCTCGTTGATCAAAGATGGTTAAGGTTTCCTAGCCATGGACATGAGATGTCATTTGATAACGGGATCACATCATTAGGAGAATTATGTGATGGACAAGACCCAAACTACAAATGTAGCGTATGATCGTGTCAGTTTATTGCTACTATTTTCTACATGTCAATTATATGTTCCTATGACCATGAGATCATGCAACTCACTGACACCGAAGGAATACCTTGTGTGTATCAAACATTGCAACGTAACTGGGTGACAATAAAGGTGCTCTACATGTATCTCGGAGGGTGTTTGTTGGCTTGGCATGGATCAAGAATGGGATTTGTTACTCCGTGTGACGGAGAGGTATCTCGGGGCCCACTCGGTAATACAACATCACAACGAGCCTTGCAAACAATGTGACTAAGTGTTAGCCATGGGTTCTTGTGTTACAGAACGAGTAAAGAGACTTGACGGTAACGAGGTTGAACTAGGTATGGAGATACCGACGATCGAATCTCGGGCAAGTAATATACCGAAGAACAAAGCGAACATCATACGGGATTAACTGAATCCTTGACATAGAGGTTCGACCGATAAAGATCTTCGCATAATATGTAGGAACCGATATGGTCATCCAGGTCCCGCTATTGGTTAATGACCATACAGGTGTCTCGATCATGTCTACATAGTTCTCGAACCCGCAGGGTCTACACACTTAAGGTTCAGTGACGTTTCGGTAGTATAGAGTTATGCATGATGGTGACCGAAGGTTGTTCGGAGTCCCGTATGAGATCCTGGACGTCACGAGGAGCTGTGGAATGGTCCGGAGGTAAAGATTGATATATAGGAAGTCCTATTTTGGTCGCCGGAAAAGTTCCGGGCTCATCGGTAGTGTTCCGGGAGTGACGGTAGTGTATCGGGAGACCATCAGGAGGGGTATTTCGACCCAAGAGGCTTCATGGGCTGTGGGAGACTGAATACCAGACCTTAGTGGGCTTGTGGAAGTCCCAGACAAGGCCCATGCGGCTGGGAAAGAAAATCCCAAAGGGAAAAGGTGGAAAAGGGGCAAAAAGGCAAAAAAAAAGGAAGAGTCCTAATCCTACTAGGATTGGAGGAGGAGGAGGACTCTCCTCCCTAGCTTCGGCCAAAGCCTCCTAGTGGGCTTTGCCCTTGCGCCAAGCCTCCTCTCTTCCTCTGATATATACTAGAGGTTTTTAGGGTTTTGGCACATGATTTTCAGCCACGTGCTACCCGTTCCTCTAGTGCATAGTTTCTCCTCTAGATCGGTTTTCTGCAGTGCTTAGGCGAAGCACTACCGGAATAGCTCCACCACCATTGCCGGAGCGCCATCATGCTGCCGGAGAACTCTTCTATCTCTCCGCTCCCTCTTGCTGGATCAAGAAGGCAGAGGTAGTCATCGAGCTGTACGTGTGCTGAACGCGGAGGTGTCGTCCGTTCGGCGCTAGATCAGAAGGACCGTGATCAAGATTGCGAGACGGATCGTGATGAGTTCGTGGGATGGATCGTGATGAGTTCACGGGATGGATCGTGATTGGATCGCGGGATGGAACGTGATGAGATCGCGGGACGCTCGGAGATTTGGATCGCGAAGACATTTGACTACACCAATCGTGTTTCTTAACACTTCCCGCTTAGCGATCTACAAGGGTACGTAGATCCACTCCCCCTCTCGTAGATGCTCATCACCATGGATAGATATGCATGTGCGTAGGAAATATTTTGTTTCCCCTCCAATGTTCCTCATCAGTGGCAACATGAGCTAGCTCTATGTGCAGATGAGATCTCGAGTAGAACAGGGCGTTGATGCTAAGATTGCTTCCTCCCTTGGTCGTGTTTTGGTTCAGTGGTATTGTGAGATGAAGCAGCCCGGACCAACCTTACTTGTACGCTTACGAGAGACCAGTTCCCTTGACCGCAACTTGTTGCATAGATGGTTTGCGGGTGACAATTTCTCTCACTTTAGTTGGATCGGATTCGACAAAGACGGTCCTTGAGAAGGTTGAAAAGCAAACTAATGTATCACCGTTTTGGTTTATGCGTAGGTGAGAATTGTTCTTGCTAGATACCCGTAGGAGCCACGTAAAACATGCAACAACTACTAGAGGAAGTGTAACTTGTTTTTGCAGGGTATGTTGTGATGTGATATGGCCTATTACATGATGAGATATATGTGATGTATGAGATGATCATGTGATGTCTAGAATTTCACGACTTGCATGTCGATGAGTACGGCAACCGGCAGGAGCCATAGGGTTGTCTTTAATTATTGTATGACCTGCGTGTCAATCATTAAGCGCTATGTAATGCTTTACTTTATCGCTAAACAGTAGCAAGAGTAGTAGTAGCATGGTGGGTGCGACAACCCCGATGGAGACACATTGATGGAGATCAAGATGATGGAGATCATGGTGTCATGCCGGTGATGATGGAGATCATGACAATACTTTAAAGATGGAGATCTAAAAGCACAAGTTCATGGCCATATCATGTCAGTTATGAATTGCATGTGATGTTAATCCTTTTATGCACCTTGTTTTGCTTAGAACGACGATAGCATTATAAGGTGATCCCTCACTTAATTCAAGATAAATTGTGTTCTCCCCAAGTGTGCAACATTGCAAAAGTTCGTCATGTCGAGACACCACGTGATGATCGGGTGTGATAGACTCTACGTTCACCTACAACGGGTGCAAGCCAGTGTTGCACATGCAGAACACTCGGGTTAAACTTGACGAGCCTAGCATGTACAGACATAGCCTTAGAACACAAGAGACCAAAAGGTCGAACATGAGTCATATAGTAGATATGATCAACATGATGATGTTCACCATTGAAACCACCTCAACTCACGTGATGATCGGACTTGAGTTGGTGAATTTGGATCATGTATCACTCGAATGACCGGAGAGATGTCAATTTGAGTGGGAGTTCTTAAGTAATATGATTAATTGAACTCATTATCATGAACATAGTCAATTAAGTTGTAGCTCCCTTGAATTTTTATATGTTCCTAGAGAAATAGAGATGAAAGATGATAGTAGCAATATTGCGTACTGGGTCCATGATCTGAGGATTGTCCTCATTGCTGCACACAAGGCTTATGTCCTTAATGCACCGCTCGGTGCGCCACCCCTTCTAGCGTCGTCTGTAGATGTTGTGAACATCTGACAGGCACATTCCGATGACTACTTGATAGTTTAGTGCGTCATGCATTATGACTTAGAATTGAGGCTCTGAAACGTTTTGAACATCACGGAACATATGAGATGTTCTAAGAGCTGAGATTGTGATCTCAGGCTCATGCTCGTGTTGTGAGATATGAGATCTCCAACAAGATTATAATCCTGTAAGATGAAGGAGAATAGCTCAATCGTTGAGCATGTACTCAGATTGTCTAGGTACTACAATCGCTTGAATCGAGAGGGAGTTGATCTTCCAGATAAGATAGTCATTGATATAGTTCTCCAAGTCATTGTCACTGAGTTACTAGAACTTGGTGATGAACTGTTACATGCTAGGGATAGAAATAACGATCCCTGAGCTGTTCGCGATGTTTGACACCGCGAAGGTAGAAATCAAGAAGGAGCATCAAGTGTTGATGGTTAGTAAAACCACTAGTTTCGAGAAGGGCAAGGGCAAGGAGGGAAACTTCATGGATGGCAAGTCAGTTGCTGCTCCAGTGAAGCAACCCAAAGTTGAACCCAAACCCGAGACTTAGTGCTTTGATTATGAGGAGATCGGCCGCTGAAGTGGAACAACCCTAGATACTTGGTAGATAAGAAGGCTCGTAACATCGACAGAAGTATATTTGATATACGTGTTATTGATGTGTACCTTGCTAGTACTCCTAGTAGCACATAAGTATTGGATACCGGTTCGGTTGCTAAATGTTAGTAACTCGAAATAAAAGCTACGGAATAAACGGAGAACTAGCTAAGGGTGAGGTGACGATGTGTGTTGGAAATGTTTTCAAAGTTGATGTGATCAACATCGCACGCTCTCTCTACCTTAGGGATTAGTGACGAACCTAAATAAATGTTATTTGGTGTTTTGCATTGAGCATGAACGTGATTAGATCGTGTTTATTGCAACACGGTTATTCATCTAAGTTAGAGAATAATGGTTATTCTGTTTACATGAATAATACCTTCAATGGTTATGCACCCAGAGAGAATGGTTTGTTGAATCTTGAACGTAGTAATACACATGTTCATAACATTGATGCCAAAAGATACAAAGTTAATAATGATAGTACCACATACTTGTGGCACTGCCGCTAAAGGTCATATTGGTATAAAGCGCATGAAGAAACTCCATGCTGATGGATCTTTGGACTCATTCGATTTCGAATCGGTTGAGACATGCGAACCATGCCTCTTGGGCAAGATGACTAAGGACCCCGTTTTTCGGTTTAATGGAGCAGGCAATTGGTTTATTGGGAATGATACATGTTGATGTATGCAATCGAATGAGTCTTGTAGCATGCGGTGGATATCGTTATTTTCTTACCTTCACTGATGATTTGAGTAGATATAGTGTATATTTACTTAATGATACACAAATCTGAATCGTTTGAATGGTTCAAGCAAATTCAGAGTGAAGTTTAAGATCATCGTGACAAGAATATAAAAATGTCTGCGATATGATCGTGGAGGTGAATATCTGAGTTACGAAGTTTGGCATACAACTTTAGACAATGTGAAAGTTGTTTCACAACTCACGCCACCTGGAACACCATAGTGTGATGGTGTGTCAGAACGTCATAGTCGTGCTCTATTGTATATGGTGCTTGCTATGATGTCTCTTATCATTTTGCTACTATAATTTTGGGGTTATGCATTAGAGACAAACTACATTCACCTTAAAGAGGGAACCATCTAAATTCGTTGAGATGACACCGTGTGAATTATGATTTGATAGAAACCTAAGCTGTCCTTTCTTAATGTTTGGGGTTGTGACGCTTGTGGGGAAAATGTTTTCACCGAATAAGCTCGAACCCAAAGCGGACAAATGCATCTTCATAGAATACCCTAAGAACATTTGGGTGAACCTTCTATCTCAGATCCAAGCATAAAATGTTTGTTGCTAAAATGGGTCCTTTCTCGAGAAAAAGTTTCTCTCGAAAGAATTGAGTGGGAGGAAGATAGAACTTGATGATGTTATTGAACCGTTCTTTCAACGAGAGAGTAGCGCAGCGCAGGAAGATGTTTCTATGAAGCCTATGTTAGTTGAAGAGGAACTTAATGATGATGATCATGAAGCTTCAGATCAAGTTACTATCAAACCTCGTAGGTCGACAAGGACGTGTACTGCTCTTGAGTGGTATGACAACCCTGTCTTAGAGGTCATGTTGTTAGACAACAATGAACCTACGAGCTATGGAGAAGCGAGGATGGGACTAGATTCCGACAAATGGTCAGAGGCCATTAAATCCGAGAGAGGATCCATGTATGAAAACCAAGTATAGACTTTGGTAGACTTGCTGGTGGGACGGCAGGTCGTCGAGTACAAATGGACCTTTAAGATGAAGACAGACGTTGATGGTGAATTTCACTATTTATAAAATCTCGACTTGTCGCAAAGAAGTTTTTGACAAGTTCAAGGAGTTGACTGCGATGAGACTTTCTCACTCGTAGCGATTGCTGCATTTTTGATCATGTTAGCAGTTGCTGCATTTTTCAACTATGAATCTGGCAGATGGATGACAAAAACATCGTTTCCTTAACAGTTTACTTGAGGAAAGGTTGTATGTGATACAACTAGAAGGTTTTGTCAGTCCTAAGGATGCTAAAAGGTGTGCGAGCTTCAGCAATCCTTCTATGGTCTGGAGCAAGCATCTCGGAGTTGGAATATACGCTTTGATGAGGTGATCAAAGTTTTGTAGTTTATACAAAGTTCACGAGAAACTTGTATTCACAATAAAGTGAGTGGGGGCACTATAGAATTTCTGATTAGTATATGTGGATGACATATTGATGATCGGGAATAATGTAGAATTTCTGGAAAGCATAAACGGTTGTTTGAGAAGTAATTTTCAAACTAGATAAAACTATTGGAAATATGCCCTAGAGGCAATAATAAATTAGTTATTATCATATTTCCTTGTTCATGATAATCGTTTATTATCCATGTTGTAATTGCATTGATCGGAGACTTAGATGCATGTGTGGATACATAGACAAAACCATGTCCCTAGTATGCGTCTAATAGACTAGCTCGTTGATCAAAAGATGGTTAAGTTTTCCTAGCCATGGACATGAGATGTCATTTGATAATGGGGTCACATCATTAGGAGAATGATGTGATGGACAAGACCCAAAACTACAAACGTAGCATATGATCATGTCAGTTTATTGCTACTGTTTTCCGCATGTCAAGTATGTGTTCCTATGACCATGAGATCATGCAACTCACAGATATAGGAGGAGTGCCTTGTGTGTATCAAACGTCGTAACGTATCTGGGTGACTATAAAGGTGCTCTACAGGTATCTCCGATGGTGTCCGTTGAGTTGCCATGGATCGAGACTGGGATTTGTTACTCCGTGTGACGGAGAGGTATCTTAGGGCCCACTTGGTAATACAACATCACAATGAGCCTTGCAAGCAATGTGACTAATTGTTAGTTGCGGGATCTTGTATTACAGAACGAGTAAAGAGACTTGCCAGTAACGAGGTTGAACTAGGTATGGAGATACCGACGATCGAATCTCGGGCAAGTAACATACCGAAGAACAAAGGGAACGTTATACGGGATTAACTGAATCCTTGACATAGAGGTTCGTCCGATAAAGATCTTCGTAGAATATGTAGGAACCAATGTGGACGTCCAGGTCCCGCCATTGGTTATTCACCGTAGAGGTGTCTCGGTCATGTCTACATAGTTCTTGAACCCGCAGGATCTGCACACTTAAGGTTTGGTGACATTTCGGTAGTGTAGAGTTATGTATGGTGGTTACCGAAGGTTGTTCGGAGTCCCGAATGAGATCCAGAATGTCACGAGGAGCTCTGGAATGGTCCGGAGGTAAATATTCATATATAGGAAGTCCCAGTTTGGTCGCCGGAAAAGTTTTGGGCTCATCGGTAGTGTACCGGGAGTGCCGGTAGTGTACCGGGAGACCTCCGGGAGGGGTATTTCGACCCCAGAGGGTCCATGGGCTGTGGAGAGTGATAACCAGCCCTTAGTGGGCTGGAGAAACAGCGAAAACAAGGCCCATGGCGCAGGAGGCAAAAATCCTAAAGTAAAAAGGTGAAAAAGGAAAAAAAAAGGAAGAGTCCTAGTCCTACTAGGAGTGGAGGAGGAGAGTCCTCCTCCACCTCCCAATTCGGCCGAGCCAAAGAGCCTTGGATTCCAAGGCTGCATCCTCCTCTCTCTCCCTCCTATATATACTAGTGGAATAGAGGGTTTTTGCATAGTGTTTTTACGGCCACGTGCTACCCGTTCCATCGGCGCTCCTCTAGATCGGTTTTCTGCAGTGTTAGGCGAAGCCCTGCCGGAATTGCTCCACCACCATCACCGGAGCTCCATCACGCTGCTGGTGAACTCTCTCTCCTCTCCACCTCCTCTTGCTGGATCAATACGGCAGAGATCGTCATCAAGCTGCATGTGTGCTGAACGCGGAGGTGTCGTCCGTTCGGCGCTAGATCATAAGGACCGTGATCGAGATCGCGAGACGGTTCGTGATGAGATCACGGAATGGATCGTGATGAGTTCGCGGGACGGATCATGATCAAGATCGTGAGACGGATCATGATGAGATCGTGGGACCGATCGTGATGAGTTCACAGGACGGATCGTGATTGGATCACGGGACGGATCGTGATGAGATCACGGGACGCTTGGCGATTTCGATCGCGAAGATGTCCGACTACACCAACCTCGTTTCTTAACGCTTCCTGCTTAGCGATCTACAAGGGTACGTAGATCCACTCTCCCTGTCGTAGATGCTCATCATTATCGATAGGTTCGCGTGTGCGTAGGAATTTTTTTGTTTCCCACGCGACCTTCCCCAACAGTGGTATCAGAGCTAGGTTGATGGTTCGATGAGATCTCGAGTAGAACACAAAAGGTTTGTGGGTGTTGATGCTTAGATTGCTTCCTCCCTTGGTCGGATTTTGGTTCAGCGGGATTGTGAGACAAAACGGCCCAGACCAACATTACTCATACGCTTACGATAGACCTGTTCCCTCGACGCAACTTGTTGCTTAGATGGCTTGCGGGTGACAGTTTGTCTCACTTTAGTTGGATCGGATTCGACAAAGGGGGTCCTTGAGAAGGTTGAAAAGCAACTAGTGTATCACCGTTGTGATTTTTGCGTAGGTGAGAATTGTTCTTGCTAGATACCCGTAGCAGCCACGTAAAACATGCAACAACAATTAGAGGACGTCTAACTTGTTTTTGCAGGGTATGTTGTGATATGATATGGACAATTACATGATGTGATATATGTGATGTATGAGATGATCATGTGATGTATAGATTATCATGACTTGCATGTCGATGAATACAGCAACCGGTAGGAGCCATAGGGTTGTCTTTAATTATTGTATGACCTGCGTGTCAATCATTAAGCGCTATGTAATGCTTTACTTTATCGCTAAATGGTAGCAATAGTAGTAGAAGCATGCAGGGCGTGACAACCCCGATGGCGACACGTTGATGGAGATCAAGATGATGGAGATCATGGTGTCATGCCGGTGACGATGGAGATCATGCTGGTGCTTTCATGATGGAGATCAAAAGCACAAGTTCATGGCCAGATCATGTCACTTATGATTTGCATGTGATGTTAATCCTTTTATGCACCTTGTTTTGCTTAGGACGACGGTAGCATTATAAGGTGATCCCTCACTTAATTTCAAGATAAATTGTGTTCTCCCCGAGTGTGCACCATTGCGAAAGTTCGTCGTGTTGAGACACCACGTGATGATCGGGTGTGATAGACTCTACATTCACATACAACGGGTGCAATCCAGTGTTGCACACGCAGAGCACTCGGGTTAAACTTGACGAGCCTAGCATGTACAGACATGTCAAGAGACCGAAAGGTCAAACATGAGTCATATAGTAGATATGATCAACATGATGATGTTCACCATTGCAGCCACCTCAAATCAAGAGATGATCGGACTTGAGTTGGTGAAATTGGATCATGTATCACTCGAATGATCGGAGGGATGTCAATTTGAGTGTGAGTTCTTAAGTAATATGATTAATTGAACTTATTATCATGAACATAGTCAATAGTGTCTTTGCAAATTATGTTCTAGATTACTAGCTTGCGCTGTAGCTCCCTTAATTTTTATATGTTCCTAGAGAAATAGATTTGAAAGATGATGGTAGCAATATTGCGGACTGGGTCCGTGATCTGAGGATTGTCCTCATTGCTGCACAGAAGGCTTATGTCCCTAATGCACCGCTTGGTGCGCCAACCCCTCTAGCGTCGTCTGTAGATGTTGTGAACATCTGACAGGCACGTTCTGGTGACTACTTGATAGTTTAGTGCGTCATGCATTACGGCTTAGAATTGAGGCTCCAAAACATTTTGAATGTCACGGAACATATGAGATGTTTCTAAGAGCTGAAATTAGGATCTCAGGCTCATGCCCGTGTTGCGAGATATGAGATCTCCAACAAGATTCTTTGCCTGCAAGATGAAAGAGAATAGCTAAATCATTGAGCATGTACTCAAATTGTCTGGGTGCTACAATCGCTTGAATCAAGTGGGAGTTGATCTTCCAGATAATATAGTGATTGACATAGTTCTCCAAGTCACTGTCACTAAGCTACTTGAACTTGGTGATGAACTATAAATTGCCAGGGATAGAAATAATGATTCCTGAGCTGTTCGCGATGTTTGACACCGCGAAGGTAGAAATCAAGAAGGAGCGTCAAGTGTTGATGGTTAATCAAACCACTAGTTTCGAGAAGGGCAAGAGCAAGGAGGGAAACTTCATGGATAGCAAGACAATTGCTGCTCCAGTGAAGCAACCCAAAGTTGCACTCAAACCCGAGACTAAGTGCTTCTGTAATGAGGTGAGCCATCGCTGAAGCGGAACAACCCTAGATACTTGGTAGATAAGAAGGCTGGTAACATCGATAGAAGTATATTTGATATACGAGTTATTAATGTGTACCTTGCTAGTACTCCTAGTAGCAACTAGGTATTGGATACCGGTTCGGTTGCTAAATGTTAGTAACTCGAAATAAAAGCTACGGAATAAACGGAGAACTAGCTAAGGGTGAGGTGACGATGTGTGTTGGAAATGTTTCCAAAGTTGATGTGATCAACATTGCACGCTCTCTCTACCTTCAGGATTAGTGACAAACCTAA
Organism: Hordeum marinum; assembly: GCA_022496015.1. Taxonomy (NCBI): domain Eukaryota; kingdom Viridiplantae; phylum Streptophyta; class Magnoliopsida; order Poales; family Poaceae; genus Hordeum; species Hordeum marinum. The sequence goes on along the minus strand of CM039672.1, from coordinate 476,423,715 downwards.
ATAAATGTTATTTGGTGTTTTGTGTTGAGCATGAACATGATTAGATCATGTTTGTTGCAATACGATTATTCATCTAAATTAGAGAATAATGGTTATTCTGTTTACATGAATAATACCTTCAATGGTCATGCACTCAGTGAGAATGGTTTGCCGAAATCTTGATCGTAGTAATACACATGTTCATAACATTGATGTCAAAAGATAGAAAGTTAATGATGATAGTACCACATACTTGTTGCACTGCTGCAAAATATCATATTGGTATAAAGCGCATGAAGAAACTCCATGCTGATGGATGTTTGGACTCATTCGATTTCGAATCGGTTGAGACATGCGAACCATGCCTCTTGGGCAAGATGACTAAAGGACCCCGTTGGATGGAGCGGGCAAGTGATTCACTGGAAATGATACATGTTTATGTATGCAATCCAATGAGTTTTGTAGCGTGCAATGGATATCGTTATTTTCTTACCTTCACTGATGATTTAAATAGATATAGTGTATATTTACTTAATAAAACACAAGTCTGAATCGTTTGAAAGGTTCAAGCAAATTCAGAGTGAAGTTTAAGATCATCGTGACAAGAAGATAAAAATGACTACGATATGATTGTGGAGGTGAATATCTGAGTTACGAGTTTGGCATACAACTTAAGACAATGTGAAATTTGTTTCACAAACTAATGCCACCTGGAACACCATAGTGTGATGGTGTGTCGAAACATAATAGTCATGCTCTATTGGATATGATGTGTGCTATGATGTCTCTTATCGTTTTACTACTATAATTTTGGGGTTATGCATTAGAGACAACTACATTCAGTTTAAATAGGGCACGATCTAAATCCGTTGAGATGACACCGTGTGAATTATGGTTTGATAGAAACCTAAGATGTCATTTCTATATGTTTGGGGCTGCGACGCTTGTGTGGAAAATGTTTTCACCTAATAGGCTAGAACCCAAAGCGGACAAATGTACCTTCATAGAATACCCTAAGAATAGTTGGGTATGCCTTCTATCTCAGATCCAAGTGCAAAGTGTTTGTTGCTTAAACGGATCCTTTCTCGAGGAAATATTTCTCTCGAAAGAATTGAGTGGGAGGAAGATAGAACTTGATGAGGTTGTTAAACCTTTGTCCAACCAGAGAGTAGCGCAGCGCAGAAAGATGTTTCTGTGAAGCCTACGTTAGTTCAAGAGGAAGTTAATGATGATGATCATGAAGCTTCAGGATCAAGTTACTATCGAACTTCGTGGGTCGACAAGGATGTGTACTGCTCCTAAGCGGTACGACAACTCTGTCTTGGAGGTCATGTTGTTTGACAACGATGAACCTACGAGCTATGGAGAAGCGATGATGGGCCCGGATTCCTACAAATGGTTGGAGGCCATGAAATCCGAGATAGGATCCATGTATGAAAACAAAGTATAGACTTCAGTAGACTTGCTCGTTGGACAGGAGGTCGCTGAATACAAATGGATCTTTAAAATGAAGACAGACACTGATGGTAAAAGTAACCGTTTGTAAAGCTCGACTTGTTGCAAAGATGTTTGTGACAAGTTAAAGGAGTTGACTACGATGAGACTTTCTCACTCGTAGCGGTGCTAAAGTCTGTTGGAATTATGTTAGCAGTTGCTGCATTTTTCAATTTTGAAATCTGGCAGATGGATGTCAAAACATCATTTCCTTAATGGTTTACTTGAAGAAACGGTTGTATGTGATACAACCAAAAGGTTTTGTCAGTCCTAAGGATGCTAAAAGATGAGAAAGCTTCAGTGATCCTTCTATGGACTGAAGCAAGCATCTCGGAGTTGGAATATACGCTTTGATGAGTTGATCAAAGTTTTTTAGTTTATATGATGTTTACGAGAAACTTGTATTTACAACCAAGTGAGTGGGAGCACTATAGAGTTTCTGATAAGTATATGTGGATGACATATAGTTGATCGGAAATAATGTAGAATTTCTGGAAAGCATAAGCGGTTATTTGGAAAGTGATTTTCAAAGTAAAACCTGGATAAAACTACCTAATTATTGAGCATCAAGGTCTATAGAGATAGATCAAAGATGACTTGATGAGACTTTCAAATGAGTACATACCTTGACAAAGATTTTGAAAGAGTTCAAAATGGATCAGTCAAAGAAAGAGTTCTCACCTGATTTGTAGGGTATGAAGTTGAGTGAGACTCAAAGCTCGACCACGGCAGAAGAAAGAGAAAGGACGACCGTCGTCCCCTATGCTCTAGCCATAGGCTCTATATTGTATGTCATGTTGTGTACCGCACTTGTGTGTGCCTTGCCATGAGTCTGTCAATGGGTGCAAGAGTGATCCAGGAGTGGATCACTGGACAGCGGTCAACATTATCCTTAGTGACTAAAAGACTAAAGGAATTGTTTCTCGATTATGGAGGTGATAAAGGGTACGTCGTAAGGAGTTACGTCGGTGCAAGCTTTAACACTAATTTGGATGACTCATAGTAGCAATCTGGATACATATAGTGGAGCAGCCATTTGGAAATAGTACCAAGTGGAGTGTGGTAGCAGTGTTTACAGTTTGACATAGAGATTTGCAAAGTACACACGATCTGAATATCGCAGATCCATTGACTATAAAACCTATCTCACATGCAAAGCATGATCGAGCCCCAGAACTCGTTGGGTGTTAGATTCATAACAATGCGAATCACAAACTGATGTGAACTAGATTATTGACTCTAGTGCAAGTGGGAGATTGTTGGAAATATGCCCTAGAGGCAATAATAAATTAGTTATTATCATATTTCCTTGTTCATGATAATCGTTTATTATCCATGCTGTAATTGTATTGATCGGAGACTTAGATGCATGTGTGGATACATGGAGAAAGCCATGTCCCTAGTATGCCTCTAATAGACTAGCTCGTTGATCAAAAGATGGTTAAGGTTTCCATCGGTATATCACTTGCTCAATTTCGATGAGTGGATAGAGAGCTAGGAACAAAAAAGGCACGTGAAGAAATAGAGTGAAGTTTAGGTAGACATGTTGATGAAGTTCAAGTTCTTCACGCGGTGCATTTTCGAAGACTCTGTTTCGCGATAAAAGCCATAACGCGTGATCTCGCTGTTTTCAAAACATCTTGAAAATGGCTTGGAATCAGTGAAAACCATCTACATCAAGAAGTTGCGCATTTTCCATAGCTTTTCAACGGTATATTATTTGGCACATTCCAATAAAGTTTGTAGAAATTACGGCAAAAAACCTTTTTTCCATATTCGAAATTGACTTAAAACTGTAATGAATTGGGAAAAATAATATACATAAAAAAGCTTCGTATTTCTTCAAGCTTTCCAACGCCATATCATTTGCTGCATTCCGTAAAACCGTTGAGAAAATAACATGAAAATACGAACTCGATGGAGCTTCGACCATTTTCAACATTGCGTTTAAATAGTTTAAAATTGAAAAAAACTTTCTTTACGAAAAGAAGCGTATTTGAAGCAGCTATCCAACACCGTATTATTTGCCTCATTCCGGTAAACGATGTAGAAATGGGCTCGAAAATACTCTTCATGTTTTGTGTGTGAAGATAAACAGTTTTCAAAACTGCTCTTAAACCATTTACATTTGATAAAAATTCAACTTAGGCTTTGACCGTTGTGTCCACAGCTTTTCAATGGTATATTGCAAGCCTCATTTGCACAATGTTGCCGAAAGTTCAACCTCTCACCAAGGAAAGTTCAGGTCGAACAACTCAGACAGTAAAACTGCAACAGACGCAAGTTCATCAAGTCCCAAGAGAAAATCCGTGGAGAGAGAGACGGTACAACCATTTCTTCTTCTGGATATTTGCACGTTGATGTGTATATATTCGTGTAGCACAACAAAAGTTTAACCGTATTAGAAACAATTGCGTATTTTCAACAGGTTTCTACAAATATATCGTTTATGCAACTCCAACGAACGGGTGAGGCATTACGAACTAAAAATACGTGACAGAAGTTCAAAGTGAAACAGCGAGCAGTTCAACTACTACACGAAACGCGTTTTAGATGAGAATAAAAGAATACCAAACTAAAAGACAAAAATGTTTGTTGCAAGAAATTCACGTGCTTCTCCCTGCACGGTTCAAAATTTCTAATGCGAGACGTCCGAGCTACAATTACATATTTTAAAATGGAAAAAATGACGTCCGACCTTCAATTACGGGTAATTCAATGTATACACTAAAACATGACAGAAGTTCACACTGAAAACAACGAGAAATTCAAATACTGCAAGGAATGCGTTTCAGGTGAGAAAAAAAGAATAGAAAAATAAAAGCTTAAAAGGTTTGTTCAAATAAGTTCATGTGCTCTACGCGAGAAAGTTTTATGTATATAAAAATTCAAATTATATAACGAACGGTCCAATATTTCTTAAATAAATTGTTTTTAGGAAATATCAAAGTACTTTCAAAAAACATGAACTTCTCTACTCGGATTTTTTCTCGTTACTAAATAATAAAATGAAAAAGTTCAAATTAAAACAACATAGAAGTTCAAAGTTTTTTCTCGTTACTAGAATTCTTTACTCAAAAATAGAAACCGTGAAGTTCAAATTAAAATAACACAGAAGTTGAAAGTGAAAACAGCTACAAGTTCACGTGTTGCATGATGTGTGTTTTCATATGAGAAAAAGGAATAAAAAGACAAAGTATACGAAATTTGTTGCTAGAAGTTACGGTGCTCGACACGGGAAAGTTTAAAACTTCTTGTGATTGAGGTTCACTATGTATTTATCACCCATTCTTGTGAGTGAGAAAAATGAATAAAAAGGCAAGGTCCAATTTTTTTCTTACGATAAGTTTAAGTTCTCGCTCAGAGAAAGTTAAAAAAATATTGTGAGAGAGGTCTGACGAATGGGTGAGAAATTACAAACAAAAATACGCGACAGAAGTTCAACGTCGAAACGGTAGGAAGTTCAACTATTACGCTAAATGAATTTCAGATGAAAATCTTATAAACCGTCGCGAGTATGAAAAAAATGATCAAGACAGAAAATTGCATGTTTACAGTAGCTTTCCATCGATATATCACGTGCTCAATTCCAGTGAGTGGTTGGAGAGCTACGAGCAAAAAATAACACGTGAAGAAACAGAGTGAAGTTCAGGTAGACGTGATGATGAAGTCCAAGTTCCTCATGTAGGGTAACGCAGCAGAAAACAAAAAAATTCTGACCTACGCACCAGCCCATGACCACTATGAAGACTGCATACAAGGTTTGATCTTTTTGTTACTGACTCGTAGCGCAACGAAAGTAGAGTCCATGACGAAAGGCGGTGCAGATCCCCGTAGCTAGGATTATACAACATCCCAACCGCGAGGATGAATACCCTCATCTGCCTCGCAGACAGCCCTCCGGGAGGCGGTCGGACAGTCCCCCGGACGGTGTCGCGGACAGCCCTTCGAGAGGACCTCCGAAACATGGTCTGTCACTCGGACAGCCCTTCAGGAGGCACTCTCGAACTAAGACTGAAACTACAATCTCTCTATAGAGTTGTACACATACGATGTCATCTATCCAGCAGGGCTTCGCCGTCTAGAACTAGTTCCCATCGGAACCCAGACAGACTTTCGGCTCTACGAAACTATTTCGCTGGGAGGGAGAGAGAATGCCAGATCATGCATGGCTTGTGTGAGAGAGTTGGACTGAGTATGGAGAGCTCCTCTCCACCTCCTTATATAGTGGTGGAAGGGGTGAGGGGGGGGCTGAAATTCAGCCCACAAAACATGCACCCACCAAACAAGGAAACATGTTCCCACCAAACATGGGGAAAACATGTTCCCTTGTCCATGGTGTTCCCCCATGGCCCCCCACCTTCCTCCCAACACTCTCCACCATTTGTGGATGCCGCCCCCCACCATGGGGGTCCCCGAATAACTTTTGTCCAGCCACAAGGGGCTGCACCCTCAAGGGGGCCGCCCCCAAAACAGCCCCACGCATCGTGGGATCTTAACCCCTCACGCTAGGACAATATGTTTTCCGTGACTATTACTTTTGAAAAATTCTGGAAGGTCCCAGAACATTTCCGACACAATCTAAAATTATCTGGACGCGCTCCAGAACATTTCCGGTATGGTGGTTTAACTTAAAACCATCTTTGTTTACCTGGTAAACAATTCTGGCAACTCCAAAAAATATTTTTCGGTTTTTTCTCCGAAAAAATTCTAGAAATTATCAGACCAATCTGGCAACCTCCAAAATATTCCCGGTGCTTGCCGAAACCTTTTATTATCAATGGTTTTATCCCAAAGAACTTTTCGGTTTTTCTCTCCGGAACTTTTATTGTCACGCCCAAGATGCGATCCTATCCTTATTTGGGCACGAGGGCCTCGACAGGGATAGAAGCATATCTTGATACGTTCGCAAGAATGGATATCATTACAAGTACATGTACAGAAGAGATGAGAATATGGAATTGGCTTACACTCGCCACAAGCTACATCAGAGTCACAACAATACAATAACATCTCAAACATCATTCATAAGAGCAGGATCCGGCTACGGACGAAACCAAACGATAAAATGACATGCACCCTTCCTATCCCAGGCTGCCGCCTGGAACCCATCCAAGAATGAAGAAGAAGAAGAAGAAGAAGAACTCCAAGTCAAATCAAGCAACGCGCTCACATCAATTCATCACATTACCTGTACCTGCAACTGTTGTTGTAGTAATCTGTGAGCCACAGGGACTCAGCAATCTCATTTCCAAGGGTATCAAGACTATTAAAGCATAATGGGTAAGGCATGGTTAAGTGGTGAGGCTGCAGCAAGCGACTAAGCATTTAATTGAGTGGCTAACTTACGAGTACAGAAAATAAAGTATGGTGGTCTATGCATAACGAACGTGAACTAGTAATGATCACTAACTGATCCTGAACACCTACTTACGTCAATCATAACCCCACCGTGTTCCCTTTCGGATAGGACTCACGAAAAGAGACAGTCACGGTTACGCACATAGTTGGTGTATTTTATTTAGAGTTTACTTCAAGTTTGCTATGACCGGGTGTTAAACAAATTATCCCAGTTTGCCACATAACCGGGGGCATGGCTTCTCGAAAAGATTTAACCCTGCAGGGGTGCTCCAACTCGTCAATCACAAATTAACCACACTCAGCAGGAATAACCTCAACCACGTATCTCGTGATCTTCCTAGGCAATTCCAAAGAAATCCAACACCTCGAGTTATCCCGAAGACAATCAAAGTTTCTCACTCGCGATTTTCGTGAAAGGTAAAACAAATCCAGCAAGGCCGCCCGACGTGCTAACAATACCGATAGGAGCCGCATATCTCGTTCTTAGGGCACAACCGGATGAGCGATGGTTACCACGCCAAACACCGAGTTGCCCTGGGTAGCGTTAATAAGCTGCTCTGGTTTGGACCAACACTCATGCGGAGCACTGGCCCGGGGGTTGATTAAATTATCCACGGAGTCCGGAAAAATATCCCCTATGCAAGTTCATTAATTATAGGGAAATGTAGTACCAATGTTGGGCCTTGCCAGACAAGTTTTATTCTAACCCGAAAATCAAGGGGGTCCCCATAACAACCCCGAGCATGTTAGGAGCGCTCATTTATGGAACATAACACCGGTTCAAAAGTAACTAACGGCGGCAAGAGTGGAACAAAACACCAAGCAAAAGGCCAAGCCTTCCACCCTTTACCAATTATATATGTGCATTAAATTGATTAGCAGTAATATTGTGATATAACAAAAGGAAGGTCCATGTTGGCACATGGAAGCAACTGCACCTGCAACTAGCAACACTATAAGAAAGGCTGAGCAAGCGGTAACATAGCCAAACAATGTTTTGCTGGGATGTGGAGAGGTTAGACGCTTATCATGCCAAAGTTGGGAGGCTTATCAAACAAGTGGTAGGTAGCAAGACGTAATGATAGAAGACGAGACAACTAGCATGGCAATGATACTAATGGTATCCAGGGAAATGTGTCATCTTGCCTGAGATCCCGCTCGGAAGAAGACCGAGTCCATGAAGAAGACGAACCAACGTTGTCGAACGAATCCTCACACTCTGAATGCTTTCGGAACCCTATCGAGAAGAAGCAATCCAAAACGAACAATCAACACAAGATACACCACAACATATGCAAGACACGGTGCACAACAATATGATGCATGTCCGGTTAAATATGCAATGCAAGACAATTCACAACAACCATATACTACACATTAAGTGAAGCTCAATATGCAACGATTTGCATATTGACGAAACTCCACGTTCGAATTAATTAGTTCACTCCCGTTAGGTACACGACAATATTAAATGTTGTTAACATGGCAAGGGGTGAAGCATAAGTAAACTATACTATCTAGGCATATTATATGAGGCCGGAAACAACTTATAGCATTTCCGAAATGACCCCATATGTATATTATGAATTTGGTCCAGATCTGATCTAAACATATTTTATGTTTTTTAAACATCAAAATAAATATCACCATGTTATTCTACACGGAATTCTAGTCGATTTACACACATAGAACATCTCAAACGGAGCTACGGTTCAAAAGATAGGAGCAATACAAGATGCGGATGACATGAATGCAAATGCATGAAAACTCCACCACAAACATTTCAAATTATGAATGCAAGAACTTATTATGAAACTACATGAGATTCTAAGCAAGTTTCATATATGGAATGCTCAAAACGGAGCTACGGTTCAACCACAGTCATCGAAACAAGTTTTAGTTGAAATCTGCCAAAAACAGCAAGATAGCATTTTGAACATGTGCAAACAACAAGTTATAAGATTCCAAAATGCACAAACTAAACATGGGGCAATATTATACAACATCCACTTCATTTGATCTTCACAAATCATATTCAAAACATGCATGGATCACTTAGTAGGAAGCTCACAAGAAGGCTACTTGAAAACAGTTTCAGACTTAGTGAAAATAGCAGTTTTAGACAGTGCAGTTTTTATCACGAAGGCATATTGACAGCAGTAAAACTATATGCTACAATGCATATTATGGCATGAAACTTAACAGCATACTAGAAGGTCATATCAACAACAAATAACTCCATTGCATAAACCACAAAATTGGTATAGATCACTAGCATATCACATGGCAAGACAACAAAAAATATAACAGATTCCAGACTTAGAAATATTTTGGACCCTGAAAATAACAGATTTTCATAGCAAGTTGACAACAGCGAAACAACACCTAAACATGCATTTCTATGACAAACAAAATGTCCATGGGATAGGACACATAACAACGAGCAACTTTCATGATGGAAAATAATTCATATTATGCCCGGATTAATTCCTACGAAAATGACAAAAGGACATCACGGTGAAAACGACATGCACGCAAACATGCTCAAATGACAAAACTAAATGCACCGATAAATCCAATAGATTTTTGTACCCCGAAAACATATATAATATGATTAGGTTCATGTAGGAATTTAATCACAATTAAATATTCGGTATTAGGCCTACTCATGTTATAGAAATTCAACCATGCAAAATAATGTGCAACCATCATGACAACATTTTTCTCATGCATGAAAATGCGATGCGAATGAGATGAACATTTTTAATTGAATATTTTTATTAATTTGGATGCACGGTTAATTAATTATGAAAATGTGAGAAAATGACCTATATGCGAAAATGGCTCCAAACGACATGTTAAATATTTGATCATGGATGCAAAATGGCATAAAAATAATCTATGCATTTTTCTGAACAAGTTTCATGTTGAAAGATATTTCATACGATTAACATTTGATTAACTATGATGTGGTTAAGATGCAATGGTTAACAGGAAAAAAATAAAACCGCAAAAAAAGGGGCTGGGGTTCTCACCCTGGGCTAAAGCCCATCCGGCTGGGGCAGGGGTGGGTGCCGTGCTGGGCCGCTGGAGGGGGCTGCTGGGCCGGCCCAGCTGGCGACGCAGCAGCGGGCGAGCGGCTCACTCGAGCTCATCTCCCTCCCGAGCGAGGAGGGAGCAGCGGCGACGCTCCACAGGCGGCGGGGCCGGCGCAAGGGGAGGCAGGGGATGGGCCGGATCCGGCGAAGGGCGGCCGGATCCCGGCGGCGGGGAGACCGGCGGCGGCGAGGAGCTCCTGGCGCGGCGGCCATGACGGCTGGCGGCGGCCTGCGGGGAGAAGAGAGCTTCGGTCAGGGGGGGGAAGAGAGGAGGGAGGAAGGAGAAGGAAGAGGGAAGAAGAGGGCGGCGGCGATCCGGCGACCAGCCGGCGAGGCACAGCTCCGGCTGGGCTGCGGCTGGCCTCCGGCGACGGGGAGCACGGGCACGGGCACGGGGAGCTCGGGAGCCTCCATGGATGCGCTCGGGAAGCTCCGGAAACGCTCCGGAACGACCGGATCGGGCCAGGATCGCTCGAACGGGCTCAGATCTGGGCTCGGGCGGGCTCGCTAGAGGTTGAAGAAGGGGCTGGGCAGGCTAGGGTAATCTGGCACTGTCCGTTTTCGGACTGCCGGATGACTATCCGACGTCCGGAAGCGGAGGGTCATGAGTGCGGAGACTGTGTAGAGGGGCAACGAGGGGAAGAGAGAGTGAACGGGGCGACCCGTGACACGAGGATTTAAAACGCCGAAAATGTCCGACGGAAACCCGATAACTACCGATAACCTCTCTGCTGCGACTGACCGACGGGGTACCTAACGACCTCAGATCGCGACGAAATTCGACGGGCGGTCTACCTACAATATAACGAGACCGCACGACAAGTTTCAACTCGATCCGAGAATAGTTTTTGCGCGCGCTTTAAAACGGTTTTATTTAACTATGCCGCGGTCGCGTGCGTGTGTGGCTCGACTCGAAACGGGCAACGGCAAAACGAAGAGAACCGGCGACTACGAACGGATGCAACTTTTCAAAATCGGGTGACGATGCAATGCCGATGATGCAAATGACGCGATGATGAATGCGACAACCAGATAACACATGCCGAGAACGGAAACAAAAAGGGAATCTTCTGGAACATCGGTTTCGGGCTGTCACAACTCTCCTCCACTACATGAGGATCTCGTCCCGAGATCTAGAATGAAAACGGGGAAGAGAAAGAGCAAAAGGTAAAACTTAGTTGCTTCTTGAAAAACTAGCGAAACCAATGAAACAAGATGCAAAGAGATGAAGAATGAAAAACAAGCAAGAATTCAAAAGAAATTTTGGCAGCACTTCGGTAGGAAAGAGAGACAAAATTAGATATGATGGAACAAATTGAAAGAAAGGCAGCAAACTTGGCTGGATTAGAATCAAAACTACATAAGATGCAAGGATCATGAAAAGATTTGACAGCACTCCGGTTACAAGAACAACCAAGCAAGAACAAGATCTTGACAAAGCAATAAGATAGATTGAAGAGAGCAACAACACAGGCCTCCGAAACAAAAGAATAGAAACTAGATTCTTAGGACGAAGAGAACTGAGAAGAAATGACAACTTCTAGCAGAAATGAATTTGAAAGCATATTGGAAGAAGAGATTGGACGAAGTTGTTGGAACACCAACAACGAAAGAACATCTTATTGTGGGCTTATAAACAACATCTCAAAATAATGAGGTGACACCCTGCCACAACAGAAACAACTGATTGCTTGAGAGCAACAAGATATGCAAAGCTTCTTTCACCAAGAAGAGGAGGAGAAAGCTTGAATCATTTATGACACCATGAAAAGGATTGAACTATCATGGTGAAATCCAACCCAAGATAACTCCGAGAAAACAAGATGGGTTTACTTATCTTTTCCTTGACAATCTTCCTTGGAAACTCCTTATAATCAAGAATTTAATAACACCATCTTAAAATACAAGGAGAAGGAATTGAAATTAGACATCCACGATAAAGAGCACTTGAGCACCTCCAACAAGAATCTTGAAGAACACTTGAAAATGAAAGAAATCTTGATGAACCACCAAGAAGAACCTCCGGAAGAACTCTGAAACGAAAGGATGATAGAAAGAATTGAAGGATGCAAAAGAACAAGATTGGGCCTTCCAATGATTAAGATTATGCTTCGGGACAAGATACTTGATCAAAACTAGGAACTACGGAAAGAAAGATGACCACTTAGGATAAGGAATTTGATATCATGAACAACTCCTGAAGAAGAATTGAGATCACTTTGATGAAACAAGAATAAGAATTATGATATGACTATCCTTCATCAAGTTAAATTGATGACAAGCAACGAATTCACACATCACTTATTCTTCTTGAAAAAGAATGAAGAGAGAAAGATAGATCACAAATTTGAAGAGGTCTTGCACGAGAACACCGGAAGAATTCGAAACAAAAGAGAATAATACAAATGAATGATATAACACGAGAACAAAGAAAGCATGATCCACCTGATAGAAAACTTCGCAAGGCACCGGAAGGAATTCGAAACAAAGAGAACACATGAAAATGAGGAGATCCAGATTTGGCTAATAGAAACTGAAAAAGACACCGGAATAATTGAGATACAGACTAAGGAACAACAATTAAGAAGAATTTGAGAACGAAAGCTGAATGCTGAGAACGAAGAAATCTTCTGAAATGATGGCCTTCGGGAGGATCAAGAAAAGAAAGAACTCTGAAAGCACCAGATAGATATGGGAGAAATCTCTCATGATCAAAACAATTTGAGATGATGACAACAAGCTGAAACCAAAATCTTTGGAAGAATGAACAATGATTGAGAAACTCTCCTTTGGTCTTCAATGCTTAGAATGATGACGAGAAACAACATCATGAATTACTGAGAAACTCCGGAACAATGAATAAAGAAAAGGTTGAGCCAACAATCAAAATGATTTAGAAGTGATCTTGGAAGAGGAATATGATTGATGAAAAATCATTCTTACGCCATATTAAAAGAACTTGAGAACATCTCCGGAAAGATTAGAAGAGTCAGGTATGATCCTGGGAAAATGCCTGTGGGTTATGGGCCCACTGAAAAGAAACCACCGTTGAAACAATTGATTAAAAGAGAGATTGCGCTGGTACAAATTAAGAACTTGATGATATGAGACTCTAGAAATAATTTAGGAGGACAAGAATGGAAATGAATGTCTTCTGAGATATCTTCAACACTCCGGATAGAATAGAGAGGGATGAACAAACAAGAGAAGCTTGATGAAGAATTCCAACATGGGAGAGCAGATAGAGACTGAAAATGATATGATGAACACCAAGAACTTGAATTGAATCAACCGGAGGAGAACACAAGGATGAAAACTTACAACTGATAACTTGAACACTAAGCATCTTCCTAAGAATCACCGGAGAAGAATAACAACGAGAACAAGGAATATGATGATAGATCTTGAAATTGGAACTCCTGAGAATCATCACAAGAAATCACCGGAAACAAGATAGGAGAAAAGATAGCGGAAGCATAATACATGAATAGAAAAGAAATTTCGATGAGAATTTAATCATTGAAGAAAAAGGGAGGGAGGGCGGGAAAAACAAAGAAAACTTGGAATAGGTGAGACAACTCCGGGAAAGAAACATGAGGACTGATCTTGCAAAATTGAAGTTGATAGAATTATCTTGAAGAGAAGCACACCGGTAGGAAAAGAATTGACATGACAATTTCATTGGGCAAAAGAATTAGCAATCCCACAGAAATATGAGAACACTACTTAGGAACGATATGAATTCACCACTTGACATCGAAGCAACTCGAATTACCATATTCAAAACATAACAAAGGATGAGGCTTATGAAACAAGCCAGAACAAATACATACCCACTATGCACTTGTTGGAAAGATAAATCTAGGTACTACTTGAATTCCCACCTAAGAACTTCCAAAAACTTTCTTGTTTATGCGATTCGGGTTGCGGAATCAGGAACCTGCCCTAGGCAATCAGCTGCAACTGCATCCGCAACCTTCCACACCATAATTCAAGAAATTTCACAAACTCGTCTAATCTCGAATCCTCGAACTCACAACGATACTAAATCATGGTGGTACCCCGGACGCCTCCCAGTATTGGGTGACTCCGATCTTATCTCACCACGATAAGTATTGAAGCAATTTCGAACATTCTCCGTCCTGATGTACTAAGAAAACTGAATGATAACGATGTGCCAACATTCCTCCGAGCTCAACTCCCTGGAAAGAAATCAAGTCATATAGGAGGCACCAAGACAGAACCCTGTCACATCGGCATCATATAGTTTCCAAAATACCCACGTGATCCTAAAAAATCTTGAGCGAGAAGAGAAGTAGAATCAAAATTCCTAAGTCGAATACCTCACCAGAGCATAGAAGAGGAGTAAAAAGAATCCTACTCTCCGATATAACTAGACTCAAAACAGTTTTTTTCTAGACTTGACTCGGCCAAGTTCGATCAATCAAGGGGCTCCTAGGTTGGTACAGGCTCTGATACCAACTTGTCACGCCCAAGATGCGATCCTATCCTTATTTGGGAATGAGGGCCTCGACAGGGATAGAAGTGCATCTCGATACGTTCGCAAGAATGGATATCATTACAAGTACATGTACAGAAGAGATGAGTATATGGAATTGGCTTACACTCGCCACAAGCTACATCAGAGTCACAACAATACAATAACATCTCAAACATCATTCATAAGAGCAGGGTCCGGCTACGGACGAAACCAAACGATAAAATGACATCCAACCTTGATATCCTAGGCTGCCGCCTGGAACCCATCCAAGATTGAAGAAGAAGAAGAAGAAGAACTCCAAGTCAAATCAAGCAACGCGCTCACGTCAATTCATCACATTACCTGTACCTGCAACTGTTGTTGTAGTAATCTGTGAGCCACAGGGACTCAGCAATCTCATTTCCAAGGGTATCAAGACTATTAAAGCTTATTGGGTAAGGCATGGTTAAGTGGTGAGGCTGCAGCAAGCGACTAAGCATTTAATTGAGTGGCTAACTTACGAGTACAGAAAATAAAGTATGGTGGTCTACGTATAACGAACGTGAACTAGTAATGATCACTAACTGGTCCTGAACACCTACTTACGTCAATCATAACCCCACCGTGTTCCCTTTTGGATAGGACTCACGAAAAGAGACAGTCACGGTTACGCACACAGTTGGTGTATTTTATTGAGAGTTTACTTCAAATTTGCTATGATCGGGTGTTAAACAAATTATCCAAGTTTGCCACATAACCGCGGGCACGGCTTCTCTAAAAGATTTAACCCTGCAGGGGTGCTCCAACTCGTCCAGCACAAATTAACCACACTCAGCGGGAATAACCTCAACCACGGATCTCGTGATCTTCCTAGGCAATTCCAAAGGAAATCCAACACCTCAAGTTATCCCGAAGACAATCAGAGTTCCTCACTCGCAACGTTCGAGAAAGGTTTAACAAATCCAGCAAGACCGCCCGACGTGCCGACAATCCCGATACGAGCCGCGTATCTCGTTCTCAGGGCACAACCGGATGAGCGATGGTTACCACGCCAAACACCAAGTTGCCCCGGTAGCATTAATAAGCTGCTCTGGTTTGGACCAACACTCATGCGGAGCACTGGCCCGTGCATTGATTAAATTATCCACAGGGTCCAGAAAAATATCCCCTATGCAAGTTCATTAATTATAGGCAAATGTAGTACCAATGTTGGGCCTTGCAAGACAAGTTTTATTCTAACCCGAAAATCAGGGGGGTCCCCATAACAACCCCGAGCATGTTAGGAGCGCTCATTTATGGAACATAACACCGGTTCACAAGGAACTAAGGGCGGCAAGAGTGGAACAAAACACCAAGTAAAAGTCCAAGCCTTCCACCATTTACCAAGTAGATATGTGCATTAAATTGATTAGCAGTAATATTGTGATATAAAAAAAGGAAGGTCCATGTTGGCACATGGAAGCAACTGCACCTGCAACTAGCAATGCTATAAGAAAGGCTGAGCAAGCGGTAACATAGCCAAACAATGTTTTGCTGGGATGTGGAGAGGTTAGAGGCTTATCATGGCAATGTTGGTAGGTTTATCAAACAAGTGGTAGGTAGCAAGACATAACGATAAAAGACGAGACAACTAGCATGTCAATGATAGTAATGGTATCCAGGGAAATGTGTCATCTTGCCTGAGATCCCGCTCGGAAGAAGACCGAGTCCATGAAGAAAACGAATCCTCACACTCCGAACGCTTTCGAAACTCTATCGAGAAGAAGCAATCCAAAACGAACAATCAACACAAGATACACCACAACATATGCAAGACACGGTGCACAACAATATGATGCATGTCCGGTTAAATATGTAATGCAAGACAATTCACAACAACCATATACTACACATTAAGTGAAGCTCAATATGCAACGATTTGCATATTGACGAAACTCCACGTTCGAATTAATTAGTTCACTCCCGTTAGATACATGACAATATTAAATTTTGTTAACATGGCAAGGGGTGAAGCATAAGTAAACTATACTATCTAGGCATATTATATGAGGCCGGAAACAACTTATAGCATTTCCAAAATGACCCCATATTTATATTATGAATTTGGTCCAGATCTGATCTATACATATTTTATGTTTTTTAAACATCAAAATAAATATCACCATGTTATTCTACATGGAATTCTAGTCGATTTACATATATAGAACATCTCAAACGGAGCTACGGTTCAAAAGATAGGAGCAATACAAGATGCGGATGACATGAATGCAAATGCATGAAAACTCCACCACAAACCTTTCAAATCATGAATGCAACAATTTATTATGAAACTACATGAGCTTCTAAGCAAGTTTCATATATGGAATGCTCAAAACGGAGCTACGGTTCAACCACAATCATCGAAACAAGTTTTAGTTGAAATCTGCCAAAAACAACAAGATAGCATTTTGAACATGTGAAAATAACAAGTTATAAGATTCCAAAATGCACAAACTAAACATCCGGCAATAGTATACAACATCCACTTCATTTGATCTTCACAAATCATATTCAAAACATGCATGGATCACTTAGTAGGAAGCTCACAAGAAGGCTACTTGAAAACAGTTTCAGACTTAGTGAAAATAGCAGTTTTAGACAGTGCAGTTTTTATCACGAAGGCATATTTACAGCAGTGAAACTATATGCTACAATGCATATTATGGCATGAAACTTAACAGCATACTAGAGGGTCATATCAACAACAAATAACTCCATTGCATCAACCACAAAAGAGGTCTAGATCACTAGCAAATTACATGGCAAGACAACAACAAATATAAAAGATTCCAGACTTAGAAATATTTTGGACTCTGAAAATAACAGATTTTCATAGCAAGTTGACAACAGCGAAACAACACCTAAACATGCATTTCTATGACAAACAAAATGTCCATGGGCTAGGACACATAACAACGAGCAACTTTCATGTTGGAAAATAATTCATACTATGCCCGGATTAATTCCTACGAAAATGACAAAAGGGCATCACGGTGAAAATGACATGCACGCAAACATGCTCGAATGACAAAACTAAATGCACCGATAAATCCAATAGATTTTTCTACCCCGAAAACATATATAATATGATTAGGTTCATGTAGGAATTTAATCACAATTAAATATTCGGTATTAGGCCTATTCATGTTATAGCAATTCAACTATGCAAAATAATGTGCAACCGCCATGACAACATTTTTCTCATGGATGAAAATGCGATGCGAATGAGATGAACATTTTTAATTTAAGATTTTTATTAATTTGGATGCACGGTTAATTAATTATGAAAATGCGAGAAAATGACCTATATGCAAAAATGGCTCGAAACGACATGTTAAATATTTGATCATGGATGCAAAATGGCATAAAAATAATCTATGCATTTTTCTGAACAAGTTTCATGTTGAAAGATATTTCATACGATTATCATTTGAATAACTATGATGTTGTTAAGATGCAATGGTTAACAGGAAAAAATAATAAAACCAAAAAAAAAGGTGTTGGGGTTCTCACCCTGGGCCAAGGCCCTTTCGGCTGGGGCAGGGGAGGGCGTCGGGCTGGGCCGCTGGAGGGGGCTGCTGGGCCGGCCCAGCTGGCGACGCAGCAGCGGGCGAGCGGCTCGCTCGAGCTCGTCTCCCTCCAGAGCGAGGAGGGAGCGTCGGCGGCACTCCATAGGCGGCGGGGCCGGCGCAAGGGGAGGCAGGGACTCTGGCGGAGGCGGGGATGGCCCGGATCCGGCGAAGGGCGGCCAGATCCCGGAGGCGCGGAGACCGGCGGCGGAGAGGAGCTCCTGGCGTGGCGGCCATGGCGGCTGGCGGCGGCCTGCAGGGAGAAGAGAGCTTCGGTCAGGGGAGGAAGAGAGGAGGGAGGAAGGAGAAGGTAGAGGGGAGAAGAGGGCGGCGGCGGTCCGGCGACCGGCCGGCGAGGCACGGCTCCGGTGGGGCTGCGGCTGGCCTTCGGCGACGGGGAGCACGGGCACGGGCACGGGGAGCTCGGGAGCCTCCGTGGATGCGCTGGGGAAGCTCCGGAAATGCTCCGGAACGACCGGATCGGGCCCGGATCGCTCGAACGGGCTCAAATCTGGGCTCGGGCGTGCTGGCTAGAGGTGGGATAAGGGGCTAGGCAGGCTAGGGTTTGGGGCACGGGAACCGAGGGGGTTTAAATAGGCTAGGGCTAGGGTTAGCTGGCACTGTCCGTTTTCGAACTGCCGGATGACTATCCGACGTCCGGAAGCGGAGGGTCGGGACTGCGAAGACTGTGCAGAGGGGCAACGAGGGGAAGAGAGAGTGAACGGTGCAACCCGTGACACGAGGATTTAAAACGCCGAAAACGTCCGACAGAAACCCGATAACTAGCGATAACCTCTCTACTGCGACTGACCGACGGGGTACCTAACGACCTCACATCGTGACGAAATTCGACGGCCGGTCTATCTACAATATAACGAGACCGCACGACAAGTTTCAACTCGATCCGAGAATATTTTTGCGCGCGCTTAAAAACGGCTTCATTTAACGGTGCCGCGGTCGCGTGCATGTGTGGCTGGACTCGAAACGGGCAACGGCAAAACGGAGAGAACCGGCGACTATGAACGGATGCAAGTTTTCGAAAACGGGTGACGATGCAATGTCGATGATGCAAATGATGCGATGATGAATGCGACAACCAGATAACACATGCCGAGAACGGAAACAAATAGGGAATCTTCTGGAACGTCGGTCTCGGGCTGTCACATTTCTGTTGTCTCCGAAACTTTTCCAGTGAATTTCTCTTGGACTCCTTGTCTAGTATTTATTAGATAGATGTCCCTTAAGCGTGTGACCCTATAGGTTCGGTGAAGTATAGACTTGACCCGGAATGTGACAGCCCAAGTGTCGTCCCTACCTTTTATGGCATGTAACCCCATTGGATGACTTGTGTCATGAGCTTATGAGATGTATTGCACCTTGTCATTCATGTGTTGGTGGCATTCATGCATCATTCATCCATCATTTCATCAATCATGCCATTCATCATGCTTGCTTGTTTTCATGTGTTCTTGTGTCTTTGATTGTATGATTACTTGGAGTGTGCCTTGTGTCATGTTGAGTATGAGTGTGGTGGGAGTCATGTGTGCAAACTCCTCTTCTTCTTCCCTCTCTTTTCTTCTTCAACTAAACCCCCACCTTATGGTTTTATTCCATGGCAGATTTAAGTTGCATTGAAAAAGGTTTGAAAATGTTCAAGAGGTGGCCCTAATCATGTTTATAATTTAGAGTTGAGTTCTTTTGTTGTTTGAGGTTGGGTTGTTTTTGTTTTTAAATAAGCATAGGGCTGTTTTTCTCAAAGTACTTAAAATACTTGTTCAAAAATTCAGTTTAGCATTTTTATTAATTGGAGCACATTATTTCTTCTTTACAAAAATATTTTGTTTGCTCAAAATCCTGTATTTTGTTCTCTGGGTTTTTTCCTTTTGTGTTGCTGTCATTGGATAAATAGGAAGCTTCCTGGGGTTTTTTCCTTGATTTTTCCCTGTGATAAGTGGGCCTTGTTCCTTCTTTTCCCGGCCCAGCTCCTTCCCCGCGCAGCCCAGCCCGAACCTGATGGAGACCTGCTCCCGTTTCTTCTCCGTCAGGTTCAGAGCGTCGCCTGTGAGAGAGAGAGCGCGCGAGCGTGCCAACTCCGTCACCGTCAAGGCCTCACGGACGTCGAGGCCGGCCCTTTATATGGGCGCGGATCCCTAGGGTTCCTCTTTCCCCTTTCTCGTCGCCGCTGCCTTCCTCTCCTCCTCCTTCCCCTCCTTTATTCTTCAGGTAAGGGTCCGGAGAGGTAAGATTCAGAGAAGCGTCTCATCGGCCTTCAGTCGCGCCGTCGCCGCCGGTGACCCCCTCGACCACGTCGGTGATGGCCTGGTGCTCGGTGGAGATGTCCGCGCCCCGTTCCCGGCGCTAGGGAGTGGAGAGAGACCCTGCGGCATCGGCTCCTTCTTCGTCTTCCCCGCGTCGCCGGTGCTCGCGTCATTCTTCTTCCCCTTCTCCGACCGGCTCCGTTCGCCGTCGACCGCTGTGAGCGCCTGCTTTCCCCGCTCCCTCTCTTTCTGTTCCTCTCGTCGGTAGCCGTAGCAGCTGGTAGCCTCCGCTTGTCACCGTCACGCTGTGTCGCCGTCGTGCCCCGGGCCGAGCAGAAGCTCGGGCTCGAGCGCCCTTGCGCTGCGCCTAGCCTCTATGTGCGGGAATGGATCCGTAGTTCCCAGCACCTCCTATGCCTGTTCGCGTCGCCGGAGATCGCCGGCTCCGCTCCCTGTCATGCGCGCCGCAGAGAGGATTCAGTTTCATCAATTTCGTCAGTTTCATCAGTTAGTTGGGTAAGTAGTACTAGTAGCTTCAGAGTCCTTCTCTGCTAAGATTTGAGGCAGTAGCTTAGTGGTATGTTCTCGTGGGAGGTGACCAGCAGGTCCTGGCTCGAGCCCAAACGTCCTCCTTTTTCTTATTTTTTTCTTTTGCTTTGTTTTATTTTTGTTTTCCTCTTTTGAATGTATGTGTGTGTGGATGCATTTCAAACATGTTGTTTTATGTTTCTCTTCCTGTTTTTAGTGAATGAGCAGAGTGTATGGGTGTGAATAGTGGTATGTATGGTATGTGCATGTGAGTATGCACATATGCATGTGTATCTGAGAGGTGTGATTTCACATTCATGCTATGTATAGGTGTATGTGTAGGTGAGTGTTGGGGAACATCGCATGGGAAACAAAACCTCCTTTTTCTTATTTTTTTCTTTTGCTTTGTTTTATTTTTGTTTTCCTCTTTTGAATGTATGTGTGTGTGTGGATGCATTTCAAACATGTTGTTTTATGTTTCTCTTCCTGTTTTTAGTGAATGAGCAGAGTGTATGGGTGTGAATAGTGGTATGTATGGTATGTGCATGTGAGTATGCACATATGCATGTGTATCTGAGAGGTGTGATTTCACATTCATGCTATGTATAGGTGTATGTGTAGGTGAGTGTTGGGGAACATCGCATGGGAAACAAAATTTTCCTACGCGCGCACAGATCTATCCATGGTGATGACCATCTACGAGAGGGAGAGTGGATCTACATACCCTTGTAGATCGCTAAGCGGGAAGCGTTAAGAAACGCGGTTGGTGTAGTCGAACATCTTCGCGATCCAAATCACCGAGCGTCCCGCGATCTCATCACGATCCGTCCCGCGATCTCATCACGCATCCGTCCCGTGAACACATCACAATCCGTCCTGCGATCACGTCACGATCCGTCCCGCGATCTCATCACGGTCGTCTCGTGGCCTTGATCACGGTTCTTCCGATCTAGTAGCGAACGGACGGCACCTCCACGTTCAGCGCACGTGCAGCTTGATGACGATCTCCACCGTCTTGATCCAGCAAGAGGAGGTGGAGAGGAGAGAGAGTTCACCGGTAGCATGACGGTGCTCCGATGATGCTGGTGTAACAATTCCGGCAGGGCTTCACGTAAACACTGCAGAAAACCGATCTAGAGGAGCACCGGTGAAACGGGTAGCACGTGGCCGTAATTTTTGTGCAAAACCCTTCTATTCCACCAGTATATGTAGGAGGAGAGGAGGAGGAGGGCTGGAGCAGGGCTGAGCCCTTGTTTGATTCAGCCGAAGCCAAGGGGGAGGAGTCCTACTCCTCCTCCAATCCTAGTAGGACTAGGATTCACCCTAATTGGGCCTTTTCCCACCTTTTTCCTCTTTGCCTTTTTATTCCAGCCGCATGGGCCTATTGTGCTTCTTCCAACATCCCACTAATGGCTGGTTATTACTCTCCCACAGCCCATGAAGCCTCTTGGGTCGAAATACCCCTCCCGGAGGTCTCCCGGTACACTACCGACACTCCTTGTACACTACCGATAAGCCCGAAACTTTTCCGGCGACCAAACTGGGACTTCCTATATATGAATCTTTACCTATGGACCATTCCGGCGCTCCTCATGACGTCCGGGATCTCATCCGGGACTCCAAACAACCTTCGGTCACCACCATACATAACTCCATACTACCGAAACGTCACCGAACCTTAAGTGTGCAGACCCTACGGGTTCGAGAACTATGTAGACATGACCGAGACACCTCTACGGTCAATAACCAATGGCGGGACATGGATTTCCACATTGGTTCCTACATATTCTACGAAGATCTTCATCGATCGAACCTCTATGTCAAGGATTCAGTTAATCCCGCACGATGTTCCCTTTGTTCTTCAGTATGTTACTTGCCCGAGATTCGATCGTCGGTATCTCCATACCTACTTCAATCTCGTTACCGGCAAGTCTCTTTACTCGTTTCGTAACACAAGATCCTGCAACTAACACTTAGTCACGTTGCTTGCAAGGCTTTTTGTGATGTTGTATTACCGAGTGGGCCCTGAGATACCTCTCCGTCACACGGAGTAACAAATCCCAGTCTTGATCCATGCCAACCCAACAGACAACCTCGGAGATACCTGTAGAGCACCTTTATAGTCACCCAGTTATGTTGCTACGTTTCATACACACAAGGTACTACTCCGGTGTCAGTGAGTTACATGATCTCATGGTCATAGGAACATATACTTGACATGCAGAAAACAGCAGCAATAAACTGACATGATCATATCCTACGTTTGTAGTTTGGGTCTTTGTCCATCACATCATTCTCCTAATGATGTGATCCCATTATCAAATGGCATCTCATCTCCATTGCTAGGAAACCTTAACCATCTTTGATCAATGAGCTAGTTCACTATAGGCATACTAGGGACATGGTGTTGTCTATGTATCCACACATGTATCTGAGTTTCCGATCAATACAATTATAGCATGGATAATAAACGATTATCATGAACAAGGAAATATGATAATAACTAATTTATTATTGCCTCTAGGGCATATTTCCAACAGTCTCCCACTTGCACTAGAGTCAATAATCTAGTTCACATCACTATGTGATTCGCATTGTTATGAATCTAACACCCAATGAGTTCTGGGGCTCGATCATGCTTTGCATGGGAGAGAGGTATTATAGTCAACGGGTCTACGACATTCAGATCCGTGTGTACTTTGCAAATCTCTATGTCAAACTGTAAACACTGCTACCACACTGCACTTGGTACTATTCCAAATGGCAACTCCACTATACGTATCTAGATTGCTACTATGAGTCATCTAGATTGGTGTTAAAGCTTGCATCGACGCAACTCTGTACGATGAACTCTTTATCACCTCCATAATCGAGAAACATCTCCTTAGTCCTCTGGTTAAAAAGGATAATTTTGGCCGCTGTCCAGTGATCCACTCCTGGATCATTCTTGTACCCCTTGACATACTCATGGCAAGGTACACACCAGGTGTGGTACACACAGGGTGTCGTACATAGCATGGCATAATACAGAGCCTATGGCTACGGCATAGGGGACGACGTTCGTCCTGTCTCTTTCTTCTGCCGTTGTCGAGCTTTGAGTCTCACTCAACTCCATACCTTACAAATCAGGTGAGCACTCTTTCTCTGACTGATCCATTTTGAACTCTTTCAAAATCTTGTCAAGGTATGTACTCATTGAAAGTCTCATCAAGCATCTTGATCTATCTCTATAGATCTTTGATGCTCAACAATTAGGTAGCCTTATTCAGGACTTCCTTTGAAAATCAATTTTCAAACAACCCTTCATGCTTTCCAGAAATTCTATACCATTTCCGATCAACAATATGTCATCCACATATACTTATCAGAAATTCTATAGTGCTCCCACTCACTTTATTGCAAAAACAAGTTTCTCGTAAACTTTGTATAAACTACAAAACTTTGATCACCTCATGAAAGTGTATATTCCAACTCCGAGATGCTTGCTTTAGTCCATAGAAGGATCACTAAATCTTTGTTTCACCTTTTAGCATCCTTAGAACTGACAAAACCTTCTGGTTGTATCACATACAACCTTTCCTCAAGTAAATCGTTAAGGAAACGATGTTTTGACATCCATCTGCCAGATTTCATAATTGAAAAAATGCAGCAACTCCTAACATAATTCCAACAGACTTTAACATCGCTACGAGTGAGAAAGTCTCATCGCAGTCAACTCCTTGAACTTGTCACAAACATCTTTGCAACAAGTCGAGCTTTTACAAATGGTGACTTTTACCATCTGTGTTTGTCTTCATTTGAAAGATCCATTTGTACTTAACGACCTGCCGTCCAACGAGCAAGTCCACCAAAGTCTATACTTGGTTTTCATACATGGATCCTATCTCGAATTTCATGGCCTCTAACCATTTGTCGGAACCCGGGCCCATCATCGCCTCTCCATAGCTCGTAGGTTCATCGTTGTCCAACAACATGACCTCTAAGACAACGTTGTCGTACCGCTCAGGAGCAGTACATGTCCTTGTCGACCTACGAGGTTCGATAGTAACTTGATCCGAAGCTTCATGATCATCATCATCAACTTCCTCTTAAACTAACGTAGGCTTCACAGAAACAACTTCCTGCGCTGCGCTACTCTCTGGTTGAAACAAAGGTTCAACAACCT
This sequence comes from Hordeum marinum, assembly GCA_022496015.1. NCBI lineage: Eukaryota > Viridiplantae > Streptophyta > Magnoliopsida > Poales > Poaceae > Hordeum > Hordeum marinum. Next base: position 476,398,744 of record CM039672.1, on the reverse strand, counting down.
CATCAAGTTCCATCTTCCTCCCACTCAATTCATTTGAGAGAAACTCTTTCTCTAGAATGGACCCAATATTAGCAACAAACATTTTATGCTTGGATCTGAGAGAGAAGGTTCACCTAACTATTCTTAGGGTATTCTATGAAGATGCATTTGTCCGCTTTGGGTTCGAGCTTATTAGGTGAAAACATTTTCCACACAAGCGTCGCAGCCCCAAACATCAAGAAATGACAGCTTAGGTTTCTATCAAACATAATTCACACGGTGTCATCTCAACGGATTTAGATGGTGCCCTATTTAAAGTGAATGTGGTCGTCTCTAATGCATAACCCCAAAACGATAGTGGCAAAACGATAAGAGACATCATAATATGTGTTATATCAAATAAGGCACGACTACATGTTCGGACAGACCATCACACCATGGTGTTTCCAGGTGGTGTGAGTTGTGAAACAACTTTCACATTGTCTAAAGTTGTATGCCAAACTCGTAACCCAGATATTCACCTCCACGATCAAATCGCAGAAATTTTTATCTTCTCGTCACGATGATCTTAAAATTCACTCTGAATTTGCTTGAACCTTTCAAACGATTCAGACTTGTCTTTCATTAAGTAAATATACACTATGTCTACTCAAATCATCACTGAAGGTTAGAAAATAATGATATCCACCGCAAGCTACAAACACTCATTGGACCATATACATCAACATGTATTGTTTCCAATAAGTCAATTGCCCGTTCCATCAAGCCGGAAAATGAGGTTTAGTCATCTTACCCAAAAGGCATGGTCCGCATGTCTCAACCGATTCGAAATCGAATGAGTCCAAAGATCCATCAGCATGGAGTTTCTTCATGAGCTTTACACCAATATGACATTCAGCCGCAGTGCCACTAGTATGTGGTACTATCATTATTAACTTTGTATCTCGTCGCATCTATGTAACGAACATGTGTATTACTACGATCAAGATTCAACAAACCATTATCACCAGGTGTATGACCATTAAAGGTATTATTCGTGTAAATAGAATAACCATTATTCTCTGACTTAAATGAATAATAGTATTGCAATAAACACGATCTAATCACGTTCATGCTCAACGCAAACACCAAATAACATTTATTTAGGTTCGTTACTAATCCCGAAGGTAGAGAGAGCGCGTGATGTTGATCACATCAACTTTTGGAAACATTTCCAACACACATCGTCACCTCACACTTGGCTATTCTCCATTTATTCCATAGCATTTACTTCGAGTTACTAACATTTAGTAACCGAACCGGTATCCAATACCCAGGTGCTACTAGGAGTACTAGCAAGGTACACATCAATAACACGTATATCAAATATACTTCTGTCGACGTTGCCAGCCTTCTTATCTACCAAGTATCCAAGGTTGTTTCGCTTCAGCGACCGCTCTCCTCATAATCGAAGCACTTAGTCCCGGGTTTTGGGTTGCAACTTTGGGTTGCTTCACGATAGCACCAACTGACTTGCCATCCATGACGCTTCCCTCCTTGCCCTTACCCTTCTCGAAACTAGTGGTTTTACTATCAATCAACACTTGATGCTCCTTCTTGATTTCTACCTTCGTGGTGTCAAACATCACGAACAGCTCAGGGATCATCATTTCTATCCCTAGCATTTTACAATTCATCACCAAGTTATAGTAGCTTAGTGACAATGACTAGGAGCACTATATCAATCACTATCTTATTTGGAGGATCAACTCCCACTCGATTCAAACGATTGTAGCACTCAGACAATCTGAGCACATGCTCAATGATTGAGCTATTCTCTTTCATTTTACAAGCAAAGAATCTTGTTCGAGATCTCATATCTCGCAACACAGGCACGAGCCTGAAATCCTAATTTTAGCTCTAAGAACATCTGATATGTTCCGTGACGTTCAAAACGTTTTGGAGCCTCAGTTCTAAGCCGTAATGCATGACGCACTAAACTATCAAGTAGTCATCAAATCGTGCCTGTCAGATGTTCACAACATCTATAGTCGACGCTAGAGGGGTTGGCGCACCGAGCGGTGCATTAAGGAAATAAGCCTTCTATGCAGCAATGAGGACAATCCTCAGATCATTGACCCAGTCCGCAATATTGCTACCATCATCTTTAAACTCTATTTCTCTAGGAACATATGGAAATACAAGGGAGCTACAACGCGAGCTAGTAATCTACAATATAATTTGCAAAGGCACTACTGACTAAGTTCATAACAATGAGTTCAATTAATCATATTACTTAAGAACTCCCACTCAAATTGACATCCCTTCTGTCATTTGAGTGATACATGATCCAAATTCACCAACTCAAGTCCGATCATCACGTGAGTTGAGGTGGCTGCAATGGTGAACATCATCATGTTGATCATATCTACTATATGACTCATGTTCGACCTTTCGATCTCTTGTGTTCTGAGGCCATGTCTGTACATGCTAGGCTCGTCAAGTTTAACTCGAGTGTTCTGCATGTGCAACACTGGCTTGCACCCGTTGTATGTGAACGTAGAGTCTATCACACTAGATCATCACGTGGTGTCTCAACACGACGAACTTTCGCAACGGTGCACACTCGGGGAGAACACAATTTATCTTCAAATTAAGTGAGGGATCACCTTATAATGCTACTGTCATCCTACACAAAACAAGGTGCATACAAGGATTAACATCACATGCAAATCATAAGTGACATGATATGGCCATGAACTTATGCTTTAGATCTCCATCTAGTAAGCACCGGCATGATCTCCATCGTCACCGGCACGACACCATGATCTCCATCATCTTGATCTCCATCAACGTGTCGCCATCGTGGTTGTCACGCCCTGTATGCTTCTACTACTATTGCTACCGCTTAGCGATAAAGTAAAGCATTACATAGCTCTTTATGATTGACACGCAGGTCATAAATAATTAAAGACAACCCTATGGCTCCTGCCGGTTGCCGTACTCATCGACATGCAAGTCGTGAAATTCTATACATCACATGATCATCTCATACATCACATATATCACATCATGTAATTGTCCATATCACATCACAACATACCCTGCAAAAACAAGTTAGACGTCCTCTAATTGTTGTTGCTTGTTTTACGTGGCTGCTATGGGTATCTAGCAAGAACGATTCTCTTCTACGCAAAAACCACAATGGTGATACACTGGTTGCTCTTCAACCTTCTCAAGGACCTCCTTTGTCGAATCCGATCCAACTAAAGTGAGAGAAACTGTCACCCCGCAAGCCATCTATGCAACAAGTTGCGGTTGAGGGAACCGGTCTCTCGTAAGCGTACGAGTAATGTTGGTCCAGGCCGCTTCATCTCACAATACCACTAAATCAAAATCCGATCAAGGGAGTAAGCAATCTAAGCATCAGCACCCACAAACCTTTTGTGTTCTACTCGAGATCTCATCAACACATAGACCTAGCTCATGATGCCACTGTTGGGGAACGTCACATGGGAAATAAAATTTTCCTACGCACATTCGGATCTATCCATGGTGATGAGCATCTACGAGAGGGAGAGTGGATCTACATACCCTTGTAGATCGCAAAGCGGGAAGCGTTAAGAAACGCGGTTGGTGTAGTCGAACATCTTCGCCATCCAAATCGCCGAGCGTCCCGCGATCTCATCACGATCAGTCCCGCGATCTCATCACGAACTGTCCCGTGAACACATCCCGATCCGTCCCGCGATCATGTCATGATCCGTCCCGCGATCTCATCACGGTCATCTCGTGGCCTTGATCACGGTTCTTCCGAACTAGTACCGAACGGACGGCACCTCCGCGTTCAGCACACGTGCAGCTTGATGACGATCTCCACCGTCTTGATCCAGCAAGAGGAGGTGGAGAGGAGAGAGAGTTCACCGGTAGTGTGACGGCGCTCCGGTGATGGTGGTGGAGCAATTCCGACAAGGCTTCGCCTAAGCACTGCAGAAAACCGATCTAGAGGAGCACCGGTGAAACGGGTAGTACGTGGCCATAATTTTTGTGCAAAACCCTTCTATTCCACCAGTATATATAGGAGGAGAGAAGGCGGAGGGCTGGCACAGGGCTGAGCCCTTGTTTGATTCGGCAGAAGCCAAGGGGGAGGAGTCCTACTCCTCCTCCAATCCTAGTAGGACTAGGATTCACCCTAATTGGGCCTTTTCCCACCTTTTTCCTCTTTGCCTTCTTATTCCAGCCGCATGGGCCTCTTGTGGTTGTTCCACCAGCCCACTAAGGGCTGGTTATTACTCTCCCACAGCCCATGAAGCCTCTTGGGTCGAAATACCCCTCCCGGAGGTCTCCCGGTACACTACCGGCACTCCTGGTACACTACCGATAAGCCCGAAACTTTTCCAGGGACCAAGCTGGGACTTCCTATATATGAATCTTTACCTCCAGACCATTCCGGAGCTCCTCGTGACATCCGGGATCTCATCCGGGACTCCGAACAACCTTCAGTCACCACCATACATAACTCTACACTACCGAAACGTCACCGAACCTTAAGTGTGCAGACGCTGCGGGTTCAAGAACTATGTAGACATGACCGAGACACCTCTACGGTCAATTACCAATGGCGGGACCTAGATGTCCACATTGGTTCCTACATATTCTATGAAGATCTTCATCGGTCGAACCTCTATGTCAAGGATTCAGTTAATCCCGTATGATGTTCCCTTTGTTCTTCGGTATGTTACTTGCCCGAGATTCGATCGTCGGTATCTCCATACCTACTTCAACCTCGTTACCGGCAAGTCTCTTTACTCGTTCCATAACACAAGATCCCGCAACTAACACTTAGTCACATTGCTTTCAAGGCTTGTTGTGATGTTGTATTACCGAGTGGGCCCTGAGATACCTCTCCGTCACACGGAATAACAAATCCCAGTCTTGATCCATGCCAACCCAACAAACACCCTCGGAGATACCTGTAGAGCACATTTATAGTCACCTAGTTACGTTGCGACGTTTGATACACACAAGGTACTCCTCCGGTGTCAGTGAGTTACATGATATCGTGGTCATAGGAACATATACTTGACATGCAGAAAACAGCAGCAATAAACTAACACGATCATATGCTACGTTTGTAGTTTGGGTCTTTGTCCATCACATCATTCTCCTAATGATGTGATCCCGTTATCAAATGACATCTCATGTCCATGGCTAGGAAACCTTAACCATCTTTGATCGATGAGTTAGTTCACTAGAGGCATACTAGGGACATGGTGTTGTCTATGTATCCACACATGTATCTGAGTTTCCGATCAATACAATTATAGCATGGATAATAAACGATTATCATGAACAAGGAAATATGATAATAACTAATTTATTATTGCCTCTAGGTCATATTTCCCACAGTGATTGGATGTGTGTGTCATGTATGTGTTCATGAGGTGTAGATGTTAGTTGTGTGTGTGTATGCACATAGGTGCATATGCATGTAGTGTGCATGTGTGTGTGTGTGCTTCTTGCATACACACATAGGTGTGGTGTCATGAGTGTTGTGTCTGTTTTTGCACATATATATATATATATATATATATGCATGCATGTTTGTTCTTGATGCGTTTTGTGTGTAGGTGGGCATGTGTGTTTGCACATGTGGTGTGTGGTGCACCATGTTGGGCACTTGTGCAAGAGAGTGTGTGTTAGGGTGACAAGTGGGTTTCACCACTTGACCTACCCCTTGTTTTCATGCTTGATAGTAGGTTTATTACCATTGCCATGTTATCTAAGTTATAAATCTGCTCATGTTCATATTCACTCCTGTTCAAATTGCAGCTAGGATTCACTTATATGAATAGGTGGTAGTTTTGCTATCTTGGTTGTGTCATGATGTTTCACATGATCATGTGAGTCTTATACATGTTATTAGGGTAGAAAGAGCCAATGAACTCATTGGGACTCTCAGATTTCACTTTTGAGCTATTTCATAAACCTGTCATTTTAGCTGATATGCTCTTCTGTCATTTTTACATGATTTAATCCGTGCTTGCTTTGGGAGTTGTGTCAACTAGGAAGTGCTAGTATTTTCTACCTAGTATGCCATGGTATTTTTGTTTAACATGAGAATAACCCATATAAGTGGTAACAATGCTGTTTTGTAACCAACTTTATGTTTCTGTTCAGCATGTCTTAATATGACTTAAGTCTGGGAATCTTTTGTTATTTTTTTATGCCATGAAGAGTGGGTTGTAACTAGTGATATGTTTGTTATTTGCTTATGCTCAGTGCTAGCTAATTGGAGTAGATATTGCCATCTACAATCCTGTTAATTTGTGCCATTTGGAGCTCTCTAGCATATTTAACAACTGCTGTCAACTTGCTACTTTATAATTCTAGATTCCAAAAAACTAGTATCTTCACTAAGTCCTAGGAATCTGTTTCATCATGCCAACTATATTGATTCATGCTTATTGATGTGTGCCTCCTTTGCTTTTTACATAGTTGGGTAAGTTGATGTGGGTGTTGAGTAGATTCTGTCAATCTCTTGTTTGTGGTTGTAGGGTTCCCGTAGCTCAAGCTGTGGGCTGTGCAATTTGCTATGTTACAGTTTTGTTGAAGATTGGGTGTTTTAGTGTTTTGTGAGTTGTGGAAGGTATACTCCATGGAATTGATTGATTCTTGAGCCTATTGTGATTGGTTTTTCATCACCTATCCAGTGGCTACCTTGTAATGCCAAGGTTTAGCCCATGTCTTTGATGATCTTGTGTTTTGCGTTCGTACCTTGTCATGAGCGTATCGTGAGAACCGTAACTCCGTTTCTTATGATCTTTATATGCATTTTCATCGATTTTTATGATGCATCCATATTTGCCATTTTCCTGCATGTCTAATGAACTTAACATGAGGTTCTGTCCAGATTCATTAATAAACAAACTTTGCATGTGAAGCATTACTAGTTTTGGATTGCCACGTTAAATCTTCATAAACGAATGATGCATCATATTGGTTGTGCATTGCACTTTGGCTGGATGTTTATTGTTGTTGTTTCTCTTGGGTAGACACGAGCGTTGAATCTGAGTACGAGGATCCAGGAGAGTACCACTACAAGGACCAAGCTACTTGTTTCACTAAAGAACCAACAGGCAAGATGATCGTGCCCGGATTCCATTACTATTTTTGCTTGCTACTTTCTTGCTCTTATCGTTGCACTTCCGCTACCTACCACTTGTTATCAGCCTCCTAATTCCCATGAAAGCCTCTAACCTCCACATCCCAGCAAACCTTGTTTGGCTAAGTTATCGTTGCTCAGCCCCTCTTATAGCGTTCTTAGTTGCAGGTGGAGGTTGTTCCATGTGATAACATGGATTTGGATATCACAATATTATATGTTAATTAATTCAATGCACATATATCTTGGTATTGGTGGGAGGCTTGGCCTTTTGCTAAGTGTTTTGTTCTGCTGTTACTGCCATTGTTCTTGTCACCGGTGTTATGTTTCCATATTTTGCACTCCTAACATGCTCGGGGTTGTTATGGGGACCCCCTTGTTTATTCGGTTGAGAATAAAACTTGTCTGGCAAGACCCAACATTGGTACTACATTTGCTTAACAACTTAATAAAATTTGCATAGGGCTATGCAACCCCGTGGATAATTAATCAACCCCCGGGCCAGTGCTCCTCATGAGCGTTGGTCCAAACTAGAGCACCGTGCCGGGCCAACCCGGGCCAACTCAGGAGATTTCTATCAGGCCACCGTACGCTTTGCTTATCCGTAGTGTCCTGAGAATGAGATATGCGGCTCTTATCGGGTTCGTCGACACGTCGAGTGGTCTTGCTAGATTTGTTTTACCTTTATCGAGTGTCTTGCATGTGTACTCCGACTTTCTTCGGGTTTTCTCGAGGTGTTGGAATTCCTTTGGAATTACCTATGACGATCACGAGATCCGTGGTCGAGGCTATTCCTGCGGAGTTTGGTTAATTTGGTAATGGATTAGTTGGAGCACCCCTGCAGGGTCAAATCTTTCAAAAAGCCGTGCCCGCGGTTATGTGGCAACTTGGATTATTATTTAACACCCGGTTATAGTTAACTTGAAGTAAACTCTATTAAAATTAACCAACTGTGTGAGTAACCGTGATTGTCTCTGCTCGTGAACATGAACTGAGAGAGAACACGGTGGGGTTATGTATGACGTAAGTAGGTGTTCAGGGTCTCATAGAGATCATGTTAGTTTCGACCGTTCATCGTAGGCCACTCATATTTATTCATATGTTGTGTAAGTTAGCCACCATATATGCTTAGTACTGCTGCAAACTCCTCTTCTTCTTCCCTCTCTTTTCTTCTTCAACTAAACCCCCACCTTATGCTTTTATTCCAATGTGTTTTCCATGGCAGATTTAAATTGTATTAAAGAAGGTTTGAAAATGTTCAAGAGGTGGCCCTAATCATGTTTATAATTTAGAGTTGAGTTCTTTTGTTGTTTGAGGTTGGGTTGTTTTTGTTTTTAAATAAGCAGAGGGCTGTTTTTCTCAAAGTAATTAAAATACTTGTTCAAAAATTCAGTTTAGCATTTTTATTAATTGGAGCACATTATCCCTTCTTTACAAAAATATTTTGTTTGCTCAAAATCCTTTATTTTGTTCTCTGGGTTTTTCCTTTTGTGTTGCTGTCATTGGATAAATAGGAAGCTTCCTATTTTTTTCCTTGATTTTTCCCTATGATAACTGGGCCTTGTTCCTTCTTTTCCCGGCCCAGCTCCTTCCCCGCGCAGCCCAGCCCGAACCTGACGGAGACCTGCTCCCATTTCTTCTCCGTCAGGTTCAGAGCGTCGCCTGTGAGAGAGAGCGCGCGAGCGTGCCGACTCCGTCGCCGTCAAGGCCTCACGGACGTCGAGGCTGCCCCTTTATATGGGCGCGGATCCCTAAGGTTCCTCTTTCCCCTTTGTTGCCGCCGCTGCCTTCCTCTCCTCCTCCTTCCCCTCCTTTCTTCTTCAGGTAAGGGTACGGAGAGGTGAGATTCAGAGAAGCGTCCCGTCGGCCTTCAGTCGCGCCGTCGCCGCCGGTGCCCCCTCGATCACGTCGGGGATGGCCTAGTGCTCGGCGGAGATGTCCGCGCCCCGTTCCCAGCACTAGGGCACGGAGAGAGACCCTACGCCATCAGTTCCTTGTTCGTCTTCCCCGTGTCGCCGGTGCTCGCGTCGTTCTTCTTCCCCTGCTCCGACCGGCTCCGTTCACCGTCGACCACTGTGAGCGCCTGCTTTCCCCGCTCCCCCTCTTTCTGTTCCCCTCGTCGGTAGCCGTAGCAGCTGGTAGCCTCCGCTCGTCGCCGTCGCGCTGTGTCGCCGCTGTTCCCCGAGCCGAGCAGAAGCTCGGGCTCGAGCGCCCTTACGTCGTGCCTAGCCTCTGTGTGCAGGAATGGATCGTCCGTAGTTCCCCGCACCTCCTCCGCCTATTCGCGTCGCCGGTGAGTCGCACCGTCGCCGGAGATCACCGGCTCCGCTCCCTGTCATGCGCGCCGTAGAGAGGATTCGGTTTCGTGAATTTCGTCAGTTAGTTGGGTAAGTAGTACTAGTGGCTTCACAGTCCTCCTTTGTCAAGAGCTGAGGCAGTAGCTTAGTGGTATGTGCTCGTGGGAGGTGACCAGCAGGTCCTGGGCTCAAGCCTGAACCTCCTCCTTTTTTCTTTTCCTTTTCTTTTTCTTTGTTTTATTTTTTTTCCTCTTTTGAATGTATGTGTCTGTGTAGATACATTTCCAACATGTTGTTTTATGTTTTTCTTCCTGTTTTTAGTGAATGAGCAGAGTGTATGGGTGTGAATAGTGGTATGTATGGTATGTGCATGTGAGTATGAACATATGCATGCGTATGTGAGAGGTGTGCTTTTGCATTCATGCTATGTATAGGTGTATGTGTAGGTGAGTGGATATGTGTGTCATGTATGTGTTCATGAGGTGTAGATGTTAGTTGTGTGTGTGTGTATGCACATAGGTGCATATGCATGTAGTGTGCATGTGTGTGTTTGTGCTTCTTGCATACACACATAGGTGTGGTGTCATGAGTGTTGTGTGTGTTTTTGCATATATATATATATATATATATATATATATATGCATGTTTTTTCTTGATGCCTTGTGTGTGTAGGTGGGCATGTCTGTTTGCACATGTGGTGTGTGGTGCACCATGCTAGGCACTTGTGCAAGAGAGTGTGTGTTAGGGTGACTAGTGGGTTTCACCACTTGACCTACCCCTTGTTTCATGCTTGCTAGTAGGTTTGTTACCATTGCCATGTTATCTAAGTTATAAATCGGCGCATGTTCATATTCACTCATGTTCAAATTGGAGCTTGGATTCACTTATATGAATAGGTGGTAGTTTTGCTATCTTGGTTGTGTCATGATGTTTCACATGATCATGTGAGTTTTGTACATGTTATTGGGGTAGAAAGAGCCAATGAACTCATTGGGACTCTCAGATTTCATTTTTGAGCTATTTCATAAACCTGTCATTTTAGCTGATATGCTCTTTTGTCATTTGTACATGATTTAATCCATGCTTGCTTTGGGAGTTGTGTCAACTAGGAAGTGCTAGTATTTTGTACCTAGTATGCCATGCTATTTTTGTTTAATATGAGAATCACCCATATAAGTGGTAACAATGATGTTTTATAACCAACTTTATGTTTCTGTTCAGCATGTCTTAATATGACTAAGTCTGGGAATCTGTTGTTATTTTTTATGCCATGAAGATTGGGTTGTAACTAGTGATATGTTTGTTATTTGCTCATGCTCAGTGCTAGCTAATTGGAGTACATATTACCATCTACCATCCTATTAATTTTCACGCTATTTGGAGCTCTCTAGCATATTTAACAACTGATGTCAACTTGGTACTTTATAATTCTAGATTCCAGAAACTGGGATTTTCACCAAGTCCCAGGAATCTGTTTCATCATGCCAACTAGATTGATTCATGCTTATTGATGTGTGCCTCCTTTGCTATTTTCATATTTGGGTAAGTTGATGTGGGTGTTGAGTAAATTATGTCAATCTCTTGTTTGTCGCAGCAGGGTTCCTGTAGCTCAAGTTGTGGGCTATGCAAGTTGCTATGTTGCTGTTTTGAGGCAGATTGGGTGTTTTAGTGTTTTGTGAGTTGTGGAAGCTATACTCCATGGAATTGATTGATTATGAAGCCTATTTTGATTGTTTTTTTATCACCTATCCAGTGGCTACCTTGGAATGCCAAGATTTAGCCCACGTATTTGATGATCTTGTGTTTTGCCTTCATACCTTGTCGTGAGCGTATCGTGAGAACCGTAACTCCGTTTCTTACGATCCTTATATGCATTTTCATTGATTTTTTATGATGCATCCATATTTGCCATTTTCATGCATGTCTAAAGAAATTAACAGGAGGTTCTGTCCAGATTCATTAATAAACAAACTTTGCATGTGAAACATGACTAGTTTTGGATTGCCATGTTAAATTCTTCATAAACGAATCATGCATCATCTTTGTTGTGCATTGCACTTTGGTTGGATGTTTATTGTTGCTGTTTCTCTTGGGTAGACACGAGCGTTGAATCTGAGTACGAGGATCCAGGAGAGTACCACTACGAGGACCCAGCTACTTGTTTCACTGAAGAACCAACATGCAAGATGATCGTGCCCGGATTCCGTTACTATTCTTGCTTGCTAGTTTCTCGCTCTTATCGTTAAAATTGCGCTACCTAACACTTGATATCAGCCTCCTAATTGCCATGAAAGCCTCTAACCTCCACATCCCAGCAAACCTTGTTTGGCTAAGTTACCGCTGCTCAGCCCCTCTTATAGCGTTCTTAGTTGCAGGTGCAGGTTGTTCCATGTGATAACATGGATTTGGATATCACAATTTTATTTGCTAATTAATTAAATGCACATATATATCTTGGTATTGGTGGGAGGCTTGGCCTTTTGCTAAGTGTTTTGTTCCGCTGTTACCGCCATAGTTCTTGTTACCGGTGTTATGTTTCCATATTTTGCGCTCCTAACATGCTCGGGGTTGTTATGGGGAACCCCTTGTTTATTAGGTTGAGATTAAAACTTTTCTGACAAGACACAACATTGGTACTACATTTTCTTTACAACATAATAAAATTTTCATAGGGCTTTGCAACCCCGTGGATAATTAATCAACCCCCGGACCAGTGCTCCTCCGGAGTGTTGGTCCAAACTAGAGCATCGTGCGGGGCCAACCCGGGGCAACTCGGGAGATTTCTATCAGGCCACTGTACACTTCGCTTATCCGTCGTGTCCTGACAACGAGATACGCGGCTCTTATCGGGTTCGTCGACACGTCGGGTGGTTTTGCTGGATTTGTTTTACCTTTATCGAGTGTCTTGTGTGTGGACTCCGACTTTCTTCGGGTTTTCTCGAGGTGTTGGAATTCTTTTGGAATTACCTATAATTATCACGAGATCCGTGGACGAGGCTATTCTCACGGAGTGTGGTTAATTTGGTAATGGATTAGTTGGAGCACCCCTACAGCGTTAAATCTTTCGGAAAGCCGTGCCCGCGGTTATGTGGCAACTTGGATTATTGTGTAACACCCGGTTATAGTTAAATTAAAGTAAACTCTATTAAAATGAACCAATTGTGTGAGTAATCGTGATTGTCTCTGCTCGTGAACATGAACCGAGAGAGAACACGGTAGGGTTATGTATGACATAAGTAGGTGTTCAGGGTCTCATAGAGATCATGTTAGTTTCGACCGTTCATCTTATGCCACTCATATTTATTCATATGTTGTGTAAGTTAGCCACCATATATGCTTAGTGCTACTGCAAACTAAACACATATCCCTTTCCTACCCATAAGCTTGCATAGTTTCAGAACCCGGTTGCTTGATTGTTGAGTTCCTGTGGCTCACAGTTTACTACAACACTCCAGGTGCAGGTACAGATGATTATGTGCAGGATGACCTTACCCAGTTGAAGTGGGAATATGATGAAGAGAGAGGCAGAATGTACGTGACGTATCTGGATGAGTAGGGGGCCTTGGTCGTGATCCTTGGGCTAGCTTGATAGTATCATTTGCAACAACTTTTATCGTTTGTTTCCGTCCGTAGTCGGACCCTGTCTTCAACATGATGTTATGAATTGTGTGGATTTGTAAGTTAGCATGTGGCGAGTGTAAACCAATCTTGTATACTCATCTCTTTCTATAATGTACGTTGTGATGGTACTATTCTTGCTAACGGCAAGATGCGCCTCTATCCCTTGCGGAGCCCTCGTGCCTTAAAATGGATAGGCGTGCATCTTGGGCGTGACACAGAACCCCTTCCGATCAATGATCAACATCAGAGACATGGACACCCATATTGACCCCTATACCACAGGGATGAATATTCGAGTGAACCTCCAGTTGCCGTGTGCTATTTCTGTTGCTTCGTGATATGTTACAAATACCCGAGGTGAGACATGTTGGCATCCCCATGGATCAACAACTTCTCCACTATGACAGTTACCTCGTTACCGGTATTGTTCTCTTTTCTCGTTCCCGTGTTTCGACATCCCCGTGATCAAATCACAAAGTGTGTGGACAGACGATGATAGATACCGGAACACAAAGAGGGCCCAGAGATGTCTCTCCATCGTCGGAGGAGAAAATCCCAATCTTGAGCTATCAAGTTACTTGACATATTTTTCCATGAACCTGTAAGCCGCCGTAATAGCCACCCATTTACGGATGACGTTTAACAAACCCCAAAGTTCATGAAGCAAGCATGAAGAAACTCGATACTCTCATGGTCTAAGAAATTATGCAAACATTAACTTCTTTGTGTTATTAACCATTAACTTATGATGAATGTATCTCATAGCATAACATCAATTCGGGTCGATTCAACACAAATGTTCTTCTAACATTATGCCCTCAAAATTGCTGGAATAGCCATGCCCATGAACAGGAAAACAGGATCATCATGCAATACTTGAGCCAGTCTTAGAGGCCAGACTAAGAATACGTTTTAGCGTTTATTATTCCACACGTGCATATGAGTCTTCCTTCAAGCCTCGTGGTTATTGCAGACTCGAGAACCATAGTAGTTATAGCATGGAACATAAACCTAATTATGAACAGGGAGATAATCAATAACATTTATTATTGCCTCTAGGGCATATCTCCTACACCTCACGCGGTGCATTTTCGAAGAATCTGTTTCGCGATAAAAGACAAAACGCGTTATCTTGTCGTTTTTGAAATTACTTGAAAATGATTAGGAATCAGAGAAAATCACATGCATGAAAAAAATTGTATTTTCCGTAGCTTTTCAACTGTATATTATTTGCCCCATTCCGATAAAATTTCCAGAAATTAGAGCCGAAAAATGCTTTTCGCCATTTTTGAAATTGACTTAAAACCATAACAAATTTGGACAAACAATCTACATAAAAAAGTTTCGCATTGCTTCAAGCTTTCCGACACCATATCATTTGCCTCATTCCGACAAACCGTTGAGAAATTAACGTGAAAGTACTAACTCGGTACAGATTCTGCCATTTTCCAAATTACTTTTAAAGCGTTTTCATAAGGTTTCCAACGATATATCATATGCGGTCGATAGAACTAGTTGTTTCAAATTAACCCCGAAATACGAACCCGGCTGTCCGGTTTCTAATATTCGGCCATTTTTGAAATTCCTTTTAATCCGTAGGGAATTTGGAAAACTTTTCAACAAGTGAAATGAGCGGATTTGCAGAAGCTATCCAACTCTATCTCATTTGCCTCATTCCGATAAACGGTTTAGAAATAGCGTTGACAATACTATTCACGTTTTTTGAATTAACAAAAACGATTTTCAAAACTTCTCCTAAACCATTTAGATTATGACAAAAAATCAACTTAGGTCGTGACCGTCGTGTCCATAGCTTTCCAACGGTATATTGCAGGCCTTATTTGGACAATGTTACAGGAAGTTCAACCTCTCACCAAGGAAAGTTCAGGTCGAACAACTCAGGTAGTAAAATTGCAACGGACGCAAGTTCATCGCGTCCCGAGAGCAAATCCGCCAACGAGCGATATTCCTATTTAAAACGGGCATTTAGTTGCTAAAAATCGTTACCAGATTACACTTACATCACATAGAACACGACTGACCAGAAAAATTCGCGTTGGGAGACACGGTTGCGAAGATAGCCCGAAGGTCGGGTTCGTACAGAGGGAAGTTCAGGTTGTGTAACTCAGGAAGTTCCACCCATGATCAGAATAATATTCTGATCCCATGATCAGAATAGTGTATATATAGGGAAAATACGTCGTACTACCGGGTGTAATTACTCCCGTGTAATATATACTACCATGTGGTAGTATATATACTAATTTATCACTTTGTGTACGTTTATATACTATATATAAGATACTCCAAAGTGCATTACATGTAAAAACTTGAAGTTGATCCATAGTTTTTATCATATTGTGAAATACATATATATTTGCATGTAAAAATGTGTATGGTAAAAAATATGGTACATACTACCAAGAAAGTAGTATATATACTATCTAAATATTGTTATATACTACATAATAAGCATATATACTCTCCGATGCGATAGATACTATATACAACATACCAAACAAAAGTAGGAGTAACTACACCCGGTCGTATGAAACATTTGTCATATATATATATATATATATATATATATATATATATATATATATATATACCCCTTCTTTAAATTAGTTCTGGTGGAAGCGGGGCAAACTTCTATTATCTTATCGCATACGAGCAATTCAAGAGGAATTGACGGAATTCTTTGTTGAGCATGTCATATCTAAAGATGGATAATACAATCGGGATATGTTATGCGATATTAGGATCATAAGAGATGTTATACTGTATATATATGCATGAACGTGTACTATATGTAATAACGTCTAATAGATTTATGAGAACTTGTTGCATTGTTCGACTAAGCACGAAGAAAGAGATATCACTTCTTCTCTCTATATATTGATCATGACGATGGCGTTCTTTCATTGCTATATATAGTAGCTAGTGTAGGGTTGATGATAAACACAAAAATAAAAGGGGGAAACACAATATGAAAACTTCTAAACCCTTCAAAACCCTTAAACCCCTCCTTTCAAAAAAAAAACAATACCTGGCAGATGCTGACGCGTGGCTGCCTTTTAGTCCCGGTCAGTGTTACCAACCGGGACTAAAGGTCCTCTTGCCAGGCGCCCCACGGCGGTCACGTGGAGCTCCTTTAGTCCCGGTTCATAAGCCAACCGGGACTAAAGGTGATGGGCATTACTCCCGATCGTTTTGTCCTGGTTGCAGAACCGAGACTAAAGACCCTCTGAAACCGAGACTGGGACTGATACCCTGTTTTATGCTAGTGTAGACATGTCGGTATACGCATGAAATCATCGAAATTAAAAAATAGTACATGAAAAGGCAGCATCAAGAATTATTACCAAGGTAGAAGTGATGACCCAAGCTAGACAGTCTGTAACAAAGAGGTAGAGTCTGCAATAAAAAAAGTTTAATATTTAAATTTGATGCATAGCATAAGAAAAATAATATGAGAGATTGGAAATATTATACGATGAACAGTAGAATCACTGTCGATCGACAGACCAAGACCATATATAGGCTTTCCGGAACGCCAACGGTGATCAAGTCATTAAATCCATTCATATGAGATTGAAAAAAAAGATCACTATCGAACGACGGACCAAGCCCATATATAGGCTTCCCAGAACACCAATGGTGATCAAGTCATTAAATTCATGCATATGAGATTGGAAAAAAATCATTGTCGAACGACGGACCAAGCTCATATATAGACTTCCCGGAACGCCAACGGTGATCAAATCATTAAATCCATGCATATGAGATTGAAAAAAAAATCACTGTCGAATGACAGACCAAGCCCGGGTATAGGCTTCCCGGAACGTCGGCCATGAGATCATGATTTTTGGATTAGTAGATATATATTAAACCCATCCAGAGACCAGGGCTATATACACCATGTCACAAAACATATGGTCTTGCACAAAGTTGTATGCCTTTAGTGCATTATATCCTTGACACTTATAGGTAATGAGAGAGAATCCACAATGAACGAATATAATCAAACAATTTGAAAAAGCAAACTACCTAAGCAAGATTTCATCCAGACCGTGCCCAGCGTCCTTGTCTCCCTGCACCTACGAGATGAAAAGATGTGATATAAACTAAAGGAAGACCTTACATTAAAGGATAACTCATTGCTTAATAATGAGAGGACGGAAGGGGGCACACCCAAGCTGGACGAATTAACACTTGCCCACGCGGAATTGCATCTTGTGAGGGATTGAAAAATTATCTGATATAAATGGAGTAGCAGACCAACCAGCCAATGAATTTAGGTACTAGCGAAGCAATATACAATTTTCTAGCATATCAAAAGAATTGCGGCCACGGCCAGACGGAAGCATACCTCGTCTCGGATGTCTGCTAGCTGATCTAAGAAAAGAGAAGGAGGCTAGTTGTTTAAAAGAGACTTGAGGAGATAGCGGGCTGAGTTTGTTGGCCGGATAGAGTTTGTTAGCCGGCTAATCTCAAACGTGGCCAGATTTCTAGCTCGCATGGTTGCAAAATTGGTTGGCACCGTGTGTAAAAAAACAATTCAACCACGTATAACTGTCATGCACTGGACCAAAGGTCAGACGCTTTAAAAGAAATATGCGTTAATAAAAAAATCATGAGTTCATATATTCAGAGGAAGTGCTTTAAATAAAATATGTATAGCCAAGTTTCGAGCTTTGGGCCCGAGTCAAAAAAATCTCCTCGAACCTAGACCTCGAGGGGCACCTGTTGACATGAATTTTGACCAAGATAAAATAAAATGCATAAACCACATAATATATTAATGCAAAACGGTAAATTCTATTTTATAATGATGCAAAACGGCAAATTCCATTTTATAATGAAAAGAACCAATTAAAAATATAATCAACCGTTCAAATTAAGGACTGACAAAAATAGGCATATGATATATTCTCGACCGCCGATAATACACATATTGAACCGATAATTATAAAATATGACGAAATAAATAAAAAGTCATCAAGTTTTTTCTCCTATGAAAACTGGAGGACATATGGTTTATATACGCGCACCGGCATTGATGGATACTGATGTAAAATTTAACTCTCAAAGGCGGCACCAACATTGTCAAAGCATCATGGAGTATGTTCCTCCGTCAAAATATCTCTGCATATTAACAAAATGTATGCAGAATATAATTGATGACTAAACAAATATCAGCACCGATTAAATCTTCAGCTGGCACGTACATGCATTATGTGAAATTGCAGACTAAACTAGTATACGTGCATGAGTATGTATCATGACCACGCATGCAATTAGAGCTTAGTTAAACAATTAGGTTCAATGGGGCCCAAGCCCGGGTGTTCAAAATGCACCATTTTCAAGTCGTCAATTTTCAACCCTTCTGATTTTATTTGGTATTTTTCATGCATTTACAGACTTTTTTGAGCTAAATGACCCTGAAGTTGAAAAGCACTACAAATGAACTCTGAAAAGGTTGAAAGTTGGCATGGTATCTGTTGGGGACCGTTACATGGGAAACAAAAAATTTCCTACGCACACGCAAGATCTATCCATGGTGATGAACATCTACGAGAGGGAGAGTGGATCTACATACCCTTGTAGATCACTAAGCGGGAAGCATTAAGAAACGCGGTTAATGTAGTCGAACGTCTTCGCGATCCAAATTGCCGAGCATCCCGCGATCCTATCACGATCCATCTCGCGATCCGATCACGATCCGTCCCGCGATCCCATCACGATCCATCCCGCGATCTTCTGATCATGAATCGTCTCGCGATCTTGATCACGGTCCTTCTGATCTAACACCGAACGGATGGCACCTCCGCGTTCAGCACACATACAGCTCGATGACGATCTTCGCCTTCTTGATCCAGCAAGAGGAAGCTGAGAGGTAGATGAGTTCTCCGGCAGCGCGACGGCGTGGCGGCGATGGTGGTGGAACTATTCTGGCAGGGCTTCACAAAAGCACCACCGAACTAGACTAGAGGAGAAAACCGGTCTAAATGAATTAGAGGTAGCACGTAGCAATTAGGGTTAGCTTTCCCATCGAAATCGTCTACTATATATAGGAGGGAGGGAGGGGAGGAGGCAGCGTCAAACCCTCAAGACTTGGCCAAAATTGGAGGTGGAGGAGTCCTACTCCTATCCTATTAGGAGTAGGATTCCTCCTTTCCACTTGGAAAATCTTTCCACCTCTTCAACTTTGGGTTTTTCCCACTACTAGCGACATGGGCCTTAGTGGGGGGATCGGCCAGCCCACTAAGGGCTGGATTGACCTCTCCCACAGCCCATGAGGCCCTTTGGGTAGAGACACCCCTCCTGATGGTACCCGGTACCCCTCCCGGCACTCCCGATACACTACCGATGAGCCCAAAACTTTTTCGGTGACCAAAACAAGACTTCCTATGTATCAATATTTACCTCCGGACCATTCCAGAGCTCCTCATGACATCTAGGATCTCATCCGGGACTCCAAACAACCTTCGATCACCACCATGCATAAATCTATACTACCGAAACGTCACCGAACCTTAAGTGTGCAGACCCTACGGGTTCGAGAACTATGTAGACATGACCGAGACACCTCTACAGCCAATAACCAGTAGCGGGACCTGGATGCCTATATTGGATCGTACATATTCTACGAAGATCTTTATCAGATGAACCTCTATGTCAAGGATTCAGTTAATACTGTATGATGTTCCCTTTGTTCTTCGGTATGTTACTTGCCCGAGATTCGATCGTCGACATCTCCATACCTAGTTCAATCTCGTTACTGGCAAGTCTCTTTACTCGTTACATAATACAAGATCCCGTGGCTAACACTTTATTCACATTACTTGCAAGGCTTGTTGTGATATTGTATTACCGAGCGGGCCCTGAGATACCTCTCCGTCACACGGAGTAACAAATCCCAGTCTTGATCCATGCCAACCCAACAGACAGCCTCGGAGATACCTGTAGAGCACCTTTATAGTCACCCAATTATGTTGTGACGTTTGATACACACAAGGTACTCCTCCGGTGTCAGTGAGTTGCATGATCTCGTGGTCATAGGAACAGATACTTGACATGCAGAAAACTATAGCAATAAACTGACACGATCATATGCTCCATTTATAGTTTGGGTCTTGTCTATCATATCAATCTCCTAATGATATGATCCCGTTATCAAATGATATATCATGTCCATGGATTGGAAACCTTAACCATCTTTGATCAACGAGCTAGTCTATTAGAGGCATACTAGGGACATGGTTTTATCGATGTATCACAAATGTATCTGAGTTTCCGATCAATACAATTCTAGCATGGATAGTAAACGATTATCATGAATAAGAAAATATGATAATAACTAATTTATTATTGCCTCTAGGGCATATTTCCAACAGTCTCCCACTTGCACTAGAGTTAATAATCTAGTTCACATCACCATGTGATTCAAATTGTTATGAATCTAACACCCAATGATTTCTGGGGCTCGATCATGCTTTGCATGTGAGAGAGGTCTTTTAGTCAACAGGTCTACGACATTCAGATCTGTGTGTGCTTTGCAAATCTCTATGTCATACTGTAAACACTTCTACCACACTGCACTTGGACCTATTCCAAATGGCTTCTACCACACTGCACTTGGACCTATTCCAAATGGCTACTAAGAGTCATCCGGATTGGTGTTAAAGCTTGCATCTACGTAACCCTTTAAAACGAACTATTTATCACCTCCATAATTGAGAAATATCTCCTTAGTCCTCTAGTTAATGAGGGTAATCTTGAACGATGTCCAGTGATCCACTCCTGGATCACTCTTGTACCCCTTGGCAGACTCATGGCAAGGCACACACAGGTGCGGTACAAAGCATAGCATACTATATAGAGCCTATGGCTAAGGCATAGGGGACGACATTCGTCCTTTCTCTTTCTTCTGCCATGGTCGAGCTTTGAGCCTCACTCAACTTCACACCTTACAAATCAGGCAAGAACTCATTCTTTGACTGATCCATTTTGAACTCTTTCCAAATCTTGTCAAGGTATGTACTCATTGAAAGTCTTATCAGAAGTCTTGATCTATCTCTACAGATCTCTATGCCCAACAATTAAGTAGCTTTATCAAGGTCTTCCTTTGAAAAACTCTTTTCAAACAACCCTTTATGCTTTACAGAAATTCTACATCATTTCCGATCAGCAATATGTCATCCACATATGCTTATCAGAAATTCTATAGTGCTCCCACTCACTTTATTGTAAATACAAGTTTCTCATAAACTTTGTATAGACTCAAAAACTTTGATCACCTCATCAAAGCATATATTCCAACTCCAAGATGCTTGCTCCAGTACATAGAAGGATCACATAAGCTTGCACACCTTTTAGCATCCTTAGGACTGACTAAACCTTCTGGTTGTATCACATACAACCTTTCCTCAAGTAAACCGTCAAGGAAACGATGTTTTGTCATCCATCTACCATATTTCATAATTGAAAAATGCATCAGCTACTAATATAATTCCAATAGACTTTAGCATCGCTACGAGTGATAAAGTCACATCTTAGTCAACTCCTTGAACTTGTCGGAAACTTCTTGGTGACAAGTTGAGCTTTATAAATGGTGACATTTGCCATCAGCGTCTGTCTTCATCTTAAATGTCCATTTGTACTCAAAGACCTGTCGTCCAACGAGCAAGTCTACCAAAGTCTATACTTGGTTTTCATACATGGATCCTTTCTCGGATTTCATGGCCTCTAACCATTTGTTGGAATCCGGGCCCATCATCGCTTCTCCATAGTTCGTAGGTTCATCGTTGTCCAAGAACATGACCTCTAAGATAGGGTTGTCGTACCACTTAGGAGTAGTAAGTGTCTTGTCGACCTACGAGGATCGATAGTAACTTGATCCAAAGCTTCATGATCATCATCATTAACTTCCTCTTCAACTGACGTACGCTCCATAGAAACATCTTTCTGTGTTGTGCTACTCTATGGCTGAAACAAAGGTTCAACAACCTCATCAAGTTCTTTCTTCCTCCCACTCAACTCTTTCGAGAGAAACTCTTTCTCGAGAAAGGACCTGTTTTAGCAACAAACACTTTTTGCTCGGATATGATATAGAAGTTATACCCAACTGTTTTAAGGATATTCCATGAAGATGCATTTGTCCCCTTTGGGTTCGAGCTCATTAGGTGAAAACCTTTTTTCACATAAGCGTCGCAGCCCCAAACATTAAGAAATGACAGCTTAGGTTTCTATCAAACCATAATTCATATGGTGTCATCTCAATGGATTTAGATGGTGCCCTATTTAAAGTGAATGTAGTTGTCTCTAATGCATAACCCCAAAATGATAGTGGAAAAACGATAAGTGACATCATAGTATGCACCATATCCAATAGAGCACGACTATGACGTTCGAACACACCATCACACTATGGTATTCCAGGTGGATTGAGTTGTGAAACAACTTTCACGTTGTCTCAAGTTGTATACCAAACTCGTAACTTAGATATTCACCTCCATGATCATACCGTAGACATTTTTATCTTCTTGTCACAATGATCTTAAACTTCACTCTAAATTTGTTTGAACTTTTCAAACGTTTCAGACTTGTGTTTCATTAAGAAAATGTACTCATATATACTCAAATAATCGGTGAAGGTAAGAAAAATAATGATAACCACTGGAAGCCACAACACTCATTGACTCGCATACATCAACATGTATTATTTCCAATAAGTTACTAGCCTGCTCCATCATACTGAAAATGGGGTCTTTAGTCATCTTGCCCAAGAGGCATGATCCACATGTCTCAACCGATTCGAAACCGAATGAGTCAAAAGATCCATCAACATGGAGTTTCTTCATGCGATTTATACCAATATGACATTTAGCGGCAGTGCCACAGGTATGTGGTACCATCATTATCAACTTTGCATCTTTTGGCATCAATGTTATGAACATGTGTATTACTATGATCAAGTTTCAAGAAACCATTCTCATTGGGTGTATGACCGTTGAAGGTATTATTCATGTAAACAGAATAACCATTATTCACTCACTTAAATGAATAACCGTGTTGCAATAAACATGCTCAACGCAAACACCAAATAATTTTTATTTAGGTTCGTCACTAATCCCGAAGGTAGAGATAGCGTACGATGTTGATCACATCATCCTTGGAGACATTTCCAATACACATCGTCACCTCACCCTTAGCTAGTCTCCGTTTATTCCATAGATTTTATTTCAAGTTACTAACATTTAGCAACTGAACCGGTATCCAATACCCAGGTGCAACTAGGAATACTAGCAAGGTACACATAAATAACACGTATATCAAATATACTTCTGTCGACGTTGCGAGCCTTCTTATCTACCAAGTATCTAGGCTTGTTCCTCTTCAGCGACCGCTCTCCTCATAATAGAAGCACTCAGTCTCGTGTTTGAGTTCAACTTTGGGTTGCTTCACTGGAGCAGCAACTGTCTTGCCATTCATGAAGTTTCTCTCCTTGCCCTTGCCCTTCTCGAAACTAGTGGTTTTACTAACCATCAACACTTGATGCTCCTTCCTTATTTCTACCTTCGTGGTGTCAAACATCGCGAACAACTTAGGGATCATTATTTCCATCCCTGGCATTTTACAGTTCATCATGAAGCTCTATTAGCTTAGTGACACTAACTTGGAAAACTATATCAATCACTTTCTTATCCGGAAGATCAACTCCCACTCGATTCAAGCGATTGTAGCACCTAGACAATCTGAGCACATGCTCAACAATTGAGCTATTCTCCTTCATCTTGCAGGCAAAGAATCTTGTTGGAGATCTCATATCTCACAACACGGGCACGAGCCTGAGTTCCCAATTTCAGCTGTTTAGAAAATATCATATGTTCCGTGACGTTTAAAAGGTTTTGGAGCCTCAATTCTAAGCCGTAATGCACGAAGCACTGAACTATCAAGTAGTCATCAGAACGTGTGTGTAAGATGTTCACAACATCTACAGACGACGCTAGAGGGGGTGGCGCACCGAGCAGTGCATTAAGGACATAAGCCTTCTATGCAGCAATGAGGACAATCCTCAGATCACGGACCCAGTCCGCAATATTTCAATTGTATTTCTCTAGGAACATATAAAATTCAAGGGAGCTATAGCGTAAGCTAGTAATCTACAACATAATTGGCAAAGACACTACTGACTATGTTCATGATAATAAGTTCAATTAATTATGTTACTTAAGAACTCCCACTCAAATTGACATCCCTCTGGTCATTCGAGTGATACATGATCCAAATTCAACAACTCAAGTCCGATCATCACGTGAGTTGAGGTGGTTTCAATGGTGAACATCATCATGTTGATCATATCTACTATATGACTCATGTTCGACCTTTTGGTCTCTTGTGTTCCGAGGCCATGTCTGTACATGCTAGGCTCATCAAGTTTAACCCGAGTGTTCCGCATGTGCAACACTGGATTGCACCTGTTGTATGTGAACATAGAGTCTATCACACCCGATCATCACGTGGTGTCTCGGCATGATGAACTTTCGCAACGGTGCACACTCGGGGAGAACACAATTTATCTTGAAATTTTAGTGAGGGATCACCTTGTAATGCTACCATCTTCCTAAGCAAAATGAGGTGCATAAAAGGATTACCATTACATGCAAATCATAAGTGACATGATATGGCCATGAACTTGTGCTTTTGATCTCCATCTATAAAGTGTTGGCATGATCTCCATTGTCACCGACATGACACCATGATCTCCATCATCTTGATCTCCATCAACATGTCGCCATCGGGGTTGTCGCGCCCACCATGCTCATACTACTATTGCTACCGCTTACCGATAAAGTAAAGCATTACATAGCGCTTAATGATTGACACGCAGGTCATACAATAATTAAAGACAACCCTATGGCTCCTACCGGTGCCGTACTCATTGACATGCAAGTCGTGATATTCTATACAACACACGATCATCTCATACATCACATATATCTCATCATGTAATTGGCCATATCACATCACAACATACCCTACAAAAACAAGTTAGACGCCCTCTAATTGTTGTTGCAAGTTTTACGTGGCTGCTACGGATATCTAGCAAGAACAATTCTCACCTACGCAAAAACCACAACGGTGATACACAAGTTGATTTTCAACCTTCTCAAGGACCACCTTTGTCGAATCCGATCCAACTAAAGTAGGAGAAACACACACCCACTGGTAGAAAAAGGCCCATTTGTCCCAGTTCTAGAGGGCCATTTGTCCCGGTTCCGGAACCGGGACTAAAGGGTCATTACTAATGCCCAAAACCTTTACTCCCGGTTTGCCCACGAACCGGGACAGATGGGGCTCCACGTGGCCTCTGCGGCTTGCCCGGGCAGAAGGGCCTTTTGTCCCGGTTGGTAGCACCAACCGGACCAAAATGCATCCACGCGTCAGCAGTTCCGGGGCTGGGGTTTTGTTTTTTTTAGAGGGGGGGATGGGAGTTTTGTAGGATTAATTTTGGGGTTTAATATATTGTGTTAGCTAGCTAATAGAGAGAGGTGTAATCTCTTATCTCCGTGCTTGGTCGACGCTACATACTATACGTATAGAGAGGACTCGACATGCTAGCTAGTAAGCAAATGAAGGAATTAAACCATTAAGTACAGAAGATCGTCATGAACATATACAGAGAGAAGTGAGATTGTTCAAACAACAAGTTTTCGTATATCTATCCGACGCTACTAGCTACATATATACAATATAAGATCTCTTACAATACCCTAACATCTGAAATCAAGTTCAATTTAGTCTCAGTTCCAGCTACGAACCGGGACCAATGGTTGTGGGCCAGGAGCGAGGCGCATTGGTCCCGGTTCGTGTCTAGAACCGGGACTAATGGGTCCAGACGAACCGGGACCAATGCCCCATGAGGCACGGCCGGCCCCTTGGGTGCACGAACCAGGACGTATGCCCCCATGATTCCCGGTTCGTGACTGAACCGGGACTAATGGGCTGGCCAGGCCTGAACCAAAGCCCTGTTTTCTACTAGTGACCTGCCAGCCATCTTAAGCGTCAGTCGATGGAACCGGTCTCTCGTAAGCATACGAGTAAGGTTGGTCTGGGCCGCTTCATCCCACAATATTGATGAACCAAAACACGGCCAAGGGAGCAAGCACTCTAAGCATCAACGCCCACAAACTCCTTTGTGTTCTACTCGTGATCTCATCTACACATAGACCCAGCTATGATACCACTGTTAGGGAACGTTACATGGGAAACAAAAAAATTCCTACGCACACGCAAGATCTATCCATGGTGATGAGCATCTACGAGAGGGAGAGTGGATCTACATACCCTTGTAGATCGCTAAGCAGGAAGCGTTAAGAAACGCGGTTGATGTAGTCGAACGTCTTCGCGATCCAAATCGCCGAGCATCTCGTGATACCATCATGATCCATCTCGCGATCTGATTATAATATGTCCTACGATCCCATCATGATCCATCCTGCGATCCTCTGATCACGAATCTTCTCACGATCTTGCTCACAGTCCTTTCGATCTAGCGCCGAACGGACGACATCTCCGCATTTAGCACACGTATAGATCGATGAGGATGTCCACCTTCTTGATCCAGCAAGAGGGAGTAGAGAGGTAGATGAGTTCTCTGGCAGCGCGATGGCGTGGCGGCGATGGTGGTGGAACTATTCCGGCAGGGCTTCGCGTAAGAACTGCCAAACTAGACAAGAGGAGAAAACCGATCTAGATAAATTAGAGGGAGCACGTGGCAATTAGGGTTAGCTTTCCCCTCTAAATCCTTTAGTATATATAGGAGGGAGGGAGGGGAGGAGGCAGCATCAAACCCTCAAGAGTTGGCCGAAATTGGAGGTGGAGGAGTCCTACTCCTATCCTATTAGGAGTAGGATTCCTCCTTTCCACTTGGAAACTCTTTCCACCACTCCACCATTGGGTTTTTCCCACACCTAGCCGCATGGGCCTTAGTAGGGGGATCGGCCAGCCCACTAAGAGCTGGATTGACTCCTCCCACATCTCATGAGGCCCTTTGGGTCAAGACACCCATCCCGATGGTCCCGGTACCCCTCCCGGCACTGTCGGTACACTACCGATGAGCCCGAAACTTTTCCGGTGGCCAAAACGGGACTTCCTATGTATCAATACTTACCTTCGGACCATTCCGGAGCTCCTCGTGACGTCTGGGATCTCATCTGGGACTCCGAACAACCTTCGGCCACCACCATGCATAACTCTATACTACCAAAACGTCACCGAACCTTAAGTGTGCAAACCCTACGGGTTCAACAACTATGTAGTCATGACCGTGACACCTCTACGGCCAATAACCAATAGCGGGACCTAGATTCCCATATTGGCTCCTACATATTCTACGAAGATCTTTATCAGTTGAACCTCTATGTCAAGGATTCAGTTAATCTCGTATGTTGTTCCCTTTGTTCTTCGGTATTTACTTGCCCAAGATTTGATCGTCAGCATCTCCGTACCTAGTTCAATCTCATTACCGGCAAGTCTCTTTACTCATTACGTAACACAAGATCCCGTGGCTAACACTTTAGTCACATTGCTTGCAAGGCTCACTACAAGAAAGTCGTTAATCTGTGACAGTCTATGTCCGTCACAGATGTGTTGGAAATATGCCCTAGAGGCAATAATAAAATGGTTATTATTGTATTTCCTTGTTCATGATAATTGTCTATTGTTCATGCTATAATTGTGTTAACCGGAAACCATAATACATGTGTGAATACATAGACCACAACATGTCCCTAGTGAGCCTCTAGTTGACTAGCTCGTTGATCAATAGATGGTCACGGTTTCATGGCCATGGACATTGGATGTCGTTGATAACGGGATCACATCATTAGGAGAATGATGTGATGGACAAGACCCAATCCTAAGCATAGCACAAAGATCGTGTAGTTCGTTTGCTAAAGCTTTTCAATGTCAAGTGTCATTTCCTTAGACCATGAGATTGTGTAACTCCCGGATACCGTAGGAATGCTTTGGGTGTGCCAAACGTCACAACGTAACTGGGTGGCTATAAAGGTGCACTACGGGTATCTCCGAAAGTATCTGTTGGGTTGGCATGAATCGAGACTGGGATTTGTCACTCCGTGTGACGGAGAGGTATCTCTGGGCCCACTCGGTAAGACATCATCATTATGAGCTCAATGTGACTAAGGAGTTAGTCACGGGATGATGTATTACGGAACGAGTAAAGAGACTTGCCGGTAACGAGATTGAACAAGGTATGGGGATACCGACGATCGAATCTCGGGCAAGTATCATACCGATAGACAAAGGGAATTGTATACGGGATTGATTGAATCCTTGACATCGTGGTTCATCCGATGAGATCATCGTGGAGTACGTGGGAGCCAACATGGGTATCCAGATCCCGCTGTTGGTTATTGACCGGAGAGGTGTCTCGGTCATGTCTACGTGTCTCCCGAACCCGTAGGGTCTACACACTTAAGGTTCGATGACGCTAGGGTTATAGGGAAAAGGTATACGTGATTACCGAAGGTTGTTCGGAGTCCCGGATGAGATCCCGGACGTCACGAGGAGCTCCGGAATGGTCCGGAGGTAAAGATTGATATATAGGAAGTCCAGTTTTGGTCACCGGAAAGTTTTCGGGCTCATCGGTAGTGTACCGGGAGTGCCGGGAGGGTGCCGGATGACCCCCGGGAGGGGTGTGACGACCAAAGGACCACATGGGCTGTTAGATAAAGTGTGCCAGCCCTTATTGGGCTGGGCAAGACTTTTGCTAAAGGCCCATGCGGCTGGAGATAAGGAGATAAGGCAAAAAAGGATTTAAAAGGAGGAGATCCACCTCCCTTGTGGGAGGTGGACTCTCCCTTTAATTCGGCCGGCCATCTCCTCTTTGGAGTAGAGGCCAAGCCAGCCCTCCACGTCCCTCCTCCTATATATACTTGAGGTTTTGGATGTTTTGAGACAAGATTTGATCTCTCTCTCTCACGGCGAAGCCCTACCTCTCTTCTTCCTCCTCCGCAGCGCTTAGGCGAAGCCCTGTCGGAATACCTTGCTACTCCACCACCACCACGCCGTCGTGCTGCTGTTGGAGCCCTTCCCCAACCTCTCCTTCCTCCTTGCTGGATCAAGGTGTTGGAGACGTCACCGGGCTGCACGTGTGTTGAACGCGGAGGTGCCGTCCGTTCGGCACTTGATCGGATCTACCGCGATCTGAATCGCTGCGAGTACGACTCCATCAACCACGTTCTTGTAACGCTTCCGCTTAGCGATCTTCAAAGGTATGAAGATCCACTCTCCCCTTGCTCGTTGCTGGTTTCTCCATAGATGGATCTTGGTGAACGCGTAGGAAATTTTTGATTTACTACTACGTCTCCCAACAGTGGCATCATGAGCTAGGTCTATGCGTAGAATCTATGCACGAGTAGAACACAAAGCAGTTGTGGGCGTCGAGTTTGTTAATTTGCTTGCCGCTACTAGTCTTATCTTGATTCGACGGTATTGTGGGATGAAGCGGCCCGGACCAACTTTACACGTACGCTTACGTGAGACCGGTTCCACCGCCTGACATGCACTAGATGCATAAGGTGGCTAGCGGGTGTCTGTCTCTCCTACCTTAGTCGGATCGGATTCGATGAAAAGGGTCCTTATGAAGGGTAAATAGCAATTGGAAAATCACGTTGTGGTGTTGACGTAGGTAAGAAACGTTCTTGCTAGTAACCTATAGCAGCCACGTAAAAACTTGCAACTACAAATTAGAGGACGTCTAACTTGTTTTTGCAGCATGTGCCTTGTGATGTGATATGGCCAAAGGATGTGATGTGATGCATTGTGATGTATGAATTGATCATGTTCTTGTAATAGGATTCACGACTTGCATGTCGATGATTATGACAACCGGCAGGAGCCATAGGAGTTGTCTTATTTATTGTATGACCTGCGTGTCAATCATAAACGCCATGTAATTACTTTACTTTATTGCTAAGCGTTAGCCATAGTAGTAGAAGTAATAGTTGGCGAGACAACTTCATGAAGACACAATGATGGAGATCATGATGATGGAGATCATGGTGTCGTGCCGGTGACAGTGATGATCATGGTGCCCCGAAGATGGAGATCATAGGAGCAAAATGATATTGGCCATATCATGTCACTATATTGATTGCATGTGATGTTTATCATGTTTACATCTTATTTGCATAGAACGACGGTAGTAAATAAGATGATCTCTCAATAAAATTTCAAGAAAGGTGTTCACCCTAACTGTGCACCGTTGCTAAGGATCGTCGTTCCGAAGCACCACGTGATGATCGGGTGTGATAGGTTCTAACGTTCGCATACAACGGGTGTAAGCCAAATTTACACATGCGAAACACTTAGGTTGACTTGACGAGCCTAGCATGTACAGACATGGCCTCGGAACACGAAAGGTCGAACATGAGTCGTATAGAAGATACGATCAACATAGAGATGTTCACCATGGATGACTAGTCCGTCTCACGTGATGATCGGACACGGGCTAGTTGACATGGATCATGTATCACTTGGAAGACTAGAGAGATGTCTATCTAAGTGGGAGTTCATTAATAATTTGATTAAATGAACTTAATTATCATGAACTTAGTCTAAAAATGTCCTTGCAAATTATGTCGTAGATAGCTCGCGCTGTAGCTCCCCAGTTTTATTGATACAATCCTAGAGAAAAGTAAGTTGAAAGTTGATGGTAGCAATAATGCGGACTGGGTCCGTGATCTGAGGATTGTCCTCATTGCTGCACAGAAAGCTTATGTTTTTGATGTACCGCTAACTGCATCACTCCCTCAAGCGTTGTCTGTAGATGTTGTGAACATATGACAGGCACTTTTTGATGACTACGTGATAGTTCAGTGCGTCATGCATTACGGCTTAGAATTGAGGCTTCAAAATGTTTTGAACGTCACAGAACATATGAGATGTTCTAGGAGCTGAGATTGTGATCTCAAGCTCGTGCCTATGTTGAGAGGTATGAGACCTCCAACAAGATTCTTTGCCTGCAAGATAAAGGAGAATAGCTTAATCGGTGAGCGTGTTCTCAGATTGTCTGGGTGCTACAATCAACTGAATCAAGTGGGAGTTAATCTTCCAGATTAGATAGTGATTAATGCAGTTCTCCAAGTCACTGCCACCAAGCTACTAGAGCTTCGTGATGAACTATAACATGCCAGGGATGGATAAGATGATCCCTGAGTTGTTCGTGATGTTTGACACCACGAAGGTAGAAATCAATAAGGAGCATCAAGTGTTGATGGTTAAGTGAAAACCACTAGTTTCAAAAGGGGCAAGGGCAAGAAGGGAAAAACTTCAGGAATGGCAAGCCAGTTGTTGCTCTAGTGAAGAAACCCAAGGTTGAGCCCGAACCCGAGACTAAGTGCTTCTGTTATGAGGAGAATGTTCGCTGAAGCGGAAAAACCCTAGATGATTGGTAGATAAGAAGGCTGGTAATGTCAATGGAAGTATATTTGATATACGTGTTAGTGATGTGTACCTTGCTGGTACTCCTAGTAGCACCTGGGTATTAGATACCGGTTCGGTTGCTAAGTGTTAGCAACTCGAAATAAAAGCTACGGAGTAAATGGAGACTAGCTAGGTGAAAGGTGACGATGTGTGTTGGAAGTATTTCCAAGATTGATGTGATCACCATCGCACGCTCTCTCTACCTTCAGGATTTGTGATAAACCTAAATAAATGTTATTTGGTGTTTGCGTTGAGCATAAACGTGATTAGATCATGATTAGTGCGATACGGTTATTCATATAAGTTAGAGAATAATGGTTATTCTGTTTACATGGATAATGCCTTCAATGGTCATGCACCCACTCGAAATGGTTTATCGAATCATGATCGTAGTAGTACACATATTCATAACATTGGTACCAAAAGATACAAAGTTAATAATGATAGTACCACATGCTTGTGGCACTGCCACGTAATGTCATATTGGTATAAATCGCATGAAGAAACTCCATGATGATGGATGTTTTTTGACTCACTCGATTTCGAATCGGTTGAGACATGCGAGCCATGCCTCTTGGGCAAGATGACTGAGACCCCGTCATCCAATATGATGGAGCGGGCAAGTGGCTTATTGGAATTAATACATGTTGATGTATGTGGTCCAATGAGTGTTGAAACACACAGTGGATATCGTTGTTTTTCTTTACCTTCACTGATGATTTGAGTAAATATGGGGATATTTACTTAATGAAACACGAATCTGAAATGTTTGAAAGGTTCAAGGAGTTTCAGAGTGAAGTTAAAGATCATCGTGACAAGAAGATAAATGTCTATGATATGATCATGGAGGTGAATATCTAAGTTACGAGTTTGGTATGCAATTTTAGACAATGTGGAAATTGTTTCACAGCTCACGCCTCCTGGAACACCATAGTGTGATGGTGTGTTCGAACGTCGTAGTCGTGCTCTATTGGATATAGTGAGTACTATGATGTCTCTTATCGTTTTACCACTATCGTTATGGGGTTATGCATTAAAGACAAATCCATTCACTTTAACAGGGCACCATCTAAGTCTGTTGAGATGACACCGTGAGAATTATGGTTTGACAGAAGCCTAAGCTGTCATTTCTTAATGTTTGGGGCTGCGACGCTTATGTGAAAATGGGTTTTTCACCTAGCGAGCTCGAACTCAAAGCAGACAAATGCATCTTCATAGAATACCCTAATGAGACATTGGGTATACCTTCTATCTCAGATCCAAGCGCAAAAGGTGTTTGTTGCTAAGAACGGGTCCTTTTTGAGAAAGAGTTTCTCTCGAAAGAATTGAGTGGGAGGAAGATAGAACTTGATAAGGTTGTTGAACCTTTGTTTCAACCAGAGAATAGCGCAACACAGAAAGATGTTTCTGTAGAGCCTACTTAGTTGAAAAGGAAGTTAATGATGATGATCATGAAGCTTCGGATCAAGTCACTATCGAACCTCGTAGGTCGACAAGGACGCGTACTGCTCCTGAGTAGTACGACAACCCTGTCTTGGAAATCATGTTGTTGGACAACGATGAACCTACGAACTATGGAGAAGCGATGGTGGGCCCGGATTCCAACAAATGGCTAGGAGCCATGAAATCCGAGAAAGGATCCATGTATGAAAACCAAATATGGACTTTGGTAGACTTGCCTGTTGAATGGCGGGTCATTGAGTACAAATGGACCTTTGAGATAAACATAGACGCTAATGGTGAAATGTCACCGTTTATAAAGCTCGACTTGTCGCAAAGAAGTTTCCGCCAAGTTCAAGGAGTTGACTGCAATGAGATTGTCTCATCTGTAGCGATGCTAAAAGTCTATTAAAATTTTGTTAGCAGTTGCTGCATTTTTCGATTATGAAATCTGGCAGATGGATGACAAAACAAGGTTTCCGTAATGGTTTCTGTGAGGAAGAGTTGTATGTGATACAACCAGAAGGTTTTGTCAATCCTAAGGATGCTAATAATATGCAAACTCCAGCGATCCTTCTATGGACTGGAGCAAGCATCTCGGAGTTGGAATATATGCTTTGATGAGGTGATCAAAGTGTTTAAGTTTATACAAAGTTTATGAGAAACTTGTATTTGCAAGAAAGTGAGTGGGAGCACTATGGAATTTCTTATAACAATATGTAGTTGACATATTATTGATCGGAAATGATGTAGAATTTCTGGAAGAGCATGAAGGGTTGTTTGAAAAGTTTTGTTTTTCAAAGGAAGACCCAGATAAAGCTACTATTTTATTGAGCATCAAGATCTATAGGGATAGATCTATTCGCTTGATAAGTTTTTTCGACGAAGACATACCTTGACAAGTTTTTGAAGGAGTTCAAAATAGATGGGTCAAAGAAGGAGTTCTTGACTGTATTGTAAGGTGTGAAATTGAGTAAGACTCAATACCCGACCACGGCAGAAGATAAAGAAGAGATGAGTGTCATCTCCTATGCTTTAGCCATAGGCTCTATATAGTATGCCATGCTGTGTACCGCACCTGTGTGTGCCTTGCCATGAGTCTGTCAAGGGGTACAAGAGTAATCCAAGAGTGGATCACTAGACAGCGGTCAAAGTTAGCCTTAGTAACTTGAGAACTAAGGAAATATTTCTCGATTATGGAGGTGATAAAGAGTTCATCGTAAAGTGTTACGATGATGCAAGCTTTAAAACCAATCCGGATGACTCTTAGTAGAAATCCAGCTACGTATAGTGGAGCAGCCATTTGGAATAGCTCCAAGTGGAGCATGGGAGTAGTATCTACAAATATGACATGGAAAGTTTGTAAGGTACACACGGATCTGAATGTCGCAGACCCGTTGACTAAAACCTCTTTCACGAGCAGGACATGAACAAACCCCAGAACTTATTGGGTGTTAATCACATGATGATATGATCACATGGTGATGTAAGTGTTAATCACATGGTGATGTGAACTAGATTATTGACTCTAGTGCAAGTGGGAGACTGTTGGAAATATGCCCTAGAGGCAATAATAAAATGGTTATTATTGTATTTCCTTGTTCATGATAATTGTCTATTGTTCATGCTATAATTGTGTTAACCGGAAACCATAATACATGTGTGAATACATAGACCACAACATGTCCCTAGTGAGCCTCTAGTTGACTAGCTCGTTGATCAATAGATGGTCACGGTTTCATGGCCATGGACATTGGATGTCGTTGATAACGGGATCACATCATTAGGAGAATGATGTGATGGACAAGACCCAATCCTAAGCATAGCACAAAGATCGTGTAGTTCGTTTGCTAAAGCTTTTCAATGTCAAGTGTCATTTCCTTAGACCATGAGATTGTGTAACTCCCGGATACCGTAGGAATGCTTTGGGTGTGCCAAACGTCACAACGTAACTGGGTGGCTATAAAGGTGCACTACGGGTATCTCCGAAAGTATCTGTTGGGTTGGCATGAATCGAGACTGGGATTTGTCACTCCGTGTGACGGAGAGGTATCTCTGGGCCCACTCGGTAAGACATCATCATTATGAGCTCAATGTGACTAAGGAGTTAGTCACGGGATGATGTATTACGGAACGAGTAAAGAGACTTGCCGGTAACGAGATTGAACAAGGTATGGGGATACCGACGATCGAATCTCGGGAAAGTATCATACCGATAGACAAAGGGAATTGTATACGGGATTGATTGAATCCTTGACATCGTGGTTCATCCGATGAGATCATCGTGGAGTACGTGGGAGCCAACATGGGTATCCAGATCCCGCTGTTGGTTATTGACCGGAGAGGTGTCTCGGTCATGTCTACGTGTCTCCCGAACCCGTAGGGTCTACACACTTAAGGTTCGATGACGCTAGGGTTATAGGGAAAAGGTATACGTGATTACCGAAGGTTGTTCGGAGTCCCGGATGAGATCCCGGACGTCACGAGGAGCTCCGGAATGGTCCGGAGGTAAAGATTGATATATAGGAAGTCCAGTTTTGGTCACCGGAAAGTTTTCGGGCTCATCGGTAGTGTACCGGGAGTGCCGGGAGGGTGCCGGATGACCCCCGGGAGGGGTGTGACGACCAAAGGACCACATGGGCTGTTAGATAAAGTGTGCCAGCCCTTATTGGGCTGGGCAAGACTTTTGCTAAAGGCCTATGCGGCTGGAGATAAGGAGATAAGGCAAAAAAGGATTTAAAAGGAGGAGATCCACCTCCCTTGTGGGAGGTGGACTCTCCCTTTAATTCGGCCGGCCATCTCCTCTTTGGAGTAGAGGCCAAGCCAGCCCTCCACGTCCCTCCTCCTATATATACTTGAGGTTTTGGATGTTTTGAGACAAGATTTGATCTCTCTCTCTCACGGCGAAGCCCTACCTCTCTTCTTCCTCCTCCGCAGCGCTTAGGCGAAGCCCTGTCGGAATACCTTGCTACTCCACCACCACCACGCCGTCGTGCTGCTGTTGGAGCCCTTCCCCAACCTCTCCTTCCTCCTTGCTGGATCAAGGTGTTGGAGACGTCACCGGGCTGCACGTGTGTTGAACGCGGAGGTGCCGTCCGTTCGGCACTTGATCGGATCTACCGCGATCTGAATCGCTGCGAGTACGACTCCATCAACCGCGTTCTTGTAACGCTTCCGCTTAGCGATCTTCAAAGGTATGAAGATCCACTCTCCCCTTGCTCGTTGCTGGTTTCTCCATAGATGGATCTTGGTGAACGCGTAGGAAATTTTTGATTTACTACTACGTCTCCCAACAAGATGTGCCAAAAACCGTCAAGACTGGCTGGCTGTGACGGTCCTAAAGTCCGTCATGTATATCGCGTCATAATTTTTCAACCCACCCATCCTTGACGGATTTGGTTTTCCGTCATCGATCATGACGAACTGTTTCCGTCACCGATCTGACCCCAGGCCTGCCCCAAGCCTCGTCCTCTATGACAGATTATTCCGTCATGGATTTACATGACGTGTAGCAAGACGAGTCTCATGTGGCGCCAACGTGGGAGACGATTCTCATGTGGCGCCAACGTGGGTCCGACGTGGTGCCAACATGGGTCCAACGTGGCGCCAGCGTGGGTCTGACATGGCGTCGTGTAAGCCCATGTAGCATTCGGCCCAATATGGTTCGGCCCATTTATTTCAGGTCGGCCAGGCCTATGAGTCCATTTTACCACAGCTGGTTGGCCCGTTCGTTTTGGGATGGCCCATAATCATTTATCCTCTCCATTAGCCCATTTCTACTTTTTCAATATGCACACCAGCCCATTAAAATTATGCACCACTTATGTCTCAAGGCCCACTTCATTTGGTCCATTTGTTTTTATTCTACCCAACCCAACCATTTTTTGTTTTTATGCAAAATGTGTTTCCAAGCCTAACATTGAGCTTACATCTCCAGATCCATCATAGACAGTAAAGAGGCACAACATCACGAAGCACAAGTAACATTGAGTTTACATCCCCGCCTCCACTAACCATGGAGCAGCAAAATGCGACCAGTTTGCATCCAACAATGTGCAGTATGCAGAACTAAAGCATTACAAAATAAGAAGGTAGGGTCCAGCAGTACATCACATTCGCATAGCTTCCATGCATCAAGTAGGGAAAGATGAATGAGCTTGGACAAACAACTTACCCTTGAGCTGATCTTGCTTGCAACTGACTTAGCAAAAAGTCTAGTTTTGCATCCATCTCAGCTTGCTTCTTCCTATTCTCCTCATCTCTCTTCCTGTGCTCCTCGTCTTGCCTGGTCCTTGCTTCTTCGGACTCCTTCAACTGCTTGCTCAAGGTGTCAACAAGTGCCCGAAGCTCCCTCTTCTCCGCTACAAATTCTGCTTGACAATTGCTATCACTGGATCTCGCATGGACATGCTGGATCCCCACATGCTGAAGAAACCTTGGCTTCTTAGTGTGCTTAGCAAGTACTTCAGCTACAGCCTCAGTTGCAGAGTTCGATTCCTGACCATCTTCTGTAGGCTAAGAGGCCTTGTTTTCCATCTTAGTCTAGCAATGCAAGCAACAAACATGGTTATAAGACGGCTTAAGCACAAGTAGAGAAGACAACATCAGGAAGCTTACATGCATCGTCTTTGTAAGGAAAGCTATCATGCATCCTTTACAACTAGATATTTGTGATAACAATCAGATTAATCTTCTAATCTTTTGTCTGTGCGGAGGTGATTCAGATTATTCATATATACCATCATCTACCAAAAGTGTACTATTTCCTGAATTAGCTAGAAGCGAGTAATGTTTAAATCAAATTATTTTTGGAAGTCAATCTCTAAAATATATAAGACACTGACGATGGACAAAACTGCAATATATAAAGCCAAATAATAGATTAATAAAAAGATAAAAAAATTAGTTGGCTGATCAGTCACATGTTAAAGTGATTATGCGCTTTTATTAAAGTCATTTCTTCTAGCCACATATTAAATCAAAACAGATTTTTTTTTCAATCGCTTCAAAACTTATCAGTTGTATGAAAATAAAAAGGGTACAATCATATAGGACAGGCTATTACAAGATAGTTAAGTGAACATGTTAACATTTTCAATTAAGATACACCGTTCGACTGTCAGTTTTCAATAAGGTAGTGACTCAAAAATATTAGTTCTACCATGGAAAAAGGTAAAAAATGATGGTTGGTAGTCTTTTGAAGCTGACTTACAATTGCAGCTTGCACAACATCGGTGTAGCATTTCTTTTTCTTGCTGTAGTGGCACTCCTTGAATAAATCTAATGCAGTGGGTTCTTTATCTTTGTATTTGTCTCCCTGAAAATAACAAATATGAAGGCAAGGGAGAATCATACACAGTTACTACATGGACGCAATAGTTTACATGAACCTATGGTCAAGCATATTTCCCATGACAATGCACATCCAGAGCCACATGTTAGACTTACTAGATTATCACAGTGCACGGGATAGCTGCGCGCGCCAGTAGTTTGGTGAAACTTAACTTGAGCTCGATTATTTCTGTTAGTTTCACATATCCCCTACATCAAGAGACCGAATACATGTAAGGCATAGTTTCTCGATTAGCACGTAGAAGGCGAGAGATTTGTCTCAAGGAAGAAACAACCATCTTTTTCGGATCCTTCCAGCTTTCCACCAGCTCATTCCACTGCTCATCAGTTTGAGGGGACATGAGAAGTTCTCGTCACCAAATGGAGTGGGTGAGGGTCAAAAAACTCTTTCTTGAGCCTCTATCGTTGTTGGCGAGTCGCACGTTTCAGCATTTCAGTACAAGCCTTCCTAACTGGCACAGCATCAACGTCCATCTGAAACTTGTTCTAGTCCCATGAAAAAACTTGTGTAAGTATCATGATTGCATATAATTGATACAATAGCACAAAATTGACAGGTTGATAGCCATTTGAGGGAGAAAGGTCTGGACTATGTACTTACACCAAGTTTTCCTACAAAGTCCCTGAAGATCCCACCTCGGACATGTCCATCTGGGTCCTTGTAATCCTTCCAGCGCTTAAATACAGGCATATGGTGTCTGACTGTGACGTTGCATTCAGTTGCAAACTTTGCTGCAAGAAGAGGTGCTTCCGGCCTTAACCTCCCTTCTGGAATGACAAGCGACAGTTTGCCCTGCCGGCGTCGAGTGATCCTTTCCAGGCCTTTTCCCAAATTGGGGCCCCTTTCCCTTGGCTCCTCATAGGATTGTGGAACTACAAAGAAGGTAAAATCAAGAATGGATACAATTAAACCACAATTACAAAGTATAGAAGTGTACAAATAAATGGCAAACATCGTTTCAAAATGAGTAACTATAACAAACAGGAATTAAGCTCACAAAAGGCCAACACAATATACAAGTAACTGTATGGCAACAACAACTAAATGGAATATTGCAGTGCACATGTTATCTGCCATGTTATCTGCCAATAGATGCTAGAAAGATTTAGGTTATAACATGCCTTCAGAGTTATGGTTAGGTTGGGTTTGCTGATTTGGTTGGGCACTACCACCAGCTTCGTTGGCCATCTCATTGTCGACATCACGATGTACAATGAGATCAGCTCCATTGGCAATACAGTTGTCATCATCACAATGTGCAGGATCATCATCTTTTTAGAAAAAATCATCAACTGAAAGTATGTTCATCATGCAATCAGAGCTAATAGACAAGGCTAGCATTTCAAAAGACAAAAACATGAACATGATATGATAATAATATTAAGGAACTCGCCTTCAACACCATGGTCATCGAAGTTGGGAAAATTTTCTTCAGCTTGGCGGGCACAAGACACAGAAGCAGTTGGCTTATGGATGACACTTGGTGTCTGATTTTTAGGATCCGACAGCTCCTCACTTTGAATACATGCATCAGCATCTTGTAATAGAGCTTTCGTCGACCTTGTGACTCCCTGATTAGTTCGGAGGTCCGCATGAACTCTCTTAGGAGGCCGAGGCTTGACTCCACCAGGGGGCATGGCAGCAGATCTTTTCTTACTAGTTTTCTGACTAGTCTTCATACAGCCCTCATAGCTATGAAGACATGGTTTAATCGAAGACATGGTTTAATCAACAAATTGTAAAAAAATTCTGCTACAATGGCAAACAAGCAACATATCTAAGTAATGAATGACTAGATGGAGGAAATTAGCACCTTAGAATTTGAGCTAGCAGCAGGAGTGGACTGCAGTGCTTCTGTTTCATCTACTAAACTATCATCGGATGACTC
Organism: Hordeum marinum; assembly: GCA_022496015.1. Lineage (NCBI taxonomy): Eukaryota > Viridiplantae > Streptophyta > Magnoliopsida > Poales > Poaceae > Hordeum > Hordeum marinum. The sequence goes on along the minus strand of CM039672.1, from coordinate 476,358,506 downwards.
TCCTTCACTGGTATTGTCCTCGTTAGGATGGTACTCAGCTTCAGAATCATCACAACTATGCTTGGGATTTATTTTTTCAGGTGAAATGATAGTTTTGGCTGCAAACAATGTTGATAGTGTAGGAATTCCGAGTGCTTGTAGCATTGAATTGTTCCTTATGCATGTTTTCATGCGCGACTCTTCCAAAGGATGCACCGGTGGTTCTAAGACAAGTGAACACATGAACACGAATTACTATGTGTATAATCTATACTAAATAACAAATTACTATTTTTGTGATTAAGTTTGCAACAAGATGTGACCCAAGTCGACACTTGACAGCACAAGACTGAAAAGGTACACCACTGTTTTACTGTTCTGAAACTATCTACAGCAGCCCTCTTCTAGACACATGAGCAAAAGCTGGAGCAGACATTATGGAGGCCAGTTATTATGCAACCCAGATAACTTGCCACATGCAGGAAAATAAAGATTTTGATTTAATTAAAAAATATCTACAGTAGCCCTCTTATGGACACATGAGCAAACGTTGGAGCAGTTTCAACGAAACATATCTGAAATTCAGAATTGGAGCCACACCGTACCAGTAAAGAAGTTGTGCAAATCTCTTACAGACTGAACATTTCAGAGATTATATTTTCAGTTTGGGGTTACAGACTAAACACCATGTTCCACCTTATTTCTTATGTACGACCAGAACTCTAATGAACAAGAAACACTAGTGTTTGAACTCAAACACAAGCAAAACGCTTTTACCACACATCTGTTAGACATACATATGCATGAACAGCAAATAGGCAAATGTGGGGTGGGTTAAGAAGATTATACCTGCTATCTTGCGTCCTCGGGGTCTCTTCGCTACAGTCTTCTTACCCATTGGTGTGGCGAAGAGGTCCTTAAAGCGGCAGTGTGGTGGCGGCGATGGCTTGTTCTAGGGTTTGGTGGAGCGGAGGGGAGGGGGAGGGGGTCTTGACCGGCAGTTGGGGCAGGGTAGTAACTGGCGGTGGAGGCGAAAGATCTCGTGGGGCGGGGTAGTGACCGGCGGGGAGTCATGCTCGGCAATGGCGCAGTGTGGCGGCGGCGGCCTTATTCTAGGGTTTGGTGGAGGCGGGTGGTGGGGGGAGAGGGGGTCCTGACCAGAAGTGGAAGAAGACGGGGAAGGTGAGGGACGGGATACGTGCTCTGCGATGGAGGTGGAAGAGGGAGGAGAGTGAAGCTTGGCGGTGGAGGAGGTGAAGTCGTGGCCATCCGGCGATGGGAGAGGAAGGGGAGAGGAGGGAGGGGATTTGGCGATTTGGAGCAGGTCGTGCGGTGGGGTGAGGGATTATGTGTGTGTCAAATTACTAACAGGCCCTTCATCTGGTACTGGTGGATGAATGCATATGTGTAATTTTCGGGAACAATGTTAGGCAATATCATCAATTTGCATTGTGTTGTTTTCGCCTTCGCGCGGCCGCGCGGCTGGAGCGAAAATTGTACCGTGTGTGCGCGCTCTTTTTGCCGCGGAGCCATCTTTAGAACGTTCTACAGCATATATTGCAAGTATATTATGTATTTTTTAGGGGATCAAGTATATTATGTGTTACTGTAGTATAGTAATACATATATTTCATTATACACTATTATCAGGAAATAATTACTAGAATTACCAAGAAATAGTAATTAGGACTACCTCGAATACAAAAGTTGTCGACATGAACGGAGAGTTTGGGAATGGAGTGCACTGTCTTGAAAGATTTCCACAGAGCCACGACCGGGGTTGACACGGTCGTCGTCCACGGACCGATCATCGGAGGCGGCGTCAGTGATCACATGGGAGGACGTTGATACATGTCGATTGGTGGGCGGCATGGGCTCCGGGGGTGGATGGACGAAGAGTTCGGGAATGAAGCGCACTGTCTTGAAAGCTTTCGACAGAGCCGCGGCCGGGGTCGACACGGTCATCGGCCGCGACCCGATCATCGGAGGCGGCGTTAGTGATCACATGGAAGGACGTTGATACATGTTGATTGGTGGACGGCATGGGCTTCGGGGGTGGATGGACGGAGAGTTCGGGAATGGAGCGCACTGTCTTGAAAGCTTTCCACAGAGCCGCAGCCGGGGTCGACAGGTCGTCGACCGCGACCCGACCATCGGAGGCGGCGTTAGTGATCACATGGGAGGACGTTGATACATGTCGATTGGTGGGCAGCATGGGCTCCGGGGGTGGATGGACGGAGAGTTAGGGAATGGAGCGTACTGTCTAGAAAGCTTTCGACAGAGCCGTGGACAGGGTCGACACGGTCATCGGCCGTGACCCGATCATCGAAGGCGGCGTTAGTGATCACATGGGAGGATGTTGATACATGTAGATTGGTGGGTAACATGGGCTCTGGGGGTGGATGGACGGAGAGCTCGGGAATGGTGCGCACTGTCTTGAAAGCTTTCGACAGAGCCGCAACCGGAGTCAACACGGTCGTCGGCCGCGACCCGATCATCGGATGAGGCGTTAGTGATCACATGGGAGGATGTTGATACATGTAGATTGGTGGGCGACATGGGCATTGGGGGTGGATGCATGGAGAGATCGGGAATGGAACGCACTGTCTTGAAAGCTTTCGACAGAGCCGCGACTGGGATCGACACGATCTGGTGCAGTGATAATACATTGTCAGGCATACAAGAAGGACTACAACCACAGCGACTTCGTTAACACACTGACAGACTATAACTCTGATACGGATCACACCAAGGATCATTGGTCATTGTCTTATCAAGGCAAACAAAATAAAACTCCAGATACTACCATTGTAGATGACCATATTACAGAGCCAAAAGCATTGCATTACAGACCAACTTAAGCTCGCAACACAACCTTTTTTCAGCATCTCCTTCTCAGCCTCGCCAGCAACGCCTATCGAATATTTCAAAATTAGAAGTGCATTCAAAGTGTAGACATTCAAAAAGAGATGTTGTATTGAACTGAACAAACATGCAGTGCATAAACACCTCACTCTCTCTTGTACTGTACTGAACAAACACTATGTATCAGAAATAATATATTGCTAGGTACACAACAAGGATCACAAACAAGATAAAACTCTAGATACAATGTAGGTAATGTAGGAAATAGCAGTAGGTAATGTACTGAACAGAACACAATGTAGTGCATAAACCCCTCACTCTCTTTTGTAATGTACTGAACAAAAATAGCATGTGCGCATAAACAGCAATAGGAAACAACAACTAAAAGAAGAATGAAGATAGTACCTTCTTCATTAAAACATCTACTCATCATCGCTGTCGACATCCATTGTGGCACCTCCTTCGGTTTCACTACAATACTCCAAACCTGTATCATCTTCTTCATCTTCGTCGCCACCTTCATACACTTTTGTGGTTTTTTCATTCATCAAACGGGCAACGACATCAGCTTCAAAAGTAATGTCTTGCTCATCATCTCTATGCAAAGGCTTCTCAGATGTAAGGTCAGAAACTGATGTTCTCCTACCCTCCTCTTGAAAACACTCCTCCTCTTGATATGCAAGACCACTAAATGGTACACCCTCAGTTTCACTAATATTGAACAGATGCCTATGGTCGAATGTTTACACAACTTGCCAACTTTTTCCTTACTTCGTGTCTGGCAAATAAAAGACCTTACTAGCCTGAGTAGCCAAAATCAAAGAATCGTCCTTGTACCACCAACTTCCAACATGTATGCTTTTGAAAAACCATCATTTTTAAGTTCAGTCTTCTTTCCATCAAGTTTAAACCAGTCACATTTAAACAAAATAACTGACCTATCTTCCAAGTTATAATCTAACTGAATGATCTCTTTCAAGGTTCCATAAAAATCTATGACCTTACGGTCATGTTCACCTTCGGTCATCACTCCACTGTTTTGCGTCCTCTTGTTGCTATCACGAGCAACAATGCTAAATCTAATCCCATTCACTATGCACGATGAGAATTTCGGACTCTCTAGTCAGGACCACAAGCCAAGGCAAAGAGATCTTCATCTACCTCTTCGCCATTCTCATCTCGCAGCCTCATCATCTGCAACAACACACAAACACATACATTAGAATCTCTAGTGAAATTTGATATCCAAAAATTATAACTAGATGTGAATGAAAACTAACATAGTTCATGAACCATGTCTGGAATTTTTGTTGAAGCTCTTTATCACTATCCGACAACCATTTTCTCTTTTAACTCATCTCTAAACATACTGTAAAATAAAACAAATTAGTCTCAAGATCACATATGTACAACACAATGCAACAAACGCAAGTTTCAGAAGTGACAACGTAATCGATATATTTCTTAGCTTGATCACAATTGTTCAACACATACCACAACATCTGGTCAAATTCTTTTTGCTCATGCACATATTCATATTCATATCCTGAAGTAAAATTAACTCCATGCCCAAAAACGTCAACACCATAGGCTTCTTCATTTGAAAAACCTATATTTCTTGGTTTCCTATTAAATATTGTTTCAACATCATCCATGTACCTGGAGCAAAATGGCAGGCATTCATCTGCAATATATGCCTCAGCAATCGAACCTTCTAGTCGCACCCTATTCCTCACATAGCGCTTTAAAGTATATAGCCTTCTTTCAACTGGGTACATCCACCCATATTGTACGGGACCTCGGAGCAATGCCTCTTCAGGTAAATGTATGGCAAGGTGCACCATCACATCAAAGAATGCATGCGGGAAAATTTTCTGAAGCTTGCATAGAATTACAGGGATTTCCTTCCTCATTTCGGCCAAGACATCCCTATTAAGAGTTTTGCTGCACAGCTCTCTGAAAAAATTTCCTAAGTCAGCTATTGCTTGATATATATCACTATCCAAAAATCCTCTCATGCCAACAGGTAAGATTCTCTGCGGAAGAATGTGACAATCATGTGTTTTCAGGCCTTGTACCTTGGTTCCATCAGCACTTGTGCATCTTGAGATGTTGGAAGCAAACCCATCTGGAAACTTTAACTCTCGTAAAATTGACAAAATGCAACTACTTGTTCTTTGGACAAGGTATATCAGGCCCGAGGCATCACATATGAGTCTCCCTCCTTCCTCAACTGCAACTCCTCTCTAATATTCAAATCTTTGAGATCAATCCTAGCATTAAGTGTGTCCTTTTTCTTACCCTCCAGATTAAGAATTGTCCCAATGAGGTTTTCACAAATGTTTTTCTCAATGTGCATGACATCAAGATTGTGTCTCAGCTTCAACTTTTGCCCAATACTTCAAATCCCACAAACAAACCCTCTGGCCCCAAATTGGCACATGATCCTTCTTGCTGCCCAAGTCAGAACGCTTCCTTTTCCTACTTTCTTGTTGTCTCCCAGGTCTAACCTTCTTCAATTCTTCTTGCAAATCTTTCTCAGAGAATTTACCTGGCTCATCATTGCTTTCATGAAGACCAACAAATTCATTGTTTCTCCGCAAACGATGACCCCTTGGAAGGAAACGATAGTGACCAATATACCCAATTTTACTCCTTAGGCTATAAGAAAGAGGGTGTTTGTCACAATGAATACATGCAAAATAGCCTCTTGAGGTACGCCCTGAAAGAGTGCTCAAAGCTGGGTAATCGTGAATGCACAATAGAACTGCAGCATGAAGATCAAACATTTTTCCACTAAGAGCATCATATGTACGCACACCCTCCCAAAGCTCAAGTAATTCTTCTAAAAGTGGTTGTAGAAATACATCGAAGTGCTTGCCACGTGATTTGGGACCTGGAATCAACAAAGCCATCATAAAGTTTGACTGATCCATGCATGCCCAAGATGGAAGATTGTATGGTATAACAAATACAGGCCACATACTATAGGTTGTGTTAAAATTTCCAAAAGGATTGAACCCATCAGTGGCAATGCCAAGCCTAAAGTTCTTGGCATCTTTTGCACCTTCTGGAAATTTTTCATCGAAATCTTTCCAGGCATCACCGTCTTTCGGGTGACTCAATTCCTTCTCATTGGGCTGCCTCTTTAGCTCATGCCATTGTGCTTCTTCTGAGCCTTTTTTGGAAAGAAACATCCCCTTTAGCCTAGGCACCAATGGAAAATTCCTCAACACTTTTTGTGGGATCTTCTTTCTAGTAGGGTCTTTCCACCTTGATAGGCCACAAACTGGGTAGTTGTCATGGTTGGCATATTGCTTTCTGAAAAGAATGCAATTATTGAAGCACACATGTATAGACTCATACCCAAGGCCTAATTCCTTTAGAAGATTCTTTGCTTCCTTATACGATTTTGGGAGCGTATTGGGTTCAGGCAATGATTCAGCTAATAGCTTCAGAATTTCAGTAAATGCACTATTCGGAATCCTATGGTATGACTTCAAGTGAAGAAGTTTTACCACAAAGGAGAACCTTGAAGACTTGGTACAACCATGATAAAGCTGTTGTTTTGCCTCCTTCATCACATTCTTCAAAAAAGACTCATTCTCAGAAGGGTTTCCACCATTGTTAGCATCTTGATTTTCAGTTTCACTCTGAGCTTGTTCTACTGCTGTGCGTAGGTCTTCAAACATCTCTTCAAACCGGTCAGCGCCATTGTCACCATCGTCGGTGTCATGCACATCAACAGGATGTTCAATAACATCTACATCAAAGTCTTCTCCATGATGTATCCAGCGAGTATATGTACTTTCCATGCCATACGTCAATATGTGCGTCTTCGCAACGGTCTGGTGCTGGTACTGATGATTAAGGCAATTTCTACATGGGCAGAGTATTTTATCATCCTCACTGAATTTCTCTTGAATGAAGTTCATAAATTCTTTGACACCTTCGATGTACTCATGGGAAAACAATGTACCATGAATCCAATGTCAATCCATCTGCATTGCAGAAAAAGAACCAACTCAATCAAAGGTTTACCCCGACCATCAAATTACGTGTACAGTATAGCAAATTAAAATATGTTCACAATTAAAATTATAGTGCTTCGCACTATAGTGAACTCAGTTCATCAAAAGATTTTTTTCTCTTGCTGTGACAAAGGAAACTTACACCACTTGACAATATTTCACTGATTATTTGACATTAAAGAGGTCTACAAATCAATACAAATCCATAGTACACATTTACTAGTATGAGCTTTCCTACAAAATCTAGCAGTAAACCTGTGAATAGTATCGATTCCAGAGTAAAACAAGCCCAAACCACATTTTTTAGAAGAAAAGGGCACACAGCCCCTGCTCCATTACTTAGAATGAAGCACACAGTTGTTCATACACAGGTAGCACGAGGAAGTCAGCAGCTCACTGCTTCAGCCAACGGCACCAAAAGGCGCAAAATAAAAACGCACACACTAGACCTGAGCAAGTAACAACACAGGCAAACACAAAACATGTGTTACAAGACGACTCTCACAACCTGAAGTTACAGTTATTTTTACAAAAATCCATGCTATGGCAAAAGCCAGCAACTTAATAGCAGCACACTAACAGGAAACTATGGTGGTTCGATCCAGCTTCTGAATGACTTCAGAGAGCGCCAACCAATCCAATCAAATCTAAATATTGAGGTCTAGAAGGCAGACCGGACCAAATTCTGAAGGAGAGGGATATGATTTCTGCAGGAGACATACCGCTCGCTCCTGGCTGAAGTTGATGTGGGGAAGAACGGGGGAGTGTCCGGTGCAGCAACCGCGGGCAGCGGCTGGCTCGTCCGTGCGGCGGCTGGATCGTCGGAATCTGGCTCGTCGGCGTAGCAAGGGCGAGCGGCGGTGAGGCGGGAGACCGACGGGATCGATGGCGCCGAGACGGACCACCCCGCCGCATCTAACCACCCTCGCCCTGGCAGTTACTGGTGGCACTGGCGGCGGCAGCGACGACGGCCGATTGGATCTGGAGTACGTGAGAAACGGGGAAAAGAAAGTCTCCACTATTTTTTTTACGGGAGAAAGTCTCCATTGTATTTTATGGGAAACAACATAATGCAAAATACACTGCCATGTGGGGGCATACAATGGCACCCACGTACCCTCACAGTTTTAAGTTTTTGAGCAAAAAAAGTATGGTCTGACCGACATGTGAGCCAACAAATGGGCATGCACGCCATATCAACAGGAGCACAATCCATGACGGTCTGCATGGTGTATATTAAAAAATGCTAGCCCCGACTAAGCCCATTTTGTCAATTCGTGACAGATTCCGTGACGATAGCCTGATGTCCGTCATCTAGGGCATGTTGTTTTTCGTCCGAACCGTGGCTTACAAATTGGTGATGGTACGCGTGACGGAACGAGTTAAGCCGTCAGCATCGGTGATGGATTTCTGGAACGTCAACAAGAATCCTTCATGGATCACCAAGTTTCTTGTAGTGGCTTGTTGTAATGTTGTATTACCGAGCGGGCCCTGAGATACCTATCCATCACACGAAGTAACAAATCCCAGTCTTGATCCATGCCAACCCAACAGACACCCTCGGAGATACCTGTAGAGCACCTGTATAGTCACCCACTTACGTTGTGACGTTTGATACACAAAAGCTACTCCTCCGGTGTCAGTGAGTTGCATGATCTCATGGTCATAGGAACAAATACTTGACATGAAGAAAACTGTAGCAATAAACTGACACGATCATATGCTACATTTATAGTTTGGGTCTTGTCCATCACATCATTCTCCTAATGATGTGATCCCGTTATCAAATGACATCTTATGTCCATGGCTAGAAAACCTTAACCATCTCTGATCAACGAGCTAGTCTATTAGAGGCATACTAGGGACATGGTGTATTGTCTATGTATCCACACATGTATCTCAGTTTTCGATCAATACAATTCTCGCATGGATAATAAACGATTATCATGAACAAGAAAATATGATAATAGCTAATTTATTATTGAGATGATGGAGATCATGGTGTCATGTCGGTGACGATGGAGATCATGCCGGTGCTTTCAAGATGGAGATCAAAAGCACAAGTTCATGGCCATATCATGTCACTTATGATTTGCATGTGATGTTAATCCTTTTATGCACCTTGTTTTGCTTAGGACGACGGTAGCATTATAAGGTGATCCCTCACTTAAATTTCAAGATAAATTGTGTTCTCCCCGAGTGTGCACCGTTGCGAAAGTTCATCGTGCCGAGACACCACGTGATGATCGGGTGTGATAGACTCTATGTTCACATACAACGGGTGCAAGCCAGTGTTGCACATGCAGAATAATCGGGTTAAACTTGACGAGCCTAGCATGTACATACATGGCCTCGGAAGACAAGAGACCAAAAGGTCGAACATGAGTCATATAGTAGATATGATCAACATGATGATGTTCACCATTGAAACCACCTCAACTCACGTGATGATAGGACTTGAGTTGGTGAATTTGGATCATGTATCACTCAGATGACCTGAGGGATGTCAATTTGAGTGGGAGTTTTAGTGATTTGATTAACTAAAGTCATTATCTTGAAAAATAGTCTAAGTAACCTTTGCATATTTATGTTGTAGATCAATGGCTCGCGCAGTAGCACCCCTGAATTTTAATGCGTTCCTAGAGAAAGCTAAGTTGAAAGATGATGGAAGTAATTTTGTGGACTGGGCATGTAATCTGAGGATTATCCTCACGGCTTCCCGGAATGCTTATGTCCTTGATGCACCGCTTGGTGATGCACCCGCTCCCGTGTCATCTGAAGATGTTAAGAACGCTTTGGAGGCACGTTCTGGAGATTACTCAATAGTTCAATGTGCAATGTTATATGGCTTCGATCCGGAACTTCAAAGACATTTTGAATGTCATGGAGCATATGAGATGTTCCAAGAGTTGAAGTTTATCTTCAAGAAGAATGCTCGGATTGAGAGGTATGAGACCTCCAATAAATTCTATGCTTGTAAAATGGAGGAGAATGGGTCTATGAGTGAACATGTACTCAGAATGTCTGGGTACTCGACCCGCCTGGCAGATTTAGGGATGCCCCTTCCGTCGGAGGCGATCACTGTCAGAGTTCTTCAGTCATTGCCACCTAGCTACAAGATCTTTGTGATGAACTATAACATGCACGGGATGAACAAGTCAGTCGTCGAGCTGTTTGCGATGCTGAAAGTCACCGAGTCTGAAATCCAGAAAGAACATCAAGTGTTGATGGTCAATAAAACCACTAGTTTCAAGAAGAATGGCAAGGGCAAGAGGGGTAAATCCAGGAAGGGTGGCAAATCAGTTGCTACTCCAGTGAAGAAACCCAAGGCTGGACCCAAGCCAGAAACTGAGTGCTTTCATTGCAAGGGAACTGGTCACTGGAAGCGGAACTGCCCCAAGTATCTGGCTGACAAGAAGGCAGCCAACAACAAACAAGGTATATATGATATACATGGTATTGATGTGTACCTTACCAACTCTCGTTGTAGGGCCTGGGTATTTCATACCGGTTCAGTTGCTTACATTTTCAACTCAAAGCAGGAACTACGGAATAGACGAAGGCTGGCAAAGGACGAAGTGACGATGCGCGTGGGAAATGGTTCCAAGGTTGATGTGATCTCGGTCAGCATGCTCTCTCTTCGATTACCATCGGGATTAGTGATGAACCTGAATAATTGTTATTTAGTGTCTGCATTAAGCATGAACATTATATCTGGATCTTGTTTATTGCAGGACGGTTACTCATTTAAATCTAAGAATAATGGTTGTTCTATTTATATGAGTGATATATTTTATGGTCATGCACCCAATGTGAGGGGTTTATTCATGTTGAATCTTGATAGTGATGATACACATGTTCATAACATTGACGCCAAAAGATGTAGAGTTGATAGTGATAGTACCACTTTCTTGTCGCACTGCCGTTTGGGTCATATTGGTGAAAAACGCATGAGGAAGCTCCATGCTGATGGACTTTTAGAGTCAATTGATTTTGAATCACATGACACATGTAAACCATGCCTCATGGGCAAGATGAGTAAAACGCCGTTCTCTAGTACAATGGAACGGGTGAGTGACTTATTGGAAATCATACATATTGATGTGTGCGGTCCGATGAGCATTGAGGCACGCGGTGGTTATCGTTATTTTCTCACCTTCACTAATGACTTAAGTAGATATGGGTATATTTACTTAATTAAGCACTAGTCTGAGACGTTTGAAAAGTTCATGCAATTTCAGAGTGAAGTTGAGAATCATCGTAACAAGAAGATTAAATTCCTGCAATCTGATCGAGGAGGCGAATATCTAAATTATGAGTTTGGCAGTCACTTAAGACAGTGTGGAATTGTTTCATAGTTCACACCGCCTGGAACACCAGAGTGTAATGGTGTGTCCGAACGTCGTAATCAAACCTTATTGGATATGGTGCGTTCTATGATGTCTCTTACCGATTTGCCACTATCGTTTTGGGGTTATGCATTAGAGACAACCGCATTCATTTTAAATAGGGCACCATCGAAATCCATCGAGACGACGCCATATGAACTGTGGTTTGGCAAGAAGCCAAAGTTGTCATTTCTTTAAAGTTCGGGGATGTGATGCTTATGTCAAAAAGCTTCAGCCTGAAAAGCTGGAACCCAAAGCGGAGAAATGCGTCTTCATAGGATACCCAAAAGAGACAGTTGGGTATACCTTCTATCTCAGATCCGAAGGCAAAGTGTTTGTTGGAAAGAACGGAACATTCCTTGAGAAAGAGTTTCTCTCGAAAGAATTGAGTGGGAGGAAAATAGAACTTGATGAGGTTATTGAACCTTTACTTCAGCCTAAGAGTAGCGCAGCGCAGAAAGATGTTTCTGTGGAGCCTACGACAGTTGAAGAGGAAGTTAATGATGATGATCATGAGACCTCGAATCAAGTTACTATTGAACCTCATAGGTCGACAAGGGCGTGTACTTCTCCTGAGTGGTACAGCAACCCTGTCTTGGATGTCATGTTGTTAGACAACGATGAACCTACGAGCTATGGAGAAGTGATGATGGGCATGGATTCCGAGAAATGGTTAGAGGCGATGAAATCGGAGATGGGATCCGTGTATGAAAACAAAGTATGGTCCTTGGAAGTATTACCTGAAGGGCGAAAGGCCATTTAGAACAAATCGATCTTTAAGAGGAAGACAGACGCGGATGGTAATGTCACCGTCTATAAAGCTCGACTTATGGCAAAGGGTTTTTCACAAGTTCAAGAGTTGACTACGATGAGACCTTCTCACCCGTAGCGATGCTTAAGTCCGTCAGAATCATGTTAGCAATAGCTGCATATTTCGACTATGAAATTTGGCAGATGGATGTCAAAACAGTGTTCCTTAATGGTTTCCTTAAGGAAGAGTTGTATATGATACAGCCGGAAGGTTTTGTCGATCCAGAGAATGCTGACAAAGTTTGCAAACTCCAGCGATCCATTTATGGACTGGTGCAAGCATCTCGGAGTTGGAATCTGCATTTTGATGAGGTGATCAAAGCGTTCGGGTTTATACAAGTTTACGGAGAAGCTTGTATTTAGAAGAAAGTGAGTGTGAGCTCTATAGCGTTTCTAATATTACATGTGGATGACATATTGCTGATTGGAAACAATATAGAAATGCTGGAAAGCATGAAGGAATATTTGAACAAAAGTTTTTCAATGAAGGACCTAGGAGAAGCTGCGTTCATATTAGGCATTAAGATCTATAGAGATAGATCAAGACACTTAATAGGACTTTCACAGAGCACATACCTTGATAAAGTTTTGAAGAAGTTCAAAATGGATCAGTCCAAGGAGGGGTTCTAGCCTATGTTACAAGTTGTGAAGTTGAGTAAGACTCAATGCCCAGTGACTGCAGAAGATAGAGAGAAGATGAGTGTCATCCCCTATGCTTCAGCCATAGGCTCTATCATGTATGCAATGCTGTGCACAAGACCCGATGTCAGCCTTACCATAAGTATGGCCGGAAGGTTTGAAAGTGATCCTAGAATGGAGCACTGGACAGTGGTCAAGAATATCCTTAAGTACCTGAAAAGGACTAAGGAAATGTTTCTCATTTATGGAGGTGATCAAGAGCTCGTCGTAAAGGGTTACATCGATGCAAGCTTTGACACTGATCCGGATGACTCTAAGTCGCAAACCGGATACCCATTTATTCTTAATGGGGGTGCGGTAAGCTGGTGTAGTTCCAAGCAGAGCATGGTAGCCGATTCTACATGCGAAGCAGAGTACATCGTAGCCTCGGAGGCAGCGAAGGAAGGTGTCTAGATGAAGGAGTTCATGACAGATCTTGGAGTAGTGCCTAGTGCACTGAACCCAGTGGATCTGTTATGTGATAACACTGGTGCCATTGCCCTGGCCAAGGAACCAAGGTTTCACAAGAGGACTAGACACATAAAGAGATGCTTCAATTCCATCCGCGAGTACATCAAGGAGGAGGACAAAAATATTTGGAAAGTGCACATCGATCTGAATGTTACAGACCCGTTGACTAAACCTCTTCCAAGGGCTAAACATGATCAACACCAGAACTGTATGGGTGTTCGATTCACTACAATGTAAATCACATAGTGATGTGAGCTAGATTATTAACACTAGTGCAAGTGGGAGACTATTGGAAATATGCCCTAGAGGCAACAATAGAATGGTTATTATTATATTTCCTTGTTCATGATAATCGTTTATTGTCCATGCTATAATTGTACTGATTGGAAACACATTGCATCTGTGGATACATAGACACAACTATGTACCTAGTATGCCTCTAGTAGACTAGCTCGTTGATCAAAGATGGTCACGGTTTCCTAGCCATTGACATGAGATGTCATTTGATAACGGGATCACATCATTAGAAGAATGATGTGATGGAAAAGATCCAAACTATAAACGTAGCATATGATCGTGTCAGTTTATTGCTACAGTTTTCTCCATGTCAAGTATATGTTCCTATGACCATGAGATCATGCAACTCACGGACACCGGAGGAGTGCCTTGTGTGTATCAAACATCGCAACGTAACTGGGTGACTATAAAGGTGCTCTACAGGTATCTCCAAGGGTGTCTACTGGGTTGGCATGGATCAACACTGGGATTTATTACTCCGTGTGACAGAGAGGTATCTCAGGGCCCACTCTGTAATAGAACATCACAATAAGCCTTGCAAGCAATGTGAATAAGTGTTAGCCATGGGATCTTATATTAGAGAACGAGTAAAGAGACTTGTCGGCAACGAGATTGAACTAGGTATGGAGATACCGACGCTCGAATCTCGGGCAAGTAACATACTGAAGAACAAAGGGAACATCATACAGGATTAACTAAATCCTTGACATAGAGGTTCGACCGATAAAGATCTTCGTAGAATATGTAGGAAAAATATGGGCATCTAGGTCCCGCTATTGTTTATTGACCGTAGAGGTGTCTCGGTCATGTCTGCATAGTTCTCGAACCCGCAGGGTGTGCACACTTAAGGTTCGGTGACATTTCGGTAGTATAGAGTTATGTATGGTGGTGAACGAAGGTTGTCTGGAGTCCCGTATGATATCCATGACATCACGAGGAGCTCTAGAATGGTCAGGAGGTAAAGATTTATATATAGGAAGTCCTGTTTTGGTCACCGGAAAAGTCTCGGGCTCATCAGTAGTGTACCGGGAGTGCCGGGAGGGTACCGGGGGAACATCGGGAGGGGTATTTCGACCCAAGAGGCTACATGGGCTGTGGGAGGATGTATACCAGCCCTTACTGGGCTGGCCGAAGTCCCACATAAGGCCCATGCGGCTAGGAAGAAAGCCCAAGGTGGTAAAAGGTGGAAAAAGGCAAAAGGTGGAAATAAGGAAGGAGTCCTAATCCTACTAGGAGTGGAGGAGGAGGGCTCCTCCCTCCCACTTCGGCCGAACTATGGTTGGCTCCCTTGGGAGCCAAGCATCCTCCCCTCCCCTCCTCCTATATATACTAGAGGTTTTGAGGGTTTTCGACATAGGTTTTCAACCACGTGCTACCCTCTCCTCTAGATCGTAGTTTCTCCTCTAGATCGGTTCCAGCGGTGCTTTGGCGAAGCCCTGCTGGAATAGCTCCACCACCATCGCCGCAACGCCGTTGTGCTGCTGGAGAACTCTTCTACCTCTCTGCTCCCTATTGCTGGATCAAGAAGGCAGAGATCGTCATTGAGCCGTAGGTGTGCTGAACGCGGAGGTGTCGTCCGTTCGATGCTAGATCGGGACGGATCGTGATTGGATCGTGGGACGTTTGGCGATTTGGATCGTGAAGACGTTCGACTACATCAACTGTGTTTCTTAACACTTCCCGCTTAGCGATCTACAAGGGTATGTAGATCCACTCTCCCTCTCGTAGATGCTCAACACCATGGATAGATCTTGCGTGTGCGTAGGAAAATTTTTGTTTCCCATGCAGCGTTCCCCAACAACAACCACCGCCACCATGTCGTTGTGATGCCGGAGAACTCATTTACCTCTCTGCTCCCTCTTGCTGGATCAAGAAGGCAGAGATCATCATCGAACCATACGTGTGTTGAACACGGAGGCGCCGTCCGTTCGGCGCTAGATCGGAAGGACCGTGAATGTATCGCGAGACGGATAGCGATTTTGATTGGAAGATGTTTGAATACATCAACAATGTTTCTTAACGCTTCCCACTTAGCGAAGTACAAGAGTATTTAGATCCACTCTCCCTCTCGTATATGCTCATCACCATGGATAGATCTTGCGTGTGTGTAGGAATTTTTTTGTTTCCCATGCAACATTCCCAAACAGGTACAACCAATCGGAAATTGTTGGTCTCACCGAGTCTCCGTGTCTCCTAACAGTTAGGCAACTCGGTGACACCAAATTGTTTCGATCGGTTTCACCGACAGTGAGGAGTACCTAACCTGACGGACCCGACCTTTGAAATTCAATCTTCAAAGTTGTTTTCCTCCAAACTCCAAACTACCGCTCCGTATCCCTTAGTCGTTGCCCTGGCTTCCCGTGCACCTTCGTCGTTGGGAATCGGAGCCGTCGACGGAATCAACACCACCGTCATCGACGTAGGGGATTCATCACGAAGCTTGAATATTTATCCGGCCCCTTGTGCGCTCCTTTATCCGATTCTTGCGCATTAGGTCTTGTTCCATCCACAAACGATGTATGCAATCTTCCTAATCCGCGAAAAGATTCAATAGATTAGCGAACGTGAAGATTTTAGGGTTAACCGTCTGCAAAATGCATCTCGGTGACACCGAATCACAAAAATTGGTTCTACGGATTTGGATCTAGGGTTCCTGAGAATGGTCTCGGTAAAACCAAGTGGTCATTTTTGGTGATACCGAAGTGGTTGTCAAGTTTGTGTGAAGAAGATCATCTGTCTCAATGAATCCGAAAATACTGACTCAGTGCTACCAAAATCCATTTTGCAGAAAGTTAAAACTAAGATTTTCTTTGTTCAAATTTCAAAAATGTTTGTGCTTTTTGATGACTCAACCCCACTGCTCTTCTTTACTCTATTCACAGTGTTAGCATGTCAGACTCAGTGGATAGCCAGAATGATCTCAGAGAGCCTAGCATTGAGGCAGATCCAGCCACTAGTCCTGAGGGTAGCTCATCTTCTTATGATGACGTCCCTAGCTCACCAGATTTGCCCAAGGTAGCAACTAGAGCCAGGAGGAAGCTTAACTCAGATGAAGAGGACTCTGATTTTGTGCCAGATGAGGTTCTTGCCAAGCAAAGGCAGGATAAAGCAGCCATAGTTGTTAAGATGTCTGCATCTGAGGCCTCATCATATAAAAGGCCTGTCAGGAAGGAGTACGCCATCTCAGAGGCTATGAGAGCACTAGAAAGTGCTAGGGCTTCCATGCAAATAGAGCCAGCTAGAAGCTCTATGCCCAAGAAACCTGCTGGGAATAAGAGAAGCAGGAAGAGGATAATACATGTTATTGGAGGACCAACTTCCATGTATGAAGACCCAACAGAAGTTGAAGAAGAGGAAGAGCCAGTTGCTCAAGCTCATCCTAAGAAGAAGAAGAAGCTGCTTGGTGATGCCATGACTTCTCATGCCCCTCCCAAAGGCAAGGCAGCTCCTCCTCCCAAAAAGTCCACAACTCCTAAGTCCAAGAGCACTAAAAGAGATATTTCAGCTGCAGAGAAGAACAAGGGATCCTCCTCCAGAGCAGCTGCTGAAGATGAACACATTTCTGTCGTGAGGAAGCTTAGACCTCACCTCCCACAACACAATGGCAACTATCCACTTGGTGAGGATATGAAGAAGAGGAACGATTCAGGGCTGAGATTGTGAAGAGCCACAGATCCTTATTCTCAGAGGAGGAAGACAACTGTAGATTACGGATTCTACACAAAGGAGCAGCAAGATTTCTATGAGATAATCTTGCTTGATAAGAGCCCAACTGTCAGTGACATGAGATATGTAGATTGGGTCTACATCAAGGAAAATGACGATTACTTCCCCCATGTTCTAGATAACTTCAAGGCTATTAGCATTGATAACTTTGTTGGGAAGAAGATGTGCCCCTGAATGATGAGATGATCATGCAGTTCTATTCCACTGGACACTTCTATTCAGATGGTAGGTTAGTGTGGATGACTGAGGGCACCAGATATGCATCTTCAGTTGAGGAGTGGCCCACCATCTTAGGAGCTCCACGAGTACAGGATGGTGACATGGATGTGTACTCAGAGGCCAAGATGAACCACAACTCCATGGCCAATATGTACAAGCCAATCTCAGCTCACTATGTGCATTCACATAAGTTTGTCTCAGTGTACTATGTGCAGGTAGGCTTGCAAACCACCAACACCATTATGAGGTACACCTTGATGCCCAATTCAGGAGATGACAAGATGATCAGAGGATTCTCCATAAACATGCTGCATCATATTGACCTTCACAATAGATTCAAAGTAATGGACTAGATAGTAGAGACTGTGAAGAGGACAGGTGCAGACGAAAAGAGGTCATGTGGATATGCTCCATACATTCAGATGCTCATAAACTCCAAGCTTGAGAAGAATATATTTGCTCTTGATAGTCCCCAGATGCCTCTTCAGCCGGAGTTTGTGGACAATGTAGTGGTGATGGACCCAGAGCATCCCACTTCATCTACTTCACATGCAGCAGCTGAGGCAGCCAGAGCCACTAGTGCTCTAGTGCCAAGGACAAGAAATGATAAGATGGATCTCATTCTTATCTCTATTCAAGGCATGCAGAATGATATCATAGAGATTCTCAAGAACCAAAAGAGCCTAGAAAGGATTGTTGAAGAAAAGTTTCATACTTCGAACAACAAGGTGGATGGACTGACTAAGATAGTTGATGAGCTCAAGGAGGTGGAATCGGTACCTCTTCCCCATACCTCAGAAGATGATGATGAAGATGCAGGGCACGCTCTTCACCCTAGTACTTAGTTCAAGACACAAGCTAGATCCTTGTCAGTACCAACTTCTGAGAAGAGACCATCTACATCAGCTCCTGCTGCAGCACCTTCATTCACACCATCTCCATCGGCACCTCGAGTGTATACACCTACCCCTTGCATGACATCGGCAGAATTCTTCGCGGATGTTGTTCTCTCGACTCCTACATCAGCAATCGGAGGAGTTCAGCCCCAGAGGGATGATTAGTCCTATAGCTTTTAACTTTTTGGTAACTTGTTTCCAAAGGGGGAGAAGTTTTATAGATCAATAGGGCTTTGAGAGAGGAACAGAGAGGGTGTTGCCTTTTTGTCGCTCTCCAAAAACTTTAAAATCTATTGGTTGTTCGTTTGTGTTAAACTTGATGGTGTTTGATCATGCACTTTTTAAGTGTTCCTATTTTTTCCTATCCTTTGAGATTCTTATGAGATGATCATTCAATTATTTCTTGTTGTGTTGTTCTATGTTATTCATTGAAATTATTATCGCACGCCACCAAGTTGTATGTGACATGGAAGAGTACCCCATGAGCCTAATGAATTGTGCATTTGCATTCAAACGCAAATTCCAAATAATGCACAAATTTAGGAGGAGATCTTGCTTATCACATACTTCTCAAAGCGATGACTCTATTCATTGATTATATCATATGTCAAAGCTTTGATCTATATGTTTTCATCAATTACCAAAAAGGGGGAGATAGAAAGCACATTTGTTCCCTTGGTGGTTTTGGTAATTAATACCAAAAAGAGAGTCATTGGACTCATGTTTTCACTAAGCATATTTCAGGAAAAGTACAATGATGGGATGGCTATAAATTGTGATGAGATACCCCAAGATGCAAGGAATGGATTGGCAAAGCTTCAAGCTAGAAGACTCTCTTTTTACTTTGTGAGAAATCACTTTAAGTCCATATGGTCTCCAAAAACACCCATAAGCTCTCCAAAATCACTGTCAGAAATCACAAGTGCTAGCCACCAAAAACACCCACAAGGTCTCCCACAAAATACTCTGTCTAAACCCTACCTCTATTACTTGTGCTTGCCTTTACTTTCCGCTGCTATACTCGTATACATGCATGTATAGGGTGTGCTTGACTTGTTATCATCGCTAGAATATGCCCACAACTAAAGTTGAGAATAGGTAGAAATTTAATTGGTCAAGTAGTCCAATCACCCCCCCCCTCTAGACCTACTTTCGATCCTACAGTTGTGTGCGTAGCCCCCGGTATATGATTTACTACTTCTTTGAAAAATATTTTCTTGCTCATAAGAAGAAAGCTGCCTTACAAGAAATAATTAACTTTGTGCAAATTCAAGAAGAGAGTCTCCCACAAGCTTGGGGGAGGCTTCTCCATTTGCTAAATGCTTTGTCTGATCACTCTCTTAAGAAAAATGAAATACTTGATATATTGTTTAATGGACTAATTGATGATTCTAGGGACTTTGTAGATAGTTGTGCTGGTCATGTTTTCAGGGAATGAACTATTGAACAAGATGAGGAACTATTCAATAATATACTGAAAAATTATGATGATTGGACTCTCCCTGAACCACCACTTGAACACACTCCGAAGAAGATGGCTATCTTATTTCCCAGTCCTGAAGATATGCATGAGGCAAAGAAATGTATGAAGGAAAAAGGTATTAAAGCTGAGGATGTTAAGAATTTACCACCTATTGAAGAAATACATGGTCCTGACACAGCACCACCTCCACAGGTGGTAGAGGTAAATTCTTACTGTTACTACTGCTACCAAAACTATCATACTACTGTGCTCTATCATACTACTGTGCTCCTGATCACTTGGTTGCAGATATCTAATCTCCAGGTGTGGTTGAATTGACAACTCAACTGCTAATACTCTAAAATATTCTTTGTCTCCCCTTGTGTCAAGTCTATAAATTTTGGTCGAATACTCTACCCTCGAAAACTGTTGCGATCCCCTGTACTTGTGGGTTACCAAAGTGCTGCTTCACGGATGCCGATGAAGGTGGCCGTAGGTCAACTTGTTGTTCTCCGATCTCCTGCAAGTTGCCACTATCATAGATGAGTGGAGAGAGGGGAGAGAGGAGATGGGAGAGAGAGAGCGGTGACAGAAGTTGAGGGTAATATTTGTCGGCGCTTCGGTAAGCAACGCAACTTCTCAAGAGTGGCTCCTCACGTGCAGACCCCGCCGCCCATGTGCCTCGACAGGGCCTGGCTCGCGAGAAACTACTTATTTGAGAGTGACCCACGAGACAGGCCCAGAGCTGCTTTAAAGTTCACGCTATGCATGACGAATAGTGTATGCAGGCAACCAATCTGTCTGTTTTGTTTCCGCGCGGGCCTGATTGGCCCATATGCGGGCAAACAAATGAGACCATGGAGAGTCAACTATTCCCTTCATTCAAAAATATAAGTCTTTTTAAAGGTCTAGCAGTAGCGCGGGGGAAGGGGGCTACACATATTGCACTACACCTAACTTTTAGCAGTAGCGGTGGTCGTGCCCCCGCTGCTGATACATTCTGGTAGCAGTAGCGCGTTTACAAGACACGTGTTGCTGCTATACCCTTCCCCTTGCTTCTGATATTTATTTTTGTTGCGTATTTTCTTTTCTTTTGTACAGGTTTTATACAATCACATGATATAATCATATCATACAATAGTCTTATCATATCATACACATAGAAATCTCATCATATCATGGTTATACAAATTAATATACAACATCAATAAAGATTGTGGAAGAAACAAAAAAATTGACACTTGTTTGCCATTGTAACATCATATTTTCCTACTAATTCAACTTGATCACTTCAACCATCCACTTTAATCTAAACTATGTCATATAATAACTCATCATCCTTAGTCACATAAAAACTTGTCATGATCTTAATCATCTAACAACTCATCATTATCATAATCATCTAAAAACTCATCATCAGCTTTATCATGTAAGGTTAACCACTACTACACGATGTCATAAACTAGAAAAGTTCATCTCTCCTAGATAGCACACACTATTATCTCCTAGGTAGAACATACTGCTCTCTCCTAGGTAAAATAGCATTAAAGAGGTGAACTCCTGCATTTCCCCATTGAAGAATACAGATCAACCTATCTCCAACTCCTGGCTTTCGCAAGTTATAGTCTCCAAGTGGTTGCCTGAAATATTTTATTACGTTGCTCCATCTTTGATTTTCAGGATTTCCTCCCTTCGAGATATCGTGTACCTACATCGGTAACTCATCGACATTGGTCGTATGCTAACCATATGCAAATCACCTTTTGTAAACATCACCTTATGCAAATTTTCTCGCGAAAGTACCTCTTAAAGAACATAAGTAATAATGACATACTTAGGAAAGTAGTTTCGCTTAAGAAGAATGTATGAAAAAGATGGACTAGTGACACGATAGTAGAAAAAATATTACAAAGATATCTGAAGTGATGTTATAATGGTTCAACTTGTGCACTAGTGGCATGCATCCATTATAACTGTCTCAATCATGTAATTGTTCTTATAATGGTAAACATCGTGAATAAATAAGATGAGATGATTTTTCTCCAACCAAATAAGCTCGGAGCCATGACTGTAGTAGCTCCGGTCTACTATCTGTTGTGTATTTTTGCGAGAAGAGAAATAAGGTAACAAATAAAACTAAATAAGTTCAGTCGGGATGGGTACCAAATATTTTTCAATAAACAATATACATTACCTAACAAAATTATTGATAAACTCACATGGAGGTAGAACTGAAATCAACTGATCTACATGCATACAAATTTTGATATTAATATCACGATCATTGTCATGACCAAGTTCGAATGTTATGTTCATGTCCTCCTCAAACCCGCATGCCTTGCAAAATGCTATCCAAGCAGAACAAGCAAAATATGTGTGATTGAATGCAATTTTTACCTTAACAACAAAAGTGTAAAGGTTCATCTTTAGGTGAGCTATCTTAAACTTTGTACTATCCCTCTCCTGGAAATGGAACTTGTTCAAGACATGGAGTCTTGCATGGCAGGGAACGCACTAGTCGAATTGTACAAAACAAAATTATAGGTTAATTAAAGAAAAAAAAGAAACACACCATGCTTCATTACAAAAAAATGCATGCCATCTTTACATACTCTAGCAATTTCAAAGTCCTCCTTTAGCTTCACTGTGAAGGATGTACTGTTGTCTAGGTGAGGATAAAAGTCACATATACCCCTGTCATCAGTGCACATACAACACTCAAGGATCCCCTCGTTGTTAGACATTTCCTGTGTTCATGATTCAAAGATTAAAAATTGACAGACACTCAATATTTCCTACTTTGTAAAAGTGAAAGTAGGCCTATAGTCAGGACATCATAATCACGAGCACTTGATATTTCCTACTTTGTAGCATAAGTCATGCCAAAATCCATGATAATTTTTGGCATGACATTTTCTAAAATAAATGACATATCGAGCACCTGAAAATTGCGGGAACGGAAATGAGTCAACATTCCGGCAAAACATAGACAGCCTGGAGGTGTTTCTGCAAATTCACATTTGCATTTCAAAAAATAACTAGCTCCACATTTTCATTAAAAAAACAACTTCATATTTTCATTTCAAAAAACACTTCATCAAGTCTGCCTTGAAAAAATAACTAGCTTTATACACTAGTAGAAAACAGGGCTTTGGTCCAGCCTGAAAAGCCCATTAATCCCGGTTCACTCACGAACTGGGACCCATGGGGGCATCGGTCCAGGTTCGTGAGGCCAGGGCACAGGCCGGGCCTCGTGGGCCATTGGTCCCGGTTCGTCTGACCCTTTTCTGCCCGGTTCCAAACACGAATCGGAACCAATGGGCCTTGCTCCTGGCCCACAACCAATGGTCTCGGCTTGTGGCTGGAACCGGGTCCAAATGTTGTCCTTCAGTCCCGGTTGCAACCACAAACCAGGACCAACGGTTTGGCCTATATATACCCCCTGCCCGCTAGCAGAGGAGTGCACTGCTCTGTTTTTTTGGCCTGCCGTGGGAGAGCTTTGCGGTGCTCTAGCTCACCTCCTATGCACAAGAGGTATTCGATTAAATGCCCGAGCCACACTTAAGCTTTCTCCTCCTGAAGCTCCATTTTCCTCCAGAATTGTCTAGGTTTGGCGATCCGTCCTGTCCTGTCCCCGTCCTCATCGCCATCAATCGTCCACGCCCATCTCGCCGCTGGCACCACCATGGTTAGCCTCTTCTTCTTATCTTCTTTCTAAAAGAAAACAGTTCTTACTTGTATGATTTACTTAGACACTTGTGTAATTTTCTTACTTTTATTATTGTTTGTTATTATATAGTGCGATATTTTGGTATCCGCCTCCGTCGGCCCTCGTCATGTCTATGATTCGGATGTGGTATATATTATCTTTTATAAATATATGTTTTATTTAGTGTTTATGAAAATTATGCCGACCAACGTGACATAGATTTTTTAATCTAGGAGGTATGTGAACCGGAAATTCCAACCCACATATAAATTCTTGTCGAGAAGTTAAATTTGGTTGAAAAAGAAAACAATGACTTGAAAGAAAAATTACAAAGAGTTGAAGAGGAGATGATGAAGTTGGAGTTGCATGTTGCTGATATCGTCCACGATCACAAGATCAAGATGGATGCAATGCGCTTGAAGATTAGAAAGATTAGAAAATATACCATTCATACTGAGGCTTGGTATCATTATGGCATTGGATCAATTGGTACCTTAGTAGCGGTTACGATCACATTTATTGTTGCATTTAATTTTTTTACATAGTTTCAATGTATGTTTTAATTAGATGCTCTAGAGAGCTATATGTTGTTCAATAATGAGAACTATGTATGAATTGTATGTATTTATTTTGGTCACTATTGTACTTTGGCTTTAATGTGATGATGAATTTCTATTAATTTGGTGACTTCTCTATTCATGATACGTTGTAATGGTTTTTAATACACTTTATTATATAACGCATGCAGATGAACCGGCAATGGATTTACGATGACCGACGCACCTCCGAGTATATTAAGGGCCTGCATAATTTTCTCGAAGCGGCTGAGGGAAACAAGCAGAATGGTTTTATGCATTGTCCATGTACTTTCTGTGAGAATACGAAGGCCTTCTCCAACTCTAAAACCCTTCACTTCCACCTGCTTGAGAAGGGTTTCATGCCACACTGTAATGTTTGGACCAAGCACGGAGAAAGAGGGGTTATGAAGGAAGACGACGAAGAAGAAGACGATGATAACAACTATGTGCCTCCTGAATATGGTGCTGCTGCAACGGGGGAAGATGAAGATCAAGAGGAACCAGACGATGTGCACGATGATGATCTTTGCCGGGTCATTGTTGATGCAAAGAGACAATGCGAAAGTGAAAAGGAGAAGTTGAAGTTCGATCGCATGCTAGAGGATCACAAAAAAGGGTTGTACCCCAATTGCAAAGCTGGCAACAGAAAGCTCGGTACCACACTGGAATTGCTGAAGTGGAAGGCAGAGAATGGAGTACCAGACAAAGGATTTGAGAAGCTACTGAAAATATTGAAGAAGAAGCTTCCAAAGGATAACGAATTGCCCGACGGTAGGTACGCAGCAAAGAAGGTTGCATGCCCTCTAGGATTGGAGGTGCATAAGATACATGCATGCCCTAATGATTGCATCCTCTACCGCGGTGCGTACGAGGATTTGAATGCATGCTCGATATGCGGTGCATTGCAGTATAAGATCAGACGAGATGACCCTGGTGATGTTGACGGCGAGCGCCCCAGGAAGAGGGTTCCTGCCAAGGTGATGTGGTATGCTCCTATAATACCACGGTTGAAACATCTGTTCAGAGACAAAGAGCATGCCAAGTTGATGCGATCACACAAAGAGGACCGTAAGAAAGATGGGAAGTTGAGAGAACCCACTGACGGGTCACGGTGGAGAAAGATCGAGAGAAAGTGGAGCGACTTTACAGTTGACCCAAGGAACGTATGGTTTGGTTTAAGTGCAGATGGCGTTAATCCTTTTGGGGATCAGAGCAGCAAGCATAGCACATGGCATGTGACTCTATGTATGTATAACCTTCCTCCTTGGTTGTGCATGAAGTGGAAGTTCATTATGAAGCCAGTGCTCATCCAAGGCCCTAAGCAACCCAGCAGTGACATTGATGTGTACCTAAGGCCATTAGTTGATGAACTTTTACAGCTATGGAATGGAAGAGGAGTACGTGTGTGGGATAAGAACGAACAGGAGGAATTTGACCTACATGTGTTGCTGTTTGTCACCATCAATGATTGGCCTGCTCTCAGTAACCTTTGAGGACAGACAAACAAGGGATACCACGCATGCACACACTATTTAGATGACACTGACAATATATATTTGGACAAATGCAGGAAGAATGTGTACCTGGGGCATCATCGATTTCTTTCGACCAACCATCAATGTCAAAAGAAAGGAAAGCATTTCAAACGTGATCACCGGAAGAAGCCCGCCCTCCGTACTAGTGATCACATACTAGATATGGCCAATGATTTACAAGTAATCTTTGTAAAGGTTACTGGTAGACTATCTGTTCTGACTGACGATGTGGGACGCGAACCCATGTGGAAGAAGAAATCTATATTTTGGGACCTGCCCTATTGGAAAGACCTAGAGGTCCGCTCTGCAATCAACGTGATGCACGTGATAAAGCATCTTTGCGTGAACCTGCTTGGCTTCTTGGGAGTGTATGGGAAGACAAAAAATACACCGGAGGCACGCGAGGAATAGCAACGTGTGCATGAAAAAGACGACATGCATCCAGAGCAGTATGAAGGTCCTGCCAGCTACGCTCTTGCCAAAGAAGAGAAGGAAATCTTCTTTGAATGCCTCCTCAGTATGAAGGCCCCCTCTGGCTTCTCGTCGAATATAAAGGGAATAATAAATATGGCAGAGAAAAAGTTCCAGAACCTAAAGTCTCGTGACTGCCACGTGATTATGACGCAACTGCTTCTGGTTGCATTTAGGGTGCTTCTATCAGAAAACGTTTGATTAGCCATTGTGAAGCTATGTGCATTCCTCAATGCAATCTCCAAGAAGGTGATCGATCCAGAAATCCTGCCAAGGTTAAGGAGTGATTTTGTGCAATGTCTTGTTAGTTTCGAGCTGGTGTTCCCACCGTCCTTCTTCAATATCATGACGCACGTCCTAGTTCATCTAGTCGACGAGATTGTCATTCTAGGCAGTTATTTCTACACAATATGTTCCCCTTCGTGAGGTTCATGGGAGTCTTAAAGCAATATGTTCGTAACCATGCTAGGCTGGAGGGATGCATCTCCATGGGACATCAAACATAGGATGTCATTGGGTTTTGTGTTGACTTCATTCCTGGCCTTAAGAAGATTGGTCTCCCTCAATCGCGGTATGAGGGGAGAGTGACTGGAAAAGGCACGCTAGGAGCGGACTCAGTAATATGTAGGGACGGGCATTCTTGGTCTCAAGCACACTACACAGTTCTACAGAATTCTACCTTGGTGACCCCTGTGTCGATGAACACAAGAAAATTTTGTGGTCCAAACACCCGGAGCAGTGTGACGACGTGATTACATATGAACACATCGGGACTTTCGGCAGTTGATTTCAAACACGTCTCATCGGTGACAACACTGTTTCTGATGAGCTGTACTCGTTGGCCAAGGGACCATATTAGACTATATTGACTTACAAAGGGTATGAGATAAATGGGAATACATTTGACACGATCGCCCAGGATCAAAAGAGCACCAACCAAAACAGCGGTGTCCGCTTTGATGCAGCAACCAAGAGGGAAAGGATGCATATTATGGTTACATAGTGGACATATGGGAACTTGGCTATGGACATGATTTCAAGGTCCCTTTGTTTCAGTGCAAATGGGTCAATCTATCAAGAGGCGGGGTACAGGAAGATCCACAATACAGAATGACAACAGAGGATCTGAACAATCTTGGGTACACAGACGAACCATCCGTCCTAGCCAATGATGTCGCGCAGGTTTTCTATGTCAAGGACATGTCTACCAAACCAAGAAAAAGATAAGATAAGGAAGCGAATACATCATACGACGAGCCAAATCGCCACATAGTTCTTTCACGAATAAGAGACATCGTGCGATTGGAGGGCAAGACAGACATGTCTGAAGATTATTCAAAATTTCATGAAATTCCTCCCTTCAAAGTCAAGGCTAGCCCAAGAACCATGTTGAACGATGAAGATTATCCATGGTTACGGCGCAATAAGCAAAGGATAAGAGCGAAGAAAAAGTGAAGACTTTCTCTCCACAACTATATCATTGCAAGTACATGTGAAGAAATGAAATGCCTTTTATAACACATGAGTTTTCGTCTGAAACCGTGATACTTCGAAAGAGATTGTCCGTTTTGTACACGAAGTGCATCCAGTTTTTGTCGTAACCCTCTCAACTTTTTATAACATCCTATGTGAGTGAAATTATGATACCATGCCAACTTTCAAGCTTTTCAGAGTTCATTTGTAGTGCTTTTCAATTGCCGGGTCATTTAGCTCAAAAAAACAGTAAATGCATGAATAATACCAAATGAAGTCAGAAAGGGTTGAATATTAATGATGTGGCTTTGAATGGTTCATTTTGAACACACAAAAAGTCTGGAGTTCAAATAAGTTCAAAAAAATTAAATCCCTTTCAAATAGATGAGTTTTCGTCCGAAACCGTGATACTTCAAAAGAGATTGTCCATTTTGTACATGAAGTGCATCCTGTTTTTTCCGTAACCCTCTCAACTTTTTATAACATGCTATGTGGGTGAAATGATGATACCATGCCAACTTTCAACCTTTTCAGAGTTCATTTGTAGTGCTTTTGAATTTTCGGGTCATTTAGCTCAAAAAAATCAGTAAATGCATGAAAAATACCAAATGAAGTCGGAAAGGGTTGAAAATTGATGATGCGGCTTTGAATGGTTCATTTTGAACACACAAAAAGTATGGAGTTCAAAAAAGTTCAAAAAAATGAAATCCCATTGTAAGAGATGAGTTTTTGTGCGAAACCGTGCTACTTCGAAAGAGATTGTCCATTTTGTACATGAAGGGCATCCTATTTTTGCCGTAACCCTCTCAAGTTTTTAGCACATGCTATGTGGGTGAATGATTATACCATGACAACTTTCAACCTTTTCAGAGTTTATTTGAAGTGCTTTTCAATTTCAGGGTCATTTAGGTTAAAAAATGAACTAATAGCAAAAAGAATGAACTGAGAAGTATTTAAAAAACTCTAATAGCAAAAAGAATGAACTAAAAATAATCAAATTAAAATATTCTGTTATGATCAACTAAAACAAAACTATCAAAATATGTTTGAATCTAAAATTCTATAAACCCCTAGTATTTTTGAAACTAAAATTATATAAAATTTATGCAAATAAAGTTATCAAAGTATTTTTTTGTTCAAAACATTAATAGTAAAAAGAATTTTCATAAAGAATTTTTTGTTAGAAACTTTAATAGCAAACTAAAAGAATAAAATCGGTTTTTGATTAAAACGGACATTTAAATTAACCTAAAAATTACCAAATTAAATATAATGATAAAACACAGAAATATTAAATAGTAGGAAAAAGAATCACTCGAAAATCTGTTTTTATAGTAAAGTTATTCAAAAACTAGTGATTCACACAAATTTAAAAGAATTCAAATTAAACTATTCAAATTTGGAAACTAATGGCACTAACAGAAAGTTTAGATTTTTTTGCAAGTATTTAGCTGTAAGTAGAAAAAAATAAAGAAAAAAGATATTTAGCTGTAAGTAGAAACTGTAAGTATTTAGGTGTAAGTAGAAACAAAAAAATAAATTAAGAAAAAAAGAAAACATAAAAAAGAAAAAAATGCCGCCTACTGGCCACCACGGCCTGAATACGACTAGAAACCCAGCTAGTTGGGCCAGAATTCAGACCCACAATAGGCCCAGTAGGCCCACAAGCATAGCAGTCTGAGATTAGGCATGTAGGCTTGCACTTCAGAGGAGTTCGAGAGAGATGGCGCAACCACACTTATAAACAAGTGCCAAAGCCTCTCAGCTAGCGAGGTGGGACTAAACATCCAACCACACCACGGCTGTGCTAGGCGCAGGCCATAGGTCCCGGTTGGTGACACGAACCGGGACCAATGCACCCCTTTGGTCCTGGTTGGTGGCACGAACTGGGACCAATACCATTGGTCCTGGTTGGTGCCACCAACCGGGACCAAATGTCTCTGCTTCCCGCCCTTTGGGCTGCTGAAAAGAGACCTTTGGTCCCGGTTGGTGGCACGAACCGGGACCAAAGGGGGGCATTGGTCCCGGTTCCTGCCTCAAACCGGGACCAATGCTGTGTGTATATAAGCAGCACTTGTGAAAATTTTCATTTTCATCTCGCAGTTCCCCCCAATGACTCCGACCTCCTCGACGCCGCCAGGTTGCCCCAACGTCGTCGCTGTCGCCCGTGCCCCTGCCCCGCCCCCGAGCCCATGTCGACGCCGTCCGATGCCCACACTGTCGCCGTCCGCCGCCCCCGAGCGTGCCCCTGCGCCCCGGGCCGCCCCCACCATCGCCATCTTTGCCGGCTCCCTCGTGTGTTGCCCCCGTCGTTGCCCTCACCAGCCAATGACGTCGCCAGCTCCCTCGCGTGCCGCCCCTGCCGTCATCCTTGCCAGACGACGCCGTCCGCCGCCACCAAGCGCGCCCGGCCACGCCCCTGTCCGGCCCGCCCCCACCGTCGCCCTCACCCTCGCCACCCCCGCTGTCGCCCTCGTCGGACGCCCCTGCTGTGAGCCACCGCCCCGGCTCTGTTCATATCATTTTCTTGTTCATTAATTATATGATGGATTTTTTGTTCATATATATATATAATGTATGTATGTATGTGGCTATATGTATGTATGGATGTTCATATCTGTATTAATTTTTTTGTTCAGAGCATTTTTTTGTTCATATATGTATTTTTTTATTCATATGTGTATTAATTTTTTGTTCATAGCATTTTTTTGTTCTTATATGTATTTTTTCATAGCATTTTTTTTCATGTGGCTATGTATGTATAGATGGATAGCATTTTTTTCCATGTATGTATGTCGTTGTCGATATACCCCCTCCTCAATAACTTCGACATGAGGGGGGGTCGATATACCCCCTCCCCGATAACATTTGTTTATAAGTTACTAAGGTAAAATGTTCACCTCCCTCTCGATATACCGGGCGACCAACTCTCGAGGCCACCCAAACCCTAGAAAAAAGCGTTGTCAATATACCCCCTCCCCGCTAACTTTTTTTTCTAAGTTACTAAGGTAAAATGTTCATATAGAAAACTCCGGTAATATAGATTTATTAAGAATGCCCCCATATATGTATTTTTTTTCATGTATGTATGTGGCTATGTATGTATGGATGGATAGCATTTTTTACATGTATGTCACCATCACCTTCGATCTCCTACCCCCTCCTGCCCCTACCCGACAAACTCTCGAGGCCACCCAAACCCCTAGAAGAAAACTCCGATAAATTTAACATGAGGGGGGACGTCGGACATGCATGAGAGATAGGTGGTACGCTCGCCCAACCAACTATCGAGGCCACCCAAACCCTAAAAGAAAGAGCATCGTTGTCGATCTACCCCCTCCCCGATAACTTTGACATGAGGGGGACATCGGACATGCATGTGAGAGAGGCGGTACGCTTGCATGACCAACTATCGAGGCCACCCAAACCCTAGAAGAAAGAGCGTCGTTGTCGTCTGCCCCCTCCCCGATAACTTTGACATGAGGGGGATGTTGGACGTCGGACATGAGGGGTGAGCATGGTTGTCGTCTACCCCCCTCCTCGATAACTTCAAAATGAGGGGGGACGTCGGACATGAGGGGTGAGCGTCGTTGTCATGTGGAATTTTTTATGTTCATATAGAAAACTCCGGTAATATAGATTTATCAAGAATGCCCCCATTATGGATGTGCACAAGTTGATCCAATTTTTTTCTGATCCCATATATATATATATATATATTCTTCTATATGTCATGTTGTGTGTCAAAGGATTGAAGATATCCATGGCTTCATCATTAGCCAGAAGTAATCGGCATATGATGCTACGAAGCTCTTCAAAGTTGTTTTGGAACGGAGTTCCGGATAGTATAATTCACTTTTTGGTACGAATTTCAGCAACGGCCTTCCAAATAACGATATTCAGAAGGCTCTTCCTGAACTTCATACCAAAAAGCTAATTATCCTATCCGGGACTCCTTTACAAAACAATTTTGGAGAGCTTCGTACCATTATGCGCCTGTTACTTCCGGCTAATGATGAAGCCGTGGTTTTCTTGAATCCTTTCACACTAGACAACATGACATATAGAAGGGTAGATGAGATCAGGAAAAATATGGACCATTTTCTGCACATCCAGAATGGCGCCATTTTGTTCAATCCCTAAAAGGTTAAGAGAATCCCCTCTCACCCGACCAAACCCTAGAAGCATCGAGGGCCACCCCTAACCCTGGAAGCATTGTCGAGGCCACCCCAAATCATAGAGAAGTATATTAATTACCATGTTTTAATATTTGCAGAAACTATGGATCAAAGAGACTTGGAACAAGAACAGTTGTTAGGATACATAATCCGAGGCGGTCCTGATGTTGTCTTGTCATTTCTTAACGACACTGATGGTCTTGAAGGAGAGGATTACTACTCCCGTGATCAAACAATGAAGGAGGAAGGACATGATCGTGATGGCTCCGATCACCGAATGCCAAAGGAAGAAGGAGACCATGGTGACGACTCCGGTGACCGAATGGAGGAGGGAGATGTTGCAAAGTCCGGCGAGGTATATATATTAATTAAGCATGTGCTGACTAGCTAATTGATGCATTAATTGTTTTGGTATGTACATATATTAACCCTTATTTCTTCTTTTATATAGCCCTCCGGATCGAGCCAAACTTCGGTAACAAGATGAGGCCCTAAGAAGAGGTTGCGCAAGGATGAAAGGTTCACGATCACAACAATTGCGAACGATGGCCTACCGATTGAACCCAAGCGTACCAAGGACGTATTTTCTGCTTAGTGCAGAGCTATTATTAGGAACAACATCCTGATTAGCATCAAGCAATGAAATAAGCCCAAGGACGACGCCCCTGAAGGTGATTATGTCACCGATAGACAAAAATATGATCTTTGGACCATGCTGAAGGCAAATTTCACCCTACTGCCAGAGGAGGATCCGAATAATCCAGTTATAGAGCCACTGGTCAGGGCGTGTGCTCTGAAGAAGATGGCAGATCTATTCATGAGGAGGAAGAATGAGTTGAAATGAAAGTTTGTCGACAAAGGGAAGCCTCCATAATTCATCGGTCGATTTGAGAAGATAAGAGATTACTGGACCGCATTTGTGGCCTACAAGACATCGGAGAAGAGTAAGAAAATGTCGGAGACAAACAAGAACAATGTTGCAAAGAAGAAGTATCACCATCACATGGGGTCAGGTGGCTACCTCAAAGCCTGGCCATTGTGGACAAAGCTGAGAATGACCTGATTGCTAAAGGGGTCGTACCACAGACATTGAACTGGCCAGACCGTTCAAGGACTTGGTTCTTCGGGGTTGAGGGAACTTTCGACCCTGAAACAGGGAAGTGTTGTTGGACGGATGAGCAACTTGCAATACCCGTCATGAAGCTTCAGAAGTATATACCGCAGCACGGGAAGGGATGTTCATTCCTGACAGAGAGAAGGACGAGTTGACTAAGGCCCTTGGGAATGCTGAGCACCCTGGACGAACACGAGGCACAGCCGGCTCCGTTCTGTGGAAGGTTGGGTTTCCCGACGCATGCGGTTACAGAAGCCGGCAGAGAAAGAGGAAAGAGGAGCTGAGCGAAATGCTGAAGCTCAATGCAAGACTAGAAAAGCTAGAGGAAGCTGAGAGCCAGCGATATGCCGGCCAACCATCTCAGCGGCATGAAGCTACCCTAGAAGCTACCCTGCCATCTCAGCGAAGAAGCAGCCTGGCTTCCACGGAGCTCGTTCAGCCCGACTTCACGGCTCCTAGCTACCCCTTGGATACTATCACGAAGGTTCAACACTGCGACCTTTATACGAAATTCTAGAACCTCACTTTCAAGGCGGCTCTCGGCTCTGTTGCACCTCCTCACCCAACGGACCTTTTCAACGCCTTTCGATTCCACATGGCTGTGCTGTTGTGATGGTGGATGAAGTAATGGAGGGATTTGATGACCTCGAGCTTGACCACCATACAGGTGAAGGGCAGAAGAAGCTGGTTCATGCACTGAGGAGTACATGTCTATGGCCGAAGGAGTACATCAAGCTTCCAAACTAGACGCCTCCACCTCCTCCTCTTCCTCCGGCCAGTTAGGGCACTCTGCCTCCTCTTCCTCCTCCTCCTCCGAAGAGTGATCAAGGAACTCCACCTCCTTCTCTGTCTCCTCCAACGCGTGACGACACTCTGCCTCCTCCTTCGCCTACTCCGGCACGTCGGAGCAGTCCGCCTCCTCCTCCATATCGACGACAACGGTGAAAGACATAAGCCGCCACTTCGAATCCTCCGGCATGTCGGAGCACTCTGCCTCCTTCTCTGCCTCGCCAGCAAGGACGGAAGTGAGACACCGTCGCTCCGGCGGCTAGCAGTACAAGCAGAGGCGGGAGGTAATTCAGATACGGTCCATCTCACAAGCCTTTGGAAAAATTACCATATGAGAGAACCGAGAAGGAAAATAAGGACATATGTTGTGCCCAACTGAGGGACAATTTTGCAAAGAAAACTCCACCTCTGAAGGAGAAGGTAGATCCGGTGAAAGTGAAGCGCACTATCAATGCCCTGAAGCAACCACCACCGCCAGAGCCAGATTCCAACTATGTTCGCTGTCTTAAAAAGACATATCAAGATGCGCGGTGGTTGGGAAGTACTTCCAGTGATGCAACGTTAGAAAAACGAAAAAGTGGGAAAAAATCACCAGCTCGGCGAACAGGAGAACCAATCGTGCCCCCCGCTCAAGGTGTCTAGCGATATCGCCACTGATCATCCAGGGATTGTGCCCCGTACCAATCCTACTGATTACATGAGCGATGATGTACTGTTTGAGCCGTTGGAGGTGGACGAATTTAGATACCGGTACGGGCAGCCTCTAGTCAAACCTTATCATCCTCCTCTAACAACGATGATGTGAAGATTCCATGATTGGTACCTGAAAACCTGCAACGAATCTGGGAAGGATACTGTGACGATGAGAATTAAAGAGGAGCACGACCTCGTTGGAATGGAGCAGTTGTCTGTTAAATTTGAAGAGTTATTCCAGTTATACAATCAAAAGTCCATCGACAAAACAATCGTGACTTCCTACTGTCGGTAAGTACTACTTCTGTAATTAAGTCTATATATATAGCTCAGCTCTTTCATTGCATGTATATATAATTATCCTCACTATATTATGCATATTGAAGATCGTCGAATGCAGAAAAGCACAAATCTATGGCATTGGGTTCATTAACCCAAATATCATACATGAGTATACGGTTAAAAACAATGCCACACAAACCGAGGACAACTTGCTACAATCGTTGCTTGCAAATCAAAACAAAGATACAATACTCTTTCCTTACAACTTCAAGTGAGTGTTACTGTCTTGTGCATATTCGGTTTCCCTTATTACTCGAGGTTATAGTAATGTAATTGATGTGTTATGCATGCGTGCGCGGCTTCCACTTTATTCTGCTAGAGATTAAAGTTGAGCGGGGAGTAGTAACCGTCTGAGACTCGAAACGAAAAGATCCCCAGGATTATGCGGACATGACTGAAATGCTCCAGAAGTAATTTCAATCAATCATTATCGCATCATATCAACAACTTTGTTCATTTCCTGATATCAAGTAATTACTTTCTTTGTCTGGCGGGGTTTGGAAAGAGTTCACTGCAATTGTTCCGGGACTGCCGAGGGAGTTGCGATTTATACACCCAAAAGTAAGTACTACTAGCTAGCTACTTATGCGCATCTCTCATTGATTCTAGTTTCATCAATACCATATATCATGCTTGATTATCAGTTTGATTGAACTCTATTTCTCGTAAAGTGTTTGTGGCAGGAAGCCGGGAATGATTTTTGTGGATACTATGTTTGCGAGTTCATCTACAACGCAACAACCCCTAAGCGGGGCTACTCTAAAAAACAATACGAAGTGCGTAAGCAATAATATTCACAATATTATTTTATTACAATGATTTGTGTTGAGTTTCATTCATATATATGTATTGACCCCCTTCTTCAAATTAGATGTGGCAGATGCGGGATGAACTCCTACCACATGATCGCATACGAGCACTTCAAGAGGAATTGGCGGGATTCTTTCTTGACCACGTCATAAATAAAGCAGGAGAATACCATATGGAATTTGATATTAGATGTTAGGGATTGTAAAATATTTTATATTGTATATATGTAGCTAGTAGCGTCGGATAGATATACGAAAACTTGTTGTTCGACCAATCTCTCAAAGAAAGAGAGGTCGATCACTTCTCTCTGTATATGTTCATGACGATCTTGTGTACTTCATGGTTCCTTCATTTGCTTACTAGCTAGCGAGTCGAGTTCTCTCTATCGTAGCTAGCGTCGACCAAGCACGGAGAAAAAGATGACACTTCTCTCTATTAGCTAGCTAACACAATATGAAACCCCTAAATTAACCCTATAAAACCCCCGTAAAACCCACCCCTACCCCCTTTCAAAAAAAATCCAGCTCCTGCCAGATGCTGACGCGTGGATGCCTTTTGGTCCCGGTAGGTCCTACCAACCGGGACCAAAGGTCCTCCTGCTTGTAGGAGATATGCCCTAGAGGCAATAATAAATGTTATTGATTATCTCCCTGTTCATAATTAGGTTTATGTTCCATGCTATAACTGCTATGGTTCTCGACTCTGCAATAACCACGAGGCTTGAAGGAAGACTCATATGCACGTGTGGAATAATAAACGGTAAAATGTATTCCTAGTCTGGCCTCTAAGACTAGCTCAAGTATTGCATGATGATCATGTTTTCCTGATCATGGGCATGGCTATGCAGGCAATTTTGAGGGCACA
The DNA here is from genome assembly GCA_022496015.1 of Hordeum marinum. Taxonomy (NCBI): domain Eukaryota; kingdom Viridiplantae; phylum Streptophyta; class Magnoliopsida; order Poales; family Poaceae; genus Hordeum; species Hordeum marinum. The sequence goes on along the minus strand of CM039672.1, from coordinate 476,322,128 downwards.
ATGTTAGAAGAACATTTGTGTTGAATCGACCAGAATTGATGTTATGCTATGAAATACATTCGTCATAAGTTAATGGTTAATAACACAGAGAAGTTAAAGTTTACATAATTCCTTAGACCATGAGAGTATCGAGTTTCTTCATGCTTGCATCATGAACTTTGGGGTTTGTTAAACATCATCCGTAAATGGGTGGCTATTACGGCGGCTTACGGGTTCATGGAAAAGTATGTCAAGTAACTTGATAGCTCAAGATTGGGATTTGCTCCTCCGAAAATGGAGAGATATCTCTAGGCCCTCTCGGTGTTACGGTATCCATCATCGTCTCGCTAGACACTTTGCGATTTGATCACGGGGATGGCGGAACACGGGAATGAGAAAAGAGAACAATACAAGTAATGAGGTAACTGGCATAGTGGACAAGTTGTTGATCCACGGGGATGCCAACATGTCTCACCTCGGGTATTTGTAACATATCACGAAGCAACAGGAATAGCACACGGCAACTGGAGGTTCACTTGAATATTCATTCGTGTGGGTATAGGGGTCAGTATGGGTGTCCACGGCTCCGATGTTGATCATTGATCGGAAGGGGGTTCGGGTCATGTCTATGCTTCACCAACCCTACAGGGTCACACGCTTAAGGGTCATCTATCTGCTGAATACTAGACAGGGAGTGTGAGAGAAAATCACCGAAAAAGTTTCGGACACCAGAAAAGTTTCGGACAGCGGAAAAGTTCCGCAGAGAGAACACTGGAACAGTTCCGGTGAAACTGAAAAGTTGTTTCAGGGGATACCATAAAGTCAAATTGGTTTCGGCACATGCCTGGTAATTCTTGGAGGGTGCCAGAATCATTCTGGAAACTTTCTGGAATTTTTCGGGATGAAAACCGGAAATGTTCCGGAGCTGCCGAAACCGCTTCAGATGCTTTTCACAGATGAAAATCACTAAACGGGAATTGTTTTGGAAAGTGTTGAAATTATTTTAGTGGGTACTAGAAATGTTCTAAGCCCACATAAATATTTTCAGCTCGATCATACGGGGAAAAATGTCGTCGTGAATAGTGAAATCAGCTTTATGGTTACTTTTTGGAAAGCCACCTTTTTGGGCTTTTGCTCCAAAATATCTTGGAGATGACATGGATGGATGTGGCTGAAATTTCAGCCCCTCCACCCCTCCTTCTCCTATAAATAGAGGTGGAGGGGGCAGCCCAAAACTCCATCCCTTCTCACATACAAATGACATGCATGATTTGGCTCTCTCTCTCTCTCTCCCTCCCAACGAAATGGTTTCGTAGAGCCGAAAGGCTGTCTGGGTTCCGGCAGGAACTAGTTCTGGACGACGAAGCCCTGCCGGATAGATGACATCGTATGTGTGCAACTCCGTAGAGAGATCATAGTTTTGGTATTAGTTCGAGAGTGCCTCCCGAAGGGCTGTCCGTGTGACCGTCCGAGTTTTGGAGGTCCTCCAGAAGGGCTGTCCGAGTGACAGTTCGAGTTTCGGAGGTCCTCCCGAAGGGCTGTCCTTGACACCATCCGGGGGACTGTCCGACCGCCTCCGAGAGGGCTGTCCGCGGGGCAGATGAGGGTATACATCCTCGCGGTTGGGAGGTTGTAAATCCTAGCTATGGGGATCTGCACCGCCGTTCGTCATCAACTCTACTTCCGCTGCGCTACGAGTCGGTAATGAAATGATCAAACCTTGTATGCAGTCTCCATAGTGGTCCTGGGATGGTGCGTCGGTCGAAGAATTTTTGTTTTCTGTTGCGTTACCCTACAATGGCATCAAGAGCCGTGCTATGCGTAGATGCAGGTTGCGATCTAGAATACATAGATATGTATGGGTGTTGCACAATATAATTAGGTAGTAGATGAGATCTATTGCTGAAAATTATTTGTGCGGGTAGCAGATGAAGTCTGTTACCCGATGTTCCTGTTGCTTCCCTTGAATTTGCATAGTCTTGATCTTGATGGCATGGTGGAATCTCACAAAGTTCGGGCAATCCGCGATCCTTTCCTGCTGCTCCTGAGTATGCTGATTGATAGATCAACGAAGTGCTAACAGTTCTTTGGTTTCCACCATAGTTGAGAAAGATGGATGTTTCGCAGATGAAAGGGCAATGCAGATGTTATGTGCACAGGGGTCACGCGTATGACGAAATTTAGTATGGGGCTTGAGATTTTATTATCTCGTGTTTCATACACCCTGGAAGGTTAATCTAGCAACTTGGATTATCATGCTTGATGACGGACGTTGGTAGCTTCGGTTTGTTTCGAAACCTTAGAAGCCACGTAAAACAAGTTTTTGCATGGACCGATTAGAGGCGTCTAACTTGGTTTTGGAGGATGGTTTGCATGTGCATGTGATGTGGTATAGCAGTGTTCATAATAATTTGATTATGTATGAGATGACTATATGATGTAAATTGATTAACATGACCTGCGTGTCATGATTCGGCATGATGGCTGGAGCCATATGATTGCACTTTACTGACCTGCGTGTCAACCATATGTAATGCACTTATTTTATTCAGCTATAGAGATAGCAATATTATTTGGTGCATCAACAAGGTGGTGGCAATCTTTGCAAAGGTGAACACAGATGCGAATGCCGAAGACGAAGAAATACTTGACTTCTCCGTCAAAAGGGGCTATACCATGTCATGCTAATTATGAATTTCCTGAGATGTTTATCCCTCTTGATGCACCCTTCTTGATTTCGCGATAGTCGCTTTTATTAGGGTGATCTCTCACAAAAATATCAAGTAGTTTGTCTTCTCCAATGTGTAGCACCTTCACGGCACCTATCTCTTCAGTGTATCACATGGATACATGGGTACGAACGATTAGAGAAGTGTGAGGCGGGTGAGTTGAGACCTTGCAGCGAGATCACTTGATTGTCTTGACGTTCTAGATTGAAAGTCCTAAGCTCAGAACACGCCCATCGAAAGATGAACAAGAGTCACATAGAGAGGTGATTGGAAAGTTGGCCTACCGATTGCAATTCTCGTCACTTGAGATGGATACATCCTTGGCGTTGAATTGTAATTTGGATCTTGAATCACTCACAATCAATTATGAGAGATATGGATTTGAGTGGGAACACACTATAGAATTAACTTGTTTCAATTCTCAGTGCAATTAATTATGGACACTATCTAAGTGAAATTTGCATAATAGTTGTAGAATAATGGCTCGCGTTTCCACCTTCCCTGTTAAAATTGAATAAGCTATTAAATATCTGGTTAAAACTTTATAGTTGGTAATGTAATGTGAGGATTTTCCTCAAGAGTGCCAAGAAGGACTTGTCCTATCGCATGCTTTCAATATTCTCCCGCTAATGCAATGGATGATATGACTCTCGTCCTTCGATCCAAAAGCTAAAATTTTGTTACGGTCAAGTGAAATACGTGTGCTTCCATGAGACTCGAAGTTCATGGAATCTAAAGATCATTTTCAGATACAAACAAAGGCTGAAAGATATGAAATATCCAAAGCAATATTTGTTTGGAAACTATTAGTAAAGGTGCTTACTATGCATTTGACAGATAAGAGAGGGATCCAGAAGAACACCTGTCATATGATGAAGGTCAATAAAACAACAGATAAAGAGAAAGGAAGTGTCTGAAGGTTGTTTGTGAAACTTTCATGCCTAGGAAGTCCAGGGCTAACACCACTCTTAAGTTGGATGCTTCTCCTGAGAGTAGGAGAAATACAGAAAGTAAAATTGTTAGAAGTATAATGGCAATAGAAAAGAAGACTGGAATATCCAGCTCATGTATGAATGTCATACAGGTTTTGATGTATAGAAGGCTGGTTAAAGATATAGTTCTTGGGAATTATGGCTAAACACGTTAGTCACTAATTCTTGGGTATTGTGAGTTAATCACAAAGATACCCGCTCGATTGCATTTGGTTGCAACTCGATGTAAGAACTACTATGGCCTGAAAGACTAGCCAGGAATGAGGTTTAGATACACGTAGGGAACATAGTAAATGTTACTATGCCTTCCATCAGTGTATGCCCTATGTATTTACTTTCATAATTCATTTTAGAGTTTCACACTCTAACCCTTTGCATAAGGTATCTTGCAAGAAGGTTGTTCATAAGAGAACTTTTGATGTTCGGTGTTATGAATAACATAAGGGTCATACTTTCATTATGAATGAGAGGTATGTTATGGATATTGATAATAATACATTACCTTTGGGTTTACTTTCATAATTCATTTTAGAGTTTCATAAACTCTAGCCCATTGCACAATGTTTGTTGCAAAAGAGTTGTTCATAAAAACAATAATTGTTGTTCAGTATTATGAATAACATGAAGGTGCATGCTTCCATCCTAGATGGGATGTATGTGATGAATATTGATGGAAATACGATACATCCATAACTCTGACGCTAAATGTCGCAAGACTAAAAGAATACCACACAAGTGTGGCACTGCATTTGGTCACATTGGAGAAACCCGCATGGAAAATTCCATTATGATGGATTTTGAAGTTGTTTGATTTTGAATCATCTAACACTTGCAACTTTCCTCTGAAAAGTGAAGTGACTGAAATACCATTCACAGGCCATAAGGAATGAGCATAGGACATATTGGTGATCATACATTATGATGTGTGTAGTCCAATAAATGTTATTGCAAGTAGTGGATTTATCTATCTTCAGAAATGACTCAAGTAGATGTACGGATATTTACTTGATGAGATGTGAGTCTGGATCTTTTGAAATCATTAGAAAGGTTTTCAAAATGAAGAAGAAAATATTGTAACAGGAAAATTATGTTTCTACAATTCGATTGCAGAAAGGAATATTTGAGTTACATGTTTAGCGAATGTCTGATGAGTTGTGAAAGGGGTTTCATAACTTGCACCTCCCGGAACACCACTACAGGTGGAAAGTCCGTGAAGATGTAATCGAACCATTTATGATATGGTAAGATCAAAGATGACATAAATAGATTTGCCATTATCCCTTTTAAAGAGTAATGCTTTAGAGACTACAGCTTTTACACTGAAAACAGATCCATCAGGTCTGTTGAAATGATGCCATGGTATGGTACGCCCAACCACGTCATATATTTTCTTAACATTTGGAATATGGGGCTTGTGTAAAAGGTTACAAACCTATTCCAAATCAGACAAGTGCTAGTTTGTAAGGTTATCCCAAGTCATTGGGTATTCCCCCACCACTATACCGAGGCAAAGGATTTTGCCGCAAAAATGATATGCTTTTAAAGAAAATAGTTCTTTCAAAAGGTGAGTGGGAGGACAGTGCAACTCGATGAGATAACCAGTATCTTCGTCATCAGATCAAGGAAAGAAACCTTGGAAGTGATTCCGGAGTTTCCTACTACGACTGATGTGGAAGTCTCTATAATAAAATGTATGGACTTCGGTCGAACTTGCAGCTGAACAACATAGGAAAGGTTCGTTGTATCCTATCAGGTGCAAAAATGAGATATTTTTGTTAGACAATAGTATACCTACAATACACAAGGAAGCGTTGATGGGCCCTGACTTCGGAATTGGCTAAATGCCAATACAATATGAGATAGTTTCCATATAAGTGATTCGAGATTAAAATCTTGATACACCTTTCGGAAGACTCAGAGTCTAACGAATATTTATGGAACTAAAACCGATACGGATAAAATGTTTTGTCCATAAAGCTCGAATTGTTGCAATAACAAGTTCAAGGAGTTGACTACGACGAGATTGTCTCACCGTAGCGATGCATAAAGTCGGCTCGGGTTGAACTAGCAATTAATACATATTTCAATCATGAGATATGAAACATGGATGACAAAAGGATTTCCATCTGACGGAAATGAAACCTAGGACTTGTACGTGATACGTTCAAAGTAATTTGCCGATCCAGAGGATGCTAGTAAGTATGCAAACTTCAGAGTTCCAGCGATGGACAGAAGAGAGCAAAGTGGAGTTGGAATCTTCATTTTTTGATGGAATGGTCAAAGGGTTTGACTTCATCAATGGGTAACGAAGATGCGTGTAATTCAATAAATTAAGTGGGAGCATCATAATATTTCTAAAAACCTTGTGTGCTTGACACATTGTTAATTGGAAATAAATTTCCTGACATGAATTAGGACTTCATTTGAAAATAGTTTTTCGATGAAGTGCTTCGGCTAAATAGCCTCAATATTAGGCATGATGATCTATGGAGATAGATTTACCTAATAGGGCTAAGCAATGAATACATATTTACAAGATGCTAAAACCTTTTAGAATTTAAATTGCCAAGGACTGATTCTTGCCGAAGTCACATGGAAAGCGTTTTTGCAAGACTCGGTGTCCCATAACACTGATGAGTAAAATACATGATCGAGATTCCACACACCCTTGTGTTTGGATTAATCATGTATTCCATGGTATGTAAAACAACCAGATATGTCCAATACTCCAAAGTTGTTGCGAGTATAGATACCAAAGTGTCAAAGTACTGATCGTGGGACAATAGTGAAAGATGTCATTAAGTACTAGAGTAGTACTGATGACATGTTTTCTCGCAAGAAGAAATCATGAAGAGTTCGTTGTAATATGTTACATCGATACAGTCTTCACCATTTATCCATGCGATTTTCAATTTAATTGAGGATTTTGTGTGATACACAATATGGTGGCATGGTAGTTGGAAATTGTTCCAAACAAGATATTATGGCGAATTCTATAACAAAGGCTAAGTATGCTGACGCTTTAGAAGCGATAAAGAAGTTGTTGAATCATATAGTTCATTCATGAACTTAGTATGGTTCCAAGATGGCTTTGGTCTATGAGACACTATTGCAGATAGTTGCTCCATAGCTCAGTCTAAGGAATCAGGTTTCGACCAATGATTCACACATATGCAAAGCCAAGTTCACAAAAAATACGAATTTTGTGATAGCGTGAAAACGCGAGGATATGCACTGTTACACACGGAGCTGAAGTTGTTAGATCTGTTGGACATCAGGCTATACCACAAGCGAAGCATATTTTACACCAGTATTGCATAGGTGTAAAGTGCATTAGCATTGACTAGATTACTGACTCTAGTGCAAGTGGGAGTCTGTAGGAGATATGCCCTAGAAGCAATAATAAATGTTATTGATTATCTCCCTGTTCATAATTAGGTTTATGTTGCATGCTATAACTTCTATGGTTCTCAAGTCTCATATGCACGTGTGGAATAATAAACGGTAAAATGTATTCCTAGTCTGGCCTCTAAGACTGGCACAAGTATTGCATGATGATCCTGTTTTCCTGATCATGGGCACGGCTATGCCGGCAATTTTGAGGGCACAATGTTAGAAGAACATTTGTGTTGAATCGACCCAAATTGATGTTATGCTATGAGATACATCCGTCATAAGTTAATGGTTAATAACACAAAGAAGTTAATGTTTGCATAATTCCTTAGACCATGAGAGTATCGAGTTTCTTCATGCTTTCTTCATGAACTTTTGGGTTTGTTAAACGTCATCCGTAAATGTGTGGCTATTACGGCGGCTTACGGGTTCATGCAAAAGTATGTCAAGTAACTTGGTAGCTCAAGCTTGGGATTTGCTCCTCCGACGATGGGGAGATATCTCTAGGCCCTCTCGGTGTTACAGTATCCATCATCGTCTGGCTAGACACTTTGTGATTTGATCACGGGGATGCCGGAACACGGGAACGAGAAAAGAGAACAATGCCGGTAACGAGGTAACTGGCATAGTGGACAAGTTGTTCATCCACGGGGATGCCAACATGTCTCACCTCGGGTATTTGTAACATATCGCGAAGCAACAGGAATAGCACACGGCAACTGGAGGTTCACTCGAATATTCATTTGTGTGGGTATAGGGGTCAATATGGGTGTACACGGCTACGATGTTGATCATTGATCGGAAGGGGTTCTGGGTCATGTCTATGCTTCACCGAACCTATAGGGTCACACGATTAAGGGTCATCTATCTGCTAAATACTAGACAGGGAGTCTGAGAGAAAATCACCGAAAAAGTTTCGGATACCGGAAAACTTTCGGACAGCGGAAAAGTTCCGCACAGAGAACACTGGAACAGTTCCGGTGAAACTGGAAAGTTGTTTCAGGGGATACCAGAAAGTCAAATTGGTTTTGGCACATGCCTGATAATTCTTGGAGGGTGCCAGAATCATTCTGGAAACTTTCTGGAATTTTTCGGGATGAAAACCGGAAATGTTCTGGAGCTGCCGGAACCGCTTCAGATGCTTTTCGCAGATGAAAATCACTAAACCGGAATTGTTTTGTAAAGTGTTGAAAATTATTTTAGTGGGTACTGGAAATGTTCTAAGCCCACATAAATATTTTTAGTTCGATCAGACGCTGAAAAATGTCGTCGTGAATAGTGAAATCAGCTTTATGGTTACTTTTTGGAATGCCACCTTTTTGGGCTTCTGCTCCAAAATATCTTGGAGATGACATGGATGGATGTGGCTGAAATTTCAGCCCCTCCACCCCTCCTTCTCCTATAAATAGAGGTGGAGGGGGCAGCCCAAAACTCCATCCCTTCTCACATACAAATGCCATGCATGATCTGGCTCTCTCTCTCCCTCCCAGCGAAATAGTTTCGTAGAGCCGAAATGGTGTCTGGGTTCCGGCAGGAACTAGTTCTGGACGGCGAAGCCCTGCTGGATAGATGACACCATATGTGTGCAACTCTTCAGAGAGATCGTAGTTTCGGTCTTAGTTTGAGAGTGTCTCTCGAAGGGCTGTCCGTGTGACCGTCCAACTTTTGGAGGTCCTCCCGAAGGGCTGTCCGAGTCACAGTCCGTGTTTCGGAGGTCCTCCTGAAGGGCTGTCCGCGACACTGTCTGGGGGACTGTCCGACCGCCTTCCGGAGTGCTGTCCGCGGGGCAGATGAGGGTATACATCCTCGCGGTTGGGAGGTTGTAAATCCTAGTTGCGGGGATCTGCACCGCCATTCGTCATCGACTCTACTTTTGCTGCGCTACGAGTCGGTAACGAAAAGATCAAACCTTGTATGCAGTCTCCATAGTGGTCCTGGGCTGGTGTGTAGATCGGAAATTTTTTGTTTTCTATTGCGTTACCCTATAGTGCATCAAGAGTCGTGCTATGCGTAGATGCAGGTTGCGATCTAGAATACATAGAGATGTATGGGTGTTGCACAATATAATTAGGTAGTAGATGAGATCTATTGCTGAAAATTATTTGTGCGGGTAGCAGATGAAATCTGTTACCCGATGTTCCTGTTGCTTCCCCTGAATTTGCTTAGTCCTGATCTTGATGGCATGGTGGAATCTCACAAAGTTCAGGCAATCCGCGATCCTTTCATGCTGCTCTTGAGTATGCTGATTGATAGATCAACGAAGTGCTAACAGTTCTTTGGGTTCCACCATAGTTGAGAAAGATGGATGTTTCGCAGATGAAAGGGCAACGCAGATGTTATGTGCACGGTGGTCACGCGTATGACGAAATTTAGTATGGGGCTTGAGATTTTATTATCCCGTGTTTCATACACCCTGGAAGGTTAATCTAGCAACTTGGATTATCATACTTGATGACGGACGTTGGTAGCTTCGGTTTGTTTCGAAACCTTAGAAGCCACGTAAAACAAGTTTTTGCATGGACCGATTAGAGGTGTCTAACTTGGTTTTGCAGGATAGTTTGCATGTGCATGTGATATGGTATAGCAGTGTTCATAATAATTTGATTATGTATGAGATGACTATATGATGTAAATTTATTATCATGACATGAGTGTCATGATTCAGCATGATGGCTAGAGCCATATGATTGCAGTTTAATGACCTATGTGTCAACCTTATGTAATGCACTTATTTTATTAAGCTATAGAGATAGCAATATTATTTGGTGCATCAACAAGGTGGTGGCAATCTTCGCAAAGGTGAACACCGATGCAAATGCCGAAGACGAAGAAATACTTGACTTCTCCGTCAGTAGGGGCTATACCATGTCATGCTAATTATGAATTTCCTGAGATGTTTATCCCTCTTCATGCACCCTTCTTGATTGCGCGATAGTCCCTTTTATTATGGTGATCTCTCACAAAAATATCAAGTTGTTTGTGTTCTCCCAAGTGTAGCACCGTCACGGCACCTATCTCTTCGGGGTATCACATGGATACATGGGTACGAACGATTAGAGAAGTGTGAGGCGGGTGAGTTGAGACCTCGCAGCGAGATCACTTGGTTGTCTTCACGTTCTAGCTTGAAAGTCCTAAGCTCAGAACACGGCCATTGAAAGATGAACAAGAGTCACATAAAGATGTGATTGGCAAGTTGGCCTACCGATTGCAATTCTCGTCACTTGAGATGGATACATCCTTGGCCTTGAATTGTAATTTGGATCTTGAATCACTCACAATCAATTATGAGAGATATTGATTTTAGTGGGAGCGCACTGTACAATTAACTTGTTTTAATTCTCAGTGCAATTAATTATGGACACTGTCTAAGTGAAATTTGCATAATAGTTGTAGAATAATGGCTCGTGTTTCCACCTTCCCTATTAAAATTGAATAAGCTATTAAATATCTGGTTGAAACTTTATAGTTGGTAACGTAATGTGAGGATTGTCCTTAAGAGTTCCGAGAAGGACTTGTCCTATAGCATGCTTTAAATATTCTCCCGCTAATGCTATGGATGATATGACTCTCGTCCTTCGATCCAAAAGCTAAAATTCCGTTACGGTCAAGTGAAATACGTTTGCTTCCATGAGATCGAAGTTCATGGAATCTGAAGATCATTTTCAAATACAAACAAAGGCTGAAAGATATGAAATATCCAAAGCAATATTTGTTTGCAAACTATTAGTAAAGGTGTTTACGATGCATTTGACTGATAAGAGAGGGATCCAGAAGAACACCTGTCATATGATGATAGTGAATAAAACAACAACTTAAAGAGAAAGGAAGTGTCCGAAGGGTGTTAGTGAAACTTTCATGCCTAGGAAGTCCGGGGCTAAAACCACTCTTAAGTTGGATGCTTCTTCTTAGTGTAGGAGAAATACTGAAAGTTAAACTGTTAGAAGTATAATGGCAATAGAAAAGAAGACTGGAATATCCAGCTCATGTATGAATGACATACAGGTTTTTGATGTATAGAAGGCTGGTCAAAGATATAGTTCTTGGTAATTTGTGTTAAACATATTCATCACTAATTCTTGGCTATTGTGAGTTAATCACAAAGATACCCACTCGATTGCGTTTGGTTGCAACTCGATGTAAGAACTACTATGGCCGGAAAGACTAGCCAGGAATGAGGTTTAGATACACGTAGGGAACATAGTAAATGTTACTATGCCTTCCATAAGTGTATTCCCTATGTATTTACTTTCATAATTCATTTTAGAGTTTCACACTCTAACCCTTTGCATAAGGTATCTTGCAAGAAGGTTGTTCATAAGAGAACTTTTGATGTTCGGTGTTATGAATAACATAAGGGCCATACTTTCATTATGAATGAGACGTATGTTATGGATATTGATAATAATACATTACCTTTGGGTTTACTTTCATAATTCATTTTAGATTTTCATACACTCTAGCCCATTGCACAATGTTTGTTGCAAAAGAGTTGTTCATAAAAACAACAATTGTTGTTCGGTATTATGAATAACATGGAGGGCCATGCTTCCATCCTAGATGGGATGTATGTTATGAATATTGATGCAAATATGATACATCCATAACACTGACACTAAATGTCGCAAGACTAAAAGAATACCGCACAAGTGTGGCACTGCATTTGGTTACATTGGAGAAACCCGCATGGAAAATTCCATTATGATGGATTTTGAAGTCGTTTGATTTTGAATCATCTGACACTTGCAACTTTCCTCTGAAAAGTGAAGTGACTGAAATACCATTCACAGGCCATAAGGAACGAGCATAGAACATATTGGTGATCATACATTATGATGTGTGTAGTCCAACAAATGTTATTGCAAGTAGTGGATTTATCTATCTTCAGAAATGACTGAAGTAGATATATGGATATTTACTTGATGAGATGTGAGTCTGGATCTTTTGAAATCATTCGAAAGGTTTTCAAAATGAAGAAGAAAATATTGTAACAAGAAAATTATGTTTCTACAATTCGATTGCAGAAAGGAATATTTGAGTTACAAGTTTAGCGAATGTTTGATGAGTTGTGAAAGGGGTTTCATAACTTGCACCTCCCGGAACACCACTGCAGGTGGAAAGTCCGTGAAGATGTAATCGAACCGTTTATGACATGGTAAGATCAAAGATGACATAAATAGATTTGCCACTATCCCTTTCAAAGAGTAATGCTTTAGAGACTGCGTCTTTTACACTGAAAAGAGATCCATCAGGTCTATTGAAATGACGCCATGGTATGGTACGCCCAAACATGTTATATATTTTCTTAACATTTAGAATATGGGGCTTGTGTAAAAGGTTACAAAACTATTCCAAATGAGACAAGTGCTACTTTGTAAGGTTATCCCAAGTCATTGGGTATTCCCCCACCTCTATACCGAGGCAAAGGATTTTGCCGCAAAAACAGTATGCTTTTAAAGAAAATAGTTCTTTGAAAAGGTGAGTGGGAGGATAATGCAACTCGACGAGATAACCAGTATCTTCGTCATCAGACCAAAGGAAAGAAACCTTGGAAGTGATTCTAGAGTTTCCTACTACGACTAATGCGGAAGTCTCTATAATAAAATGTATGGACTTCGGTCGAACTTGCAGTTGAACCATGTAGGAAAGGCTCGTGCAAACCTATCAGGTGCGCAAACGAGATACTGTTGTTAGACAACAGTATACCTACAATACACAAGGAAGCGTTGATGGGCCTTGACTCCGGAATTGGCTAAATGCCAATACAATCCGAGATAGTTTCCATATAAGTGATTCGAGATTAAAATCTTGATACACCTTTCGGAAGACTCAGAGTCTAACGAATATTTATGGAACTAAAAACTAATACGGATAAAATGTTTTATCCATAAAGCTCGACTTGTTGCAATAATAAGTTCAAGTAGTTGACTATGAGGAGATTGTCTCACCGTAGCGATGCGTAAAGTCGGCTCGGGTTGAACTAGCAATTAATACATATTTCAATCATGAGATATGAAACATGGATGACAAAATGATTTCCATCTGATGGAAATGAAACCTAGGACTTGTACATGATATAGTTCAAAGTAATTTGTCGATCCAGAGGATGCTAGTAAGTATGCAAACTTCAGAGTTCCAGCGATGGCCAGAAGAGAGCAAAGTGGAGTTGGAATCTTCGTTTTTGATGGAATGGTCAAAGGGGTTTGACTTCATCAATGGGTAACGAAGATGCTTGTAATTCAAGAAATTAAGTGAGAGCATAATAATATTTCTAAAAACCTTGTGCGCTTGACACATTGTTAATTGGAAATAAATTTCTTGACATGAATTAGGACTTCATTTGAAAATAGTTTTTCGATGAAGTGCTTGGGCTAAATAGCCTCAATATTAGGCATGATGACCTATGGAGATAGATTTACCTAATAGGGCTAAGCAATGAATACATATTGACAAGATGCTAAAACCTTTTAGCATTTAAAATGCCAAGGAGTGATTCTTGCCGAAGTCACATGGAAAGAGTTTATGCAAGACTCGGTGTCCCATAACACTGATGAGTAAAATACATGATGGAGATTCCACACACCCTTGTGTTTGGATTAATCATGTATTCCATGGTATGTAAAACAACCAGATATGTCCAATACTCCAAAGTTGTTGCGAGTATAGATACCAAAGTGATCAAAGTACTGATCGTGGGACAAAAGTGAAAGATGTCATTAAGTACTAGACTAGTCCTGATGACATGTTTTCACGCAAGCAGAAATCATGAAGAGTTCGTTGTAATATGCTACATCGATACAGTCTTCGCCATTTCTCCATGCGATTTTCAATTTAATTGAGGATTTTGTGTGAAACACAATATGGTGGCACGGTAGTTGGAAATTGTTCCAAACAAGATACTGTAGCGAATTCTATAACAAAGGCTAAGTATGCTGACGCTTTAGAAGCGATAAAGAAGTTGTTGAATCTTATAGTTCATTCATGAACTTAGTATGGTTCCAAGATGGCTTTGGTCTATGACACACTATTGCAGATAGTTGCTCCATAGCTAAGTCTGAGGAATCAGGATTCGACCAATGATTCACACATATGCAAAAACAAGTTCACAAAAAATACGAATTTTGTGATAGCGTGAAAACGCGAGGATATGCAATGTTACATACGAAGCTGAAGTTGTTAGATCTGTTGAACATCAGGCTATACAACAAGCGAAGCATATTTTACACTAGTATGCCGTAGGTGTAAAGTGCATTAGAATTGACTAGATTATTGACTCTAGTGCAAGTGTGAGTCTATAAGAGATATGCCCTAGAGGCAATAATAAATGTTATTGATTATCTCCCTGTTCATAATTAAGTTTATGTTCCATGCTATAACTGCTATGGTTCTCAAGTCTGCAATAACCACGAGGCTTGAAGGAAGACTCATATGCACGTCTGGAATAATAAACGGTAAAATGTATTCCTAGTCTGGCCTCTAAGACTGGCTCAAGTATTGCATGATGATCTATTTTTCTAATCATGGGCATGGCTATGCCGACAATTTTGAGGGCACATTGTTAGAAGAACATTTGTGTTGAATCGACCCGAATTGATGTTATGCTATGAGATACATTTGTTATAAGTTAATGGTTAATAACACAGAGAATTTGATGTTTGCATAATTCCTTAGACCATGAGAGTATCGAGTTTCTTCATGCTTGCTTCATGAACTTTGGGGTTTCTTAAACGTCATCCATAAATGGGTGGCTATTACGGCGGCTTACGGGTTCATGGAAAAGTATGTCAAGTAACTTGATAGCTCAAGATTGGGATTTGCTCCTCCGGTGATGGAGAGATATCTCTGGGCCCTCTTGGTGTTACGGTATCCATCATCGTCTGGCCAGACACTTTGTGATTTGATCACGGGGATGCCGGAACACGGGAACGAGAAAAGAGAACAATACCAGTAACGAGGTAACTGGCATAGTGAACAAGTTGTTGATCCACGGGGATGCCAACATGTCTCACCTTGGGTATTGTAACATATCACGAAGCAACAGGAATAGGACACGACAACTGGAGGTTCACTCGAATATTCATTCGTGTGGGTATAGGGGTCAATATGGGTGTCCACGGCCCCGATGTTGATCATTGATCGAAAGGGGTTCCTGGTCATGTCTATGCTTCACCGAACCTAGTGGGTCACACGCTTAAGGGTCATCTATATGCTGAATGCTAGACAGGGAGTCTGAGAGAAAATCACTGAAAAAGTTTCGGACACCGGAAAAGTTTCGGACAGCAGAAAAGTTCTGCTTAGAGAACACCAGAACAGTTCCGGTGAAACTGAAAAGTTGTTTCAGGGGATACCATAAAGTCAAATTGGTTTCGGGACATTCCTGATAATTCTTGGAGGGTGCCAGAATCATTCTGGAAACTTTCTGGAATTTTTCGGGATGAAAACCGGAAATGTTCCGGAGCTGCCGGAACCGCTTCAGATGCTTTTCGCAGATGAAAATCTCTAAACCGGAATTGTTTTGGAAAGTGTTGAAAATTATTTTAGTGGGTAATGGAAATGTTCTAAGCCCACGTAAATATTTTCAGTTCGATCAGACGCTCAAAAATCTCGTCATGAATAGTGAAATCAGCTTTATGGTTACTTTTTGGAAAGCCACCTTTTGGGGCTTTTGCTCCAAAATATCTTGGAGATGACACAGATGGATATGGCTCAAATTGTCAGCCCCTCCACCCCTCCTTTTCCTATAAATAAAGGTGGAGGGGGCAGCCCAAAACTCCATCCCTTCTCACATACAAATGCCATGCATGATCTGGCTCTCTCTCTCCCTCCCAGGGAAATAGTTTCATAGAGCCGAAAGGTTGTCTGGGTTCCGGCAGGAACTAGTTCTGGATGGCGAAGCCCTGCCGGATAGATGACACCGTATGTGTGCAACTCTATAGAGAGATCGTAGTTTCGGTCTTAGTTCGAGAGTGCCTCCTGAAGGGCTGTCCGTGTGACCTTCCGAGTTTTGGAGGTCCTCCCGAAGGGCTGTCCGAGTGACAGTCCGAGTTTAGGAGGTTCTCCCGAAGGGCTGTCCGTGACACCGTCCGGGGGACTGTCTGACCACCTCCCGGAGGGCTGTCCGCGGGGCAGACGAGGGTATACATCCTCGCGGTTGGGAGGTTGTAAATCCTAGCTGCGGGGATCTGCACCGCCGTTCGTCATCGACTCTACTTCCGTTGCGCTACGAGTCGGTAACGAAAAGATCAAACCTTGTATGTAGTCTCCATAGTGGTCCTGGGCTGGTGCGTACGTCGGAGAATTTTTGTTTTCTGTTGCGTTACCCTACACTGCTGGGGCTCTCCGGAGCGGCCACGTGGAGCCCTTCTCTCCTGGTTTGTAAGCAAACCGGGACTAAAGATTTAGGGCTTTAGTCCCGACCCTTTAGTCCCGGTTCCAGAACCAGGACTAATGGGCCTCTGAAACCGAGACAAATGGACTGTTTTCTACTAGTGATAGTAGAGCTTCATCCTGATCATAACTAAAAGAATAAAAATTGATCACTGTTCAACATGGTTGTCTTTTAGTTTGTCGTGTCTCCCTTGAAAAACTATCATCTCAGGTGGTGTATATGATGGGCACTCCCTCCAACTGATATTGTGATCGTAGGTGATGGTCTCTCGTCTCTTTATCCTCGTGCATCATCAATAGGTCTATCATGAGGAAAAGAAGGATGAGCGACCCCCACGACAACAGTCGGCATTCTTCCTCACTGGTATTTGACTGTATATATAGTGGACACACCCTCACACTGATATTACGATCGTTGGTGATGGTCGCTCCTCCATTCATTTCCGAGTGCATTACAAAAATGTCTGGCACATGTGAATGACGGATAAGCGACCCCACGACAACAGCCGGATTCGGTCTTCTTCCTCACTTAAAGTCATACAAGTAGCTCCAACAAACTGAAAGACAACCCGAACCATCATCGTTTACCATCACATATACCGAGTAGTAATATATATATATATATATATATATATATATATATATATATATATATATATATATATATATGTTGGACTTAAAACTCCGTGGCTACACTGGTGTTATCCTATAGCAATCACATTCATACTCTAAATATGCAAGTAGGTAAGAATCATGTGAACTACAACTTGTCATGGTTATCTTATTACCAAGCAATAGTTTTTTTTTGTTGAACTTCACTAATTTGTTTCTCCGCTATACGACAAAAGGATCCTACACAACAAGAGAACCGAAACATGCATATAAGTAATGTAGAATAAGTAAGGAACTGAGCGCCTTGAAGTGAGCATGGAACCGAACTCCCCAAACTATATATAATATAACAGCTACATTTGTTCATGACCATGGCTAACACCTCTAAATTCCTGAAATTAGTCATGTATTAATGTGTATTATGTGGTCTTCCTTCTCTCTAAAAATATGACAAACAACAACACTAAGATTTTATTCACACCTCAAATCTTGAGCATATGTAGTCAGGCTCGTGTGTGTTGTTTCCTATGCTCCTAGCATTGCATGCCTGATATGTGCACAAGTTCATGGCTATATGTGAGGGAATATACGCACAACAAACTACAAATAGTAGCCTAATTTTATCTCCCTACGTTGGGAAAATGCTTCACAAAAAATGTGACCATCCATCCATGTCCCTAGCAGTGTAAGAACAGAGGAAGGAGGGAGAAAGGGGGAGAGAGGGAGGGAGAGCTACCGCTGGCGGCACGCGACGTCGACGGGCTGCGGCAAAAGAGAGTGAGAGTGAGATTGACTGGTGAGAGTGTGGATACGGACGGACGGGTGAGGATAAGGTAAAATTAGTAGTAGCGCACATTGACCACCACCGCTACTGCTACATGGTCAGGAGTAGCGCGGTCGGTAAATACTCGCTACTATTATATGTAGTCTGGTGTTTACGTGAGAGGGTCACAATAGCAGTGGTGCGTGCTGTGCTACTGCTAAATCTGTATTAATAGCGCCTGTTTTAGTGCGGCGCTACTGTAATTTAGTAGTAGCGCGTATTTCATGGCCGCGCTACTGATAATTCTTCACCTATAAGATATTTTTAGGAGTGTTTTATGCCGAGTAGTTCCCTTCTTTTTGCCATGTCAAACTTTGAGGGCCGCACCATCTCTGACCGACAAACAATAAACCACATCATATCAAGACCGCATAGAAAATGAATATAGATCAACCATCTAGATCCTGCATCGTATCGGTATCTACATAGATCTCAATTGAAAACTGACATATCATAACTTGGGAAAACACGGTTACCTATTTTGAGAAATTTGAAAAAAGTTCATGAATTTTAAAAAAACTTGTGGGATTGTAAATTTGTTTATGGATTTTAAAATATGTTCAACACAACTAAAAAATCATGGGAAAATCGCGAATTTTCTAACATGTTTACAGACTTTAATCACGAAATTAAGAAAAAATAAGGGGCAGAAAAACCAACTGGGTTCAAAGGGGGCGGTGTTCTGCCTGTGGGCAGGCTGGCCTTGCTAGCGGGGTAATTCCTTTTTTTAATCTTGCAGGCTGGGCCTATGGGCATGCACACATCACCGTGTACCCACAACATCGAGTGTGATAGCCAAGAGAACGTCACCGTAGGAGTCTTGCTAGGAGCACGGTTCACAAGACATGCCGGCGAGGCCTTTTTAATACCCAAAACCCACACACCCGGGAGGGACCCCCAACATCTATGGATTCCCCTAGGCTGGTTCAACCACCCCTAGAGCCTCATAATCCGCTGCTCTCCAAGACGATAGATGGGGGAGATACAAAACATAGATGACATAATGGGTAGATGTGTTTGTAATTGTGACCTACTACTCATGTGGCCATCGCCTCTATTTAAGGTGGCTAGACTTTTCGCACAAGAAAAGTACTCCAATATCGGTCCAAATCTCTAAATCAACCTTAATTCGGACAAGTGGGTGTGAATTTTTATACAGGTGAAAAATCTGCCACTTTTATTGGTTGTGGAGATTGCGCTTGAGCTCACATTGAGATTATTCAAAAAGCTAAGTTGGTCGCCTTGTCGGCGAAGAACTTTCATGTTGAACACTATTATGCTTGAAAAATGTCTTAACGTCAATATCTGCCCGCTATACAAACATATGCCTCTAGGATGTATATGTATTGCCCTGTTGATCGAGTTTGCAAATTACCTCGGATGGAGATGATCACAAAACCAAATCTTATTGTTTTGATGAGGCAAACAACTTTCATGTTGAAGAATTTTTTATTTGAGACCATCTTGAGAGCCAAATCGGTCATGCCTCATCCAAGACAAGTATCATTATATGTTTGGGGTCGGGCCCCCAAATTTGGTCATAGAAAGCATCAGCCTGGACTGCTTTTCCTTTAAAAGTTGCATACGATTTGAAGGGGAATGACCCAAAAAGTATATTTGTTTGACGAGACGAAGAACTTTTTTGTTAAGTAGTTCCCTTTTTTTGCCATGTCAAACCCTGATAGCATAGCATCATGCACACTAGAAGGCATATGCATGGTGTCAAAAGGAAGGCATTGTAGGAGATATGCCCTAGAGGCAATAATAAATGTTATTGATTATCTCCCTGTTCATAATGAAGTTTATGTTCCATGCTATAACTGCTATGGTTCTCGAGTCTGCAATAACCACGAGGCTTGAAGGAAGACTCATATGCACGTGTGGAATAATAAACGATAAAATGTATTCCTAGTCTGGCCTCTAAGACTGGCTCAAGTATTGCATGATGATCCTGCTTTCCTGATCATGGGCATGGCTATGCCGGCAGTTTTGAGGGCGCAATGTTAGAAGAACATTTGTGTTGAATCGACCCGAATTGATGTTATGCTATGAGATACATTCGTCATAAGTTAATGGTTAATAACACGGAGAAGTTAATGTTTGCATAATTCCTTAGACCATGAGAGTATCGAGTTTCTTCATGCTTGCTTTATGAACTTTGGGGTTTGTTAAACGTCATCCGTAAATGGGTGGCTATTACGGCGGCTTACGGGTTCATAGAAAAGTATGTCAAGTAACTTGATAGCTCAAGATTGGGATTTGCTCCTCCGACGATGGAGAGATATCTCTGGGCCCTCTTGGTGTTACGGTATCCATCATCGTCTGGCCAGACACTTTGTGATTTCATCACGGGGATGCCGGAACACGAGAACGAGAAAAGAGAACAATACCGGTAACGAGGTAACTGGTATAGTGGACAAGTTGTTGATCCATGGGGATGCCAACATGTCTCACCTCGGGTATTTGTAACATATCGTGAAGCAACAGGAATAGCACACGGCAATTGGAGCTTCACTCGAATATTCATTCGTGTGGGTATAGGGGTCAATATGGGTGTCCACGGCTCCGATGTTGATCATTGATCGGAACGGATTCCGGGTCATGTCTATACTTCACCGAACCTATAGGGTCACAAGCTTAAGGGTCATCTATGTGCTGAATAATAGACAAGGAGTCCAAGAGAAAGTCACTAGAAAAGTTTCGAAGACAACGGAAAAGTTCCGAAGAGAAAAACCGAAAAGTTGTTTTGGATAAAATCATTGATCATAAAAGGTTTCGACAAGCATCGGGAATGTTTTGGAGGTTGCCAGATTGGTCTGGTAATTTCTAGAATTTTTCCGTAGAAGAAACCAAAAAAAGGTTTTAGGAGCTACCGGGACTAAAAGGCAGACACGCGTCAGCATCTGCCAGGCGTTGGTTTTTGTGAAAGGAGGGTTTTAAGGGTTTTGGAGGGTTTAGGAGTTTTCATAATGTGTTTCCCCCTTTTATTTTTGTGTTTATCATCAACCCTATGCTACCTACTACATATAGCAATGAAAGAATGCCATTACACAACATGGTCATGATCAATATATAGAGAGAAGAAGTGACTTCTCTTTCTTCGTGCTTAGTCAAACAATGCAACAAGTTTTCGTAAATCTATTAGACATTATTACATATAGTACACGTTCATGCATATATATACAGTATAACATCTCTTATGATCCTAATATCGCATAGCATATCCCGGTTGTATTATCCATCTTTAGCTATGACATGCTCAACAAAGAATCCCGCAAATTCCTCTTGAATTGCTAGTATGTGATCAAATAATAGCAGTTTGCCCCGCTTCCACCAGATCTAATTTAAAGAAGGGGTCTATAGGGATCGACTATTCGTCACCCTGGGTGAGGAATAGTTATTCTTCATGTTGGAAATATGCCCTAGAGGCAATAATAAAAAGGTTATTATTGTATTTCCTTGTTCATGATAATTGTCTATTGTTCATGCTATAATTGTGTTAACCGGAAACCATAATACATGTGTGAATACATAGACCACAATATGTCCCTAGTGAGCCTCTAGTTGACTAGCTCGTTGATCAATAGATGGTCACGGTTTCATGGCCATGGACATTGGATGTCATTGATAACGGGATCACATCATTAGGAGAATGATGTGATGGACAAGACCCAATTCTAAGCATAGCACAAGATCGTGTAGTTCGTTTGCTAAAGCTTTTCAATGTCAAGTATCGTTTCCTTAGACCATGAGATTGTGCAACTCCCGGATACCGTAGGAATGCTTTGGGTGTGCCAAACGTCACAACGTAACTGGGTGGCTATAAAGGTGCACTACGGGTATCTCCGAAAGTATCTGTTGGGTTGGCATGAATCGAGACTGGGATTTGTCACTCCGTGTGACGGAGAGGTATCTCTGGGCCCACTCGGTAAGACATCATCATAATGAGCTCAATGTGACTAAGGAGTTAGCCACGGGATGATGTATTACGGAACGAGTAAAGAGACTTGCCAGTAACGAGATTGAACAAGGTATGGGGATACCGACGATCGAATCTCGGGCAAGTATCATACCGATAGACAAAGGGAATTGTATACGGGATTGATTGAATCCTTGACATCGTGGTTCATCCGATGAGATCATCGTGGAGTACGTGGGAGCCAACATGGGTATCCAGATCCCGCTGTTGGTTATTGACCGGAGAGGTGTCTCGGTCATGTCTACGTGTCTCCCGAACCCGTAGGGTCTACACACTTAAGGTTCGATGACGCTAGGGTTATAGGGAAAAGGTATACGTGATTACCGAAGGTTGTTCGGAGTCCCGGATGAGATCCCGGACGTCACGAGGAGCTCCGGAATGGTCCGGAGGTAAAGATTGATATATAGGAAGTCCAGTTTTGGTCACCGGAAAGTTTTCGGGCTCATCGGTAGTGTACCGGGAGTGCCGGGAGGGTGCCGGATAACCCCCGGGAGGGGTGTGACGACCAAAGGACCACATGGGCTGTTAGATAAAGTGTGCCAGCCCTTATTGGGCTGGGCAAGACTTTTGCTAAAGGCCCATGCGGCTGGAGATAAGGAGATAAGGCAAAAAGGATTTAAAAGGAGGAGATCCACCTCCCTTGTGGGAGGTGGACTCTCCCTTTAATTCGGCCGGCCATCTCCTCTTTGGAGTAGAGGCCAAGCCAGCCCTCCACGTCCCTCCTCCTATATATACTTGAGGTTTTGGATGTTTTGAGAGAAGATTTGATCTCTCTCTCTCACGGCGAAGCCCTACCTCTCTTCTTCCTCCTCCGCAGCGCTTAGGCGAAGCCCTGTCGGAATACCTTGCTACTCCACCACCACCACGCCGTCGTGCTGCTGTTGGAGCCCTTCTCCAACCTCTCCTTCCTCCTTGCTGGATCAAGGTGTTGGAGACGTCACCGGGCTGCACGTGTGTTGAACGCGGAGGTGTCGTCCGTTCGGCACTTGATCGGATCTACCGCGATCTGAATCGCTGCGAGTACGACTCCATCAACCGCGTTCTTGTAACGCTTCCGCTTAGCGATCTTCAAAGGTATGAAGATGCAATCTCTCCCCTCTCGTTGCTGGTTTCTCCATAGATAGATCTTGGTGAACGTAGGAAAATTTTGATTTACTACTACGTCTCCCAACAGTGGCATCATGAGCTAGGTCTATGCGTAGAATCTATGCACGAGTAGAACACAAAGCAGTTGTGGGCGTCGAGTTTGTTAATTTGCTTGCCGCTACTAGTCTTATCTTGATTCGGCGGTATTGTGGGATGAAGCGGCCCGGACCAACTTTACACGTACGCTTACGTGAGACCGGTTCCACCGCCTGACATGCACTAGATGCATAAGGTGGCTAGCGGGTGTCTGTCTCTCCTACCTTAGTCGGATCGGATTCGATGAAAAGGGTCCTTATGAAGGGTAAATAGCAATTGGAAAATCACGTTGTGGTGTTGACGTAGGTAAGAAACGTTCTTGCTAGTAACCTATAGCAGCCACGTAAAAACTTGCAACTACAAATTAGAGGACGTCTAACTTGTTTTTGCAGCATGTGCCTTGTGATGTGATATGGCCAAAGGATGTGATGTGATGCATTGTGATGTATGAATTGATCATGTTCTTGTAATAGGATTCACGACTTGCATGTCGATGATTATGACAACCGGCAGGAGCCATAGGAGTTGTCTTATTTATTGTATGACCTGCGTGTCAATCATAAACGCCATGTAATTACTTTACTTTATTGCTAAGCGTTAGCCATAGTAGTAGAAGTAATAGTTGGCGAGACAACTTCATGAAGACACAATGATGGAGATCATGATGATGGAGATCATGGTGTCGTGCCGGTGACAGTGATGATCATGGTGCCCCGAAGATGGAGATCATAGGAGCAAAATGATATTGGCCATATCATGTCACTATATTGATTGCATGTGATGTTTATCATGTTTACATCTTATTTGCATAGAACGACGGTAGTAAATAAGATGATCTCTCAATAAAATTTCAAGAAAGGTGTTCACCCTAACTGTGCACCGTTGCTAAGGATCGTCGTTCCGAAGCACCACGTGATGATCGGGTGTGATAGGTTCTAACGTTCGCATACAACGGGTGTAAGCCAGATTTACACATGCGAAACACTTAGGTTGACTTGACGAGCCTAGCATGTACAGACATGGCCTCGGAACACGGAAGACCGAAAGGTCGAACATGAGTCGTATAGAAGATACGATCAACATAGAGATGTTCACCATGGATGACTAGTCCGTCTCACGTGATGATCGGACACGGGCTAGTTGACATGGATCATGTATCACTTGGAAGACTAGAGAGATGTCTATCTAAGTGGGAGTTCATTAATAATTTGATTAAATGAACTTAATTATCATGAACTTAGTCTAAAAATGTCCTTGCAAATTATGTCGTAGATAGCTCGCGCTGTAGCTCCCCAGTTTTATTGATACAATCCTAGAGAAAAGTAAGTTGAAAGTTGATGGTAGCAATAATGCGGACTGGGTCCGTGATCTGAGGATTGTCCTCATTGCTGCACAGAAAGCTTATGTTTTTGATGTACCGCTAACTGCATCACTCCCTCAAGCGTTGTCTGTAGATGTTGTGAACATATGACAGGCACTTTTTGATGACTACGTGATAGTTCAGTGCGTCATGCATTACGTCTTAGAATTGAGGCTTCAAAATGTTTTGAACGTCACAGAACATATGAGATGTTCTAGGAGCTGAGATTGTGATCTCAAGCTCGTGCCTGTGTTGAGAGGTATGAGACCTCCAACAAGATTCTTTGCCTGCAAGATAAAGGAGAATAGCTTAATCGGTGAGCGTGTTCTCAGATTGTCTGGGTGCTACAATCACTTGAATCAAGTGGGAGTTAATCTTCCAGATGAGATAGTGATTAATGCAGTTCTCCAAGTCACTGCCACCAAGCTACTAGAGCTTCGTGATGAACTATAACATGCCAGGGATGGATAAGATGATCCCTGAGTTGTTCGTGATGTTTGACACCACGAAGGTAGAAATCAATAAGGAGCATCAAGTGTTGATGGTTAAGTGAAAACCACTAGTTTCAAAAGGGGCAAGGGCAAGAAGGGAAAAACTTCAGGAATGGCAAGCCAGTTGTTGCTCTAGTGAAGAAACCCAAGGTTTAGCCCGAACCCGAGACTAAGTGCTTCTGTTATGAGGAGAATGTTCGCTGAAGCGGAAAAACCCTAGATGATTGGTAGATAAGAAGGCTGGTAATGTCAATGGAAGTATATTTGATATACGTGTTAGTGATGTGTACCTTGCTGGTACTCCTAGTAGCACCTGGGTATTAGATACCGGTTCGGTTGCTAAGTGTTAGCAACTCGAAATAAAAGCTACGGAGTAAATGGAGACTAGCTAGGTGAAAGGTGACGATGTGTGTTGGAAGTATTTCCAAGATTGATGTGATCACCATCGCACGCTCTCTCTACCTTCAGGATTTGTGATAAACCTAAATAAATGTTATTTGGTGTTTGCGTTGAGCATAAACGTGATTAGATCATGATTAGTGCGATACGGTTATTCATATAAGTTAGAGAATAATGGTTATTCTGTTTACATGGATAATGCCTTCAATGGTCATGCACCCACTCGAAATGGTTTATCGAATCATGATCGTAGTAGTACACATATTCATAACATTGGTACCAAAAGATACAAAGTTAATAATGATAGTACCACATGCTTGTGGCACTGCCACGTAATGTCATATTGGTATAAATCGCATGAAGAAACTCCATGATGATGGATGTTTTTTGACTCACTCGATTTCGAATCGGTTGAGACATGCGAGCCATGCCTCTTGGGCAAGATGACTGAGACCCCGTCATCCAATATGATGGAGCGGGCAAGTGGCTTATTGGAATTAATACATGTTGATGTATGTGGTCCAATGAGTGTTGAAACACACAGTGGATATCGTTGTTTTTCTTTACCTTCACTGATGATTTGAGTAAATATGGGGATATTTACTTAATGAAACACGAATCTGAAATGTTTGAAAGGTTCAAATTGTTTCAGAGTGAAGTTAAAGATCATCGTGACAAGAAGATAAATGTCTATGATATGATCATGGAGGTGAATATCTAAGTTACGAGTTTGGTATGCAATTTTGGACAATGTGGAAATTGTTTCACAGCTCACGCCTCCTGGAACACCATAGTGTGATGGTGTGTTCGAACGTCGTAGTCGTGCTCTATTGGATATAGTGAGTACTATGATGTCTCTTATCGTTTTACCACTATCGTTATGGGGTTATGCATTAAAGACAAATCCATTCACTTTAACAGGGCACCATCTAAGTCTGTTGAGATGACACCGTGAGAATTATGGTTTGACAGAAGCCTAAGCTGTCATTTCTTAATGTTTGGGGCTGCGACGCTTATGTGAAAATGGGTTTTTCACCTAGCGAGCTCGAACTCAAAGCAGACAAATGCATCTTCATAGAATACCCTAATGAGACATTGGGTATACCTTCTATCTCAGATCCAAGCGCAAAAGGTGTTTGTTGCTAAGAACGGGTCCTTTTTGAGAAAGAGTTTCTCTCGAAAGAATTGAGTGGGAGGAAGATAGAACTTGATAAGGTTGTTGAACCTTTGTTTCAACCAGAGAATAGCGCAACACAGAAAGATGTTTCTGTAGAGCCTACTTAGTTGAAAAGGAAGTTAATGATGATGATCATGAAGCTTCGGATCAAGTCACTATCGAACCTCGTAGGTCGACAAGGACGCCTACTGCTCCTGAGTAGTACGACAACCCTGTCTTGGAAATCATGTTGTTGGACAACGATGAACCTACGAACTATGGAGAAGCGATGGTGGGCCCGGATTCCAACAAATGGCTAGGAGCCATGAAATCCGAGAAAGGATCCATGTATGAAAACCAAGTATGGACTTTGGTAGACTTGCCTGTTGAATGGCGGGTCATTGAGTACAAATGGACCTTTGAGATAAACATAGACGCTAATGGTGAAATGTCACCGTTTATAAAGCTCGACTTGTCGCAAAGAAGTTTCCGCCAAGTTCAAGGAGTTAACTGCAATGAGATTGTCTCATCTGTAGCGATGCTAAAAGTCTATTAAAATTTTGTTAGCAGTTGCTGCATTTTTCGATTATGAAATCTGGCAGATGGATGACAAAACAAGGTTTCCGTAATGGTTTCTGTGAGGAAGAGTTGTATGTGATACAACCAGAAGGTTTTGTCAATCCTAAGGATGCTAATAATATGCAAACTCCAGCGATCCTTCTATGGACTGGAGCAAGCATCTCGGAGTTGGAATATATGCTTTGATGAGGTGATCAAAGTGTTTAAGTTTATACAAAGTTTATGAGAAACTTGTATTTGCAAGAAGGTGAGTGGGAGCACTATGGAATTTCTTATAAGAATATGTAGTTGACATATTATTGATCGGAAATGATGTAGAATTTCTGGAAGAGCATGAAGGGTTGTTTGAAAAGTTTTGTTTTTCAAAGGAAGACCCAGATAAAGCTACTATTTTATTGAGCATCAAGATCTATAGGGATAGATCTATTCGCTTGATAAGTTTTTTCGACGAAGACATACCTTGACAAGTTTTTGAAGGAGTTCAAAATAGATGGGTCAAAGAAGGAGTTCTTGACTGTATTGTAAGGTGTGAAATTGAGTAAGACTCAATACCCGACCACGGCAGAAGATAAAGAAGAGATGAGTGTCATCTCCTATGCTTTAGCCATAGGCTCTATATAGTATGCCATGCTGTGTACCGCACCTGTGTGTGCCTTGCCATGAGTCTGTCAAGGGGTACAAGAGTAATCCAAGAGTGGATCACTAGACAGCGGTCAAAGTTAGCCTTAGTAACTTGAGAACTAAGGAAATATTTCTCGATTATGGAGGTGATAAAGAGTTCATCGTAAAGTGTTACGATGATGCAAGCTTTAAAACCAATCCGGATGACTCTTAGTAGAAATCCAGCTACGTATAGTGGAGCAGCCATTTGGAATAGCTCCAAGTGGAGCATGGGAGTAGTATCTACAAATATGACATGGAAAGTTTGTAAGGTACACACGGATCTGAATGTCGCAGACCCGTTGACTAAAACCTCTTTCACGAGCAGGACATGAACAAACCCCAGAACTTATTGGGTGTTAATCACATGATGATATGATCACATGGTGATGTAAGTGTTAATCACATGGTGATGTGAACTAGATTATTGACTCTAGTGCAAGTGGGAGACTGTTGGAAATATGCCCTAGAGGCAATAATAAAAAGGTTATTATTGTATTTCCTTGTTCATGATAATTGTCTATTGTTCATGCTATAATTGTGTTAACCGGAAACCATAATACATGTGTGAATACATAGACCACAATATGTCCCTAGTGAGCCTCTAGTTGACTAGCTCGTTGATCAATAGATGGTCACGGTTTCATGGCCATGGACATTGGATGTCATTGATAACGGGATCACATCATTAGGAGAATGATGTGATGGACAAGACCCAATTCTAAGCATAGCACAAGATCGTGTAGTTCGTTTGCTAAAGCTTTTCAATGTCAAGTATCGTTTCCTTAGACCATGAGATTGTGCAACTCCCGGATACCGTAGGAATGCTTTGGGTGTGCCAAACGTCACAACGTAACTGGGTGGCTATAAAGGTGCACTACGGGTATCTCCGAAAGTATCTGTTGGGTTGGCATGAATCGAGACTGGGATTTGTCACTCCGTGTGACGGAGAGGTATCTCTGGGCCCACTCGGTAAGACATCATCATAATGAGCTCAATGTGACTAAGGAGTTAGCCACGGGATGATGTATTACGGAACGAGTAAAGAGACTTGCCAGTAACGAGATTGAACAAGGTATGGGGATACCGACGATCGAATCTCGGGCAAGTATCATACCGATAGACAAAGGGAATTGTATACGGGATTGATTGAATCCTTGACATCGTGGTTCATCCGATGAGATCATCGTGGAGTACGTGGGAGCCAACATGGGTATCCAGATCCCGCTGTTGGTTATTGACCGGAGAGGTGTCTCGGTCATGTCTACGTGTCTCCCGAACCCGTAGGGTCTACACACTTAAGGTTCGATGACGCTAGGGTTATAGGGAAAAGGTATACGTGATTACCGAAGGTTGTTCGGAGTCCCGGATGAGATCCCGGACGTCACGAGGAGCTCCGGAATGGTCCGGAGGTAAAGATTGATATATAGGAAGTCCAGTTTTGGTCATCGGAAAGTTTTCGGGCTCATCGGTAGTGTACCGGGAGTGCCGGGAGGGTGCCGGATAACCCCCGGGAGGGGTGTGACGACCAAAGGACCACATGGGCTGTTAGATAAAGTGTGCCAGCCCTTATTGGGCTGGGCAAGACTTTTGCTAAAGGCCCATGCGGCTGGAGATAAGGAGATAAGGCAAAAAGGATTTAAAAGGAGGAGATCCACCTCCCTTGTGGGAGGTGGACTCTCCCTTTAATTCGGCCGGCCATCTCCTCTTTGGAGTAGAGGCCAAGCCAGCCCTCCACGTCCCTCCTCCTATATATACTTGAGGTTTTGGATGTTTTGAGAGAAGATTTGATCTCTCTCTCTCACGGCGAAGCCCTACCTCTCTTCTTCCTCCTCCGCAGCGCTTAGGCGAAGCCCTGTCGGAATACCTTGCTACTCCACCACCACCACGCCGTCGTGCTGCTGTTGGAGCCCTTCCCCAACCTCTCCTTCCTCCTTGCTGGATCAAGGTGTTGGAGACGTCACCGGGCTGCACGTGTGTTGAACGCGGAGGTGCCGTCCGTTCGGCACTTGATCGGATCTACCGCGATCTGAATCGCTGCGAGTACGACTCCATCAACCGCGTTCTTGTAACGCTTCCGCTTAGCGATCTTCAAAGGTATGAAGATGCAATCTCTCCCCTCTCGTTGCTGGTTTCTCCATAGATAGATCTTGGTGAACGTAGGAAAATTTTGATTTACTACTACGTCTCCCAACACTTCACCCCCTTGATTTTCACATCAATGCACCGTAATTTTACAATCCGTCAATTCTGTTCTTTTTCATACGTAAAAAGAGACCGTAAAAAAGTATACTCATCGTAAAAATATTTTACGTCTTGTGAAATTATAAATATAAAAACATAGTGTAAAATACACATGAAATGCGATTTTTCCAGCCTTATGACCTATATTTTTATTTTCTGATGTCAAATTTTACGCAATGAATCAATATAAATGTAACTGTTTGCATTTCAAATGTAATTTATTTATTAAACGATTGTAAGATTACCTCGGGTGAAGAATAACTTATTTTGTACCCTGTGTGATGAATATACTTTCTATATATATATATATATATATACACTATTCTGATCACGGGATGAGAATATTATTCTGATCATGGGTGGAACTTCCGGAGTTACACAACCTGAACTTTCCTCTGTACGAACCCGACCTTCGGGCTATCTTCGCAACTGTGTCTTCCAACGCGAATTTTTCTGGTCAGTCGTGTTCTATGTGATGTAAGTGTAATTTGGTAACGATTTTTAGCAACTAAATGCTCGTTTTAAATAGGAATATTGCTCGTTGGCGGATTTGCTCTCGGGACGCGATGAACTTGCGTCTGTTGCAATTTTACTACCTGAGTTGTTCGACCTGAACTTCCCTTGGTGAGAGGTTGAACTTCCTGTAACATTGTCCAAATAAGGCCTGCAATATACCGTTGGAAAGCTGTGGACACGACGGTCACGGCCTAAGTTGAATTTTTGTCAAAATCTAAATGGCTTAGGAGAAGTTTTGAAAATCGTTTTTGTTAATTCGAAAAAACATGAATAGTATTGTCAACGCTATTTCTAAACCGTTTATCGGAATGAGGCAAATGAGATAGAGTTGGATAGCTGCTGCAAATCTGCTCATTTCACATGTTGAACAGTTTTCGAAATTCCCTACGGATTAAGAGGAATTTCAAAAGTGGCCGAATATTGGAAACCGGACAGCCGGGTTCGTATTTTGGGGTTAATTTGAAAACGGCTAGTTCTATCGCCCGCATATGATATAGCATTGTAAATCCTATGAAAATGTGCATCTTTACATATAAAAAGTTTGTTCTAACTATTAACGCTTTAAAAGTAATTTGGAAAATGGCAGAATATGTACCGAGTTAGTATTTTCATGTTAATTTCTCAACGGTTTGTCAGAAGGAGGCAAATGATATGGTGTCGGAAAGCTTGAAGTAATGCGAAACTTTTTTATGTAGATTGTTTGTCCAAATTTGTTATGGTTTTAAGTCAATTTCAAAAATGGCGAAAAGCATTTTTCAGCTCTAATTTCTGGAAATTTTATCGAAATGGGGCAAATAATATACCGTCGAAAAGCTACGAAAAATGCAATTTTTTTCATGCATGTGGTTTTCTCTGATTCCTAATCGTTTTCAAGTAATTTCAAAAACGATAAGATAACGCGTTCTGTCTTTTATCGCGAAACAGAGTCTTCGAAAATGCACCGCGTGAGGTGTAGGAGATATGCCCTAGAGGCAATAATAAATGTTATTGATTATCTCTCTGTTCATAATTAGGTTTATGTTCCATGCTATAACTGCTATGGTTCTCGAGTCTGCAATAACCACGAGGCTTGAAGAAGACTCATATGCACGTGTGGAATAATAAACAGTAAAATGTATTCCTAGTCTGGCCTCTAAGGTTGTGTTTGGTTGAGTTGTAGATTTTGTAAAAGCTATTGTGAGTTGCGAGCTGTGAAAAAGCTGCTGTGAACTTTTAGTTGTGGGAAAGCTGGAAGCTGTTTTGCTGAAACGGCTGTGAAACACAATGAAAAGGTATGACTTACCAGTGGCATTGATGTGTAAATACTACTCGGTTTTAGGGGACAACCAAAAATGGTTGGTTTAGAAGCCGAGAAGCTGAGAAGCTGAAAAGTTGGGGTATCCTAGCTTCAAAATTTACACTATAGAGAAGCTACAGATTCTCAAAAGCTGCTTTGTAAATTTACCCATTTGGTTCAGCTTATAGCTTTTGGACCCAAAAGTTGAAAGCTGAAGTTGAACCAAACATAGCCTAAGACTGACTCAAGTATTGCATGATGATCCTGTTTTCCTGATCATGGGGATGGCTATGCCGGCCATTTTGAGGGCACAATGTTAGAAGAACATTTGTGTTGAATCGACCCGAATTGATGTTATGTTATGAGATACATTCGTCATAAGTTAATGGTTAATAACACAGAGAAGTTAATGTTTGCATAATTCCTTAGACCATGAGAGTATCGAGTTTCTTCATGCTTGCTTCATGAACTTTGGGGTTTGTTAAACGTCATCCGTAAATGGGTGGCTATTACGGTGGCTTATGGGTTCATAGAAAAGTATGTCAACTAACTTGATAGCTCAAGATTGGCATTTGCTCCTCCGACGATGAAGAGATATCTGTGGGCCCTCTTGGTGTTACGGTATCCATCATCGTCTGGCCAGACACTTTGTGATTTGATCACGGGGATGCCAGAACACGAGAACGAGAAAACAAAACAATACCGGTAACGAGGTAACTGGCATAGTGGACAAGTTGTTGATCCGCGGGGATGCCAACATGTCTCACCTCGGGTATTTGTAACATATCGTGAAGCAACAGGAATAGCAAATGGCAACTGGAGGTTCACTCGAATATTCATTCGTGTGGGTATAGGGGTCAATATGGGTGTCCACGGCTCCGATGTTGATCATTGATCGGAACGGGTTCCGAGTCATGTCTATACTTCACCGAACCTATAGGGTCACACGCTTAAGGGTCATCTATCTGCTGAATACTAGACAAGGAGTCCGAGAGAAAGTCACTGGAAAAGTTTCGGAGACAACGAAAAAGTTCAGGAGAGAACACCAAAAAAGTTTCGATAAAACCAAAAAGTTGTTTCGGATAAAACCATTGATCATAAAAGGTTTCGGCAAGCACCGGGAATGTTTTGGAGGTTGCCAGATTGGTCTGGTAATTTCTAGAATTTTTCCAGAGAAAAGCCTGAAAAAAGGTTTTCGGAGCTGCCGGAATTGTTTACCGGGTAAACGAAGATGGTTTTAAGTTAAACCACCATATCGGAAATGTTCCGGAGCGTGTCCAGATAATTTTAGAGGGTGCCGAAAATGTTCTGGGACCTTCCGGAATTTTTCAGAACTAATAGTCACGGAAAACATATTGTCCCAGTGTGAGGGGACAAGATCCCACGATGCGTAGGGCTATTTTGGGGGCGCCCTCCTTGAGGGGGCAGCCCCTTGTGGCTGGACAAAAGGTGTTGGGGGGCCCCCATGGTGGGGGGCAGCCTCCACAAATGGTGGAGAGTGTTGGGAGGAAGGTGGGGCCCCATGGGGGAACACCATGGACAAGGGAACATGTTTTCTCCATGTTTGGTGGGAACATGTTTCCTTGTTTGTTGGGTGCATGTTTTGTGGGCTGAATTTCAGCCCCCCCTCCTCACCCCTTCCACCACTATAAAAGGATGTGGAGAGGAGCTCTCCATCCTCACTCCAACTCTCTCACACAAGCCATGCATGATCTGGCATTCTCTCTCCCTCCCAGAGAAATAGTTTCGTAGAGCCGAAAGGTTGTTTGGGTTCCGGTGGGAACTAGTTCTGGACGGCGAAGCCCTGCTGGATAGATGACACTGTATGTGTGCAACTCTGTAGAGAGATCGTAGTTTCGGTCTTAGTTCGAGAGTGGCTCCCGAAGGGCTGTCCGTGTGACCGTCCGAGTTTTGGAGGTCCTCCCGAAGGGCTGTCCGAGTGGCAGTCCAAGTTTTGGAGGTCCTCCCGAAGGGCTGTCCGCGACACCATCCGGGGGACTGTCCGATCGCCTCCCGGAGGGCTGTCCGCGGGGCAGATGAGGGTATTCATCCTCGCGGTTGGGAGGTTGTAAAATCCTAGCTGCGGGGATCCGCACCACCATTCGTCATCGACTCTACTTCCGCTGCGTTACGAGTCGGTAACGAAAAGATCAAACCTTGTATGCAGTCTTCGTAGTGGTCCTGGGCTGGTGCGTAGGTCAGAATTTTTTTATTTTCTGCTGCATTACCCTACAGGCATGTGTATACTACATGCACAGGGTACAGGCTCCGTGAGCTAGGGCCGCACTATCTCTGGCTAACAAAACAAGAAACCACATCATATCAAGACCGCATAGAAAATGAATCTAGATCGACCATTTGGATCCTGCATCATATCGATATCTACATAGATCTCAATTGAAAACTGACATATCATAACTTGGGAAAACATGGTTACCTGTTTTGAGAAATTTTAAAAAAGGTTCATGAATTTTAAAAAAAACTTGTGGGATTTTAGATTTGTTTATGGATTTTAAAATATGTTCACCACAATTATAAAATCATGGGAAAAATTACGAATTTTGTAACATGTTTACATACTTTAATCACGAAATTAAGAAAAAATAAAGGGGAAGAAAAACCAACTGGGCTCAAAGGGGGCGACGTTCTGCGTGTGGGCAGGCTGGGCCTTGCTAGCGGGGTAGTTCTTTTTTTTGCCATGTCAAACTCTGCCAGCGCAACTTCACCCGTACTAGAAGGCATATGATTAGTGTTCAAAGAAAGACATGTGCATACGACATGAAGATGGTACGGGCTCCGCGAGCCAGGGCTGCACCATCTCTAGCCGATAAACAAGAAAGCGCTTCACATCAAGACTGCATAGACAATGAATGTCAATCGACCATTTGGATCCTGCATCGTACCGATACCTACATAGATCACATTTGAAAACTGGGCCTCGCTAGCGGGGCGGCGGGCCACGTTCGTTCGTTGGATGACGATGGGTAAAAGAAAGAGAATAGACTAGTAGAAGAAGAAAGAAAGAAAGAAAGAAAGGCATTTTCGTTCCCCACACATCGGACGGATCGGAGTTGGAGTCGGGGGAGGCGAGCGGAGGAACCCTAGCCTACATCAGAGAGGAGGAACAGGTGCGCGCCCCCAAATTCCTCTCGCTGCTCCCGCGATTCGGAAGCCAGGTGTGGTGGAGGGTCCTGATTCGGCGACGGGCTGCCCCTGATCCGTACTGTTTTGCAGGCGACCACCGATGGCGGCGCTTCGAGTCGCGGCGAGGAGGCTCGTCGGCGGTGGCCAGATGCCGGCGATGGGAGTCGACAAGGCGCAACGCCAGCCCTTCCCGAGGCTCTCCCAGGTCGGCCGGGCTAGGTCTACCACATCCCCCGCTTCTGCTGCCGCAGATACCAATGTGGCGGCCGGCAAGGTACTTACTTTACCCCCGTCGGCTCACCAATTTCATATTTTTTGTGTGCAATAGCTCGTTTCTGTAACCTGGACTAACATATGCTGTGCTAATAGCTCGTTTGATAATCCAACTCCATGTTTCGCCAAACAGCCAGGGCATCTTAATTGTGTTTCCTCAAGAAAACAAAAAAAAAGCTATTGTTTTCAACATGGAAAGATGCATAATCAGAGGAACGAGGAGCAAAACCCTGTATCTAAATGCTTTGATCCATGGACCAGCTAGTACTACGGTTTTTCCATTGCATGATCATTTGTGTAGGAACTCATCTTATGCTCTCTACTGCAATCTGCAAGCAGGGCTGTGAAGATCGGGAGAAACTCTTGACAGAGATCCATAACATGAGACAGGAGCTGTATGATAAGGTTTCACACGTGCAAAGGACCTACAATATCCCTGGCAGGGCAGGCAAAAATATCACTCGGCTGCGCAGGGAGCTCGGCATGCAAGTGGATCCTAGAGACACCACATGGTATGTATGATCATCTTCTCTTTACAAGTTTTTTGTGGGGTTAACAAGTTATCTCATCTGAACCCAACCTGTAGGCGTGTCGCACGAGTGGTAAATGTACTTCACCGTTGCATGGAATTTGCGGCTTGGTCCTTCAGCTCGTATGTGCTCATGGGCATGGCCGTTGGTAAGATCGTTGAATTGGATCCGGATGAAAAGCAATGGATCAAGAAGAAAAGAGGGGAGGCACGCAAGCAAAGTGAAACAAAATGATTGAGAGACATGTTTATGAATGGCACAGGTGCAATAAAAGGTTGTTAGTGTGTTCTTACATGAACTATCATCGATCGCTTTGTATGACCGAACTAACTAGTTAGTACCAAGTTGTTCTGATGTTATGCTATATCTATCTTAGTGTCTCCCTGTTCTTTGTTTGTTGAAGATATTGAAATAAGGAGTTCACAGCTGCTGCTGATGTTGCTGCTTAAAGGCTGACATGTAAAAAATGTTAAGCTGTAGTAGATGCATCTTCTGGGGAGCATGATGAAGTGCAGCTCACACAACATTGGGATGGAAAACTAGTACTCCCTTCGATCCAAAATAACTGTCAAAGTTTTTAACTAAGGTTAGGTCAAGCTTAGTTCAAAACGGCGACACTTACTATAGATTGGAGTAGTTTTTGCACCACCATAAAGAAATTAATAAATTTGCTCTAGCCAGCCTCCCGTGCTAAACACCAGCATCTTGTGTCTTAATCTGTTTCTGCTTTAGTATAGGAATTTCATAATTCACACTCTATGATACAAGTTACTTGATCACTCAACCTGAAGGTCAAATATGTCAAGCACCAAACAAGTTGTGGTACCAACACCGGGCTTAGCATATGGTGGGGTAGTAACAAGCGATTATTTTCTGTAATTCTGAGTATGCACAAGTGACTGTCTGCCACCCTCATCGCCGGCTCTACCGTAATCATCGTCAGCCGTCCAGGTTGCTTTCAGGTGGAGGGTGGTCTGGATTTCACGGAAAACTGTTCTGGTTGATATGGATTGTGTTTTTAGAAAAATGAATAATCCACAAACCAAAAATTCCAGCTTTAGTTGGAAACCAGATTTTTCATATACATGGATTAGTTAGATTAGCCAAACAGGATTTTATTCTGTTATGCTGTCTTCATGGATTATAGAGAGTTGGTTTTGTATATACCATCTATCCAATCCAAACAGTACCTAAAGGAATATTGTAAGAGACAACTAAGCGAAAATTCAATATGGCTCGTACTACTATATGCTACCATTGTCTGAGTCGTCAGTCCATCTTTGGATTGTTGCGGGCGGCTGTATTCCGCGATGTATTGAACCAGTGAATTATTTATCGAACAGTGTCACTCCCGTTTGTCTGCTCTCCATTAATGTGTGTGCCTACTTTCGTCCAGTCCTGTAACACATGGTCCGCCTGGCCGTCGCGACGTTCTTTGCTGTCCAAGACATCTGCTGCTTTTATTTAATTCGGCCTTAACTATCTTGTCTGCATACACATGGCCCTCGCCATCCTCCCAAGTCCCAATAGCCCTCGTCTGGCAGCCATGGCGTATTGGCGTGTTCCTCTTCCTCCATCCTGCAGCCGCAGGCTTGTTCTAATTGCTGTTTTCATTCTTGTTCTTCGCTCGATTTATTACTTGCAGTCCGGTCAGTGACTCAGTGCCCGTTCTATGAATGCCAGGACGACACATACCCCGCCATGTTGGATTCTGTCGACGGCCATCGCCAGCCTGCTCCTTCCTTGCCTGCCTCAGATGGATACGTGCATAGTAGCAGCCCACAATCCCAACGGCGATCTCTCCGAAAATCCAATTCTGAGTTCAGGCTCAGCTGCTCCCGCTGACGAAAAAGTCAACACAAATATTAGAAAAATTCAAAAAATTCTTTTTTTGTGTGGTACATATTTTGATGCATGAGGTTGTCTTTAAATTTCAACTCATTTGGACAAACAAGCAGCTCTCGGCAAAAATAACAAATCGGGTCAAAAAATTTGATGAACGGTAAACATTTTTTACAGACCCCGATTTGTCTTTTTTGCTGAGAGCTGCTCAGAATTCTTCTAATATTTGTTTTGATTTTTTCGTAAGCACGGATGCAGATGCACCCGAGAGCCAAAACGCCTCATTCTCCTTCTGACCACGAACCTGATGATTTCTGTTATGATGCTTGGCATCTGTGTTCTCATCCTGACGATAGTTTATTCAAGTGAGTACTGTAATTACTATATCAATGTGTCATTGTATCGCTACATAGAGTACTAGGTGCCTGTCGTAGTAATAAACGTATTAGGAACTGATCACAGGCTAAGTGTATCCCGTGCCTTTTTTATTATCAAACACCTCTATTTTTTTCCTGGCCTTGTCGTCCGCTTCTTCATGACTGATTTGCCCACACATATTCGTAATAAAACGCCCGTTTAGTGAACGAGACATTCTCTACAATTCCACATAAGCCCCTGACTATGCTGTACACTTTGCAAAAAAGCAAAAAATCTGTACCAAAGGTCCAAGTAGCCTGCCATTTACATGTTCCAGCGGTCCATCTCCGTCCCATTCCGTCCATCGGCCACGGGCCAGCGCTCCTGACCGGCTACGTACCCATACGGTACAACACTGTGGCCCCGTGCCCCATATCTGATTTACTCCCATTTCTGCGGGTCGCCAGCATTTTATTCAATATGTTTCACCTACCAATCTTTGCGAGGCAACGGCCAAGATAATACTATCATATAGTAGTACGACCCATATCGCCGCGTTCACAACTAAGGTAATATAAAAGGCCGGCCCACCTGAATCTCTTGGTGGCCATTCCCTCGGCTTCCATCACAGCAGTAGCAATCCTTCGACTTTCTAACTCCTGGCTAACGTGCATCCTTCAAAAACTACTACATCCTTTTCTAAAAATAAATCTTTTTAGAAATTTCATCACATACTACGTACGGAGTATGAATGAATGTACATTCTAAAATATATCTAGAATATGAATAAATCTACATTCTAAAATATATCTATACATCTAGTGAAATTAAAAAAAAGACTATATTTAATGAAATTAAAAAAATTATATTTAGGAACGAAGCAAGTAGTACTTGTTGGATTGGACAACCGA
Organism: Hordeum marinum; assembly: GCA_022496015.1. Classification (NCBI taxonomy): domain Eukaryota; kingdom Viridiplantae; phylum Streptophyta; class Magnoliopsida; order Poales; family Poaceae; genus Hordeum; species Hordeum marinum. The sequence goes on along the minus strand of CM039672.1, from coordinate 476,283,317 downwards.
CAACATGAAACGATGTCGGGCTACACTTCTTCGATTGTTTGGGGGCAACGCTAGACATCCGACTACTGATGTTGGCTCCTATCAGACTAGTGTTTCACCGTTCGATCTAAAGCATCATGGGCGTCCGATGTACTAGTAGTTAGGCCCGTGAGTTTTGCTAATTTGTTTCGCGTTAATTGAGTGCTTCGACATAATGGATCCCGCATCCATTCGACTTCTGACTTTTTATGCGACTAGTATGGGGCTTGATGTAACGTGGGCGTGAAAGTTAGCTTACATGCATGGATGATGCATCTACACTTCCGTCAATCCGTGTGATATACCGTGTCCCTAAAAAAACGTGTGATGTACCATACTCTGTGATATACCGTGTCCCTAAAAAGTACCATACTCTGCGTCACCATCCATGTCCATGCTTCCAACTTGGTTATTTTTCTTCCTGCAGAACAAAGTATTTTCCGTGGATCCCTTAAAAACGATGCTTCCATGGATAGAATAATTTGCTTCCTTTCTGATAGAAATTTGCTTCCTTTTGTGGACACATTTTTTTGGTTTAGTATAAATTTAGCTGCTTCATACCCAGTTTTTAATGCTTGCATACTTTTTTTATATTTGACAGTACATTCAACTTGTTTCTAGATACTAGCAAATTTTGCTGCTAGTACATAACGGATTTTCCTCAATTAAGGAAGCATGATGTATGACATCGAGTATCTTCCACACACTGATATTTGCTTCCAGCTTCATTTGTAATATTTGCGTCCATATAAAATAAAACTATCTCCTAGTAACAAATAATTTGTGTCGGAAGCGTTATTCCATTGACTAGAGAATTCATCCAACCAAACAGTTATTTGTTTTCATCAAATAAAAAAAATATTTACACTTGTTTCAAAAGCATCAATCTCTTGCTTCCATCGACTATAGAATTGCTTCCAATCAAAGTAGTAATAAAATTGCAAACGAAACGATCTTTTTCATCTAAAGAATTTTTTAGCTTCAAAAAGAAATTACGTGGAAGCACTGGACATGTATGATAATGCATTGAAACAGACTAAGACGATGTGAACACAAGTTTACAAATTCATTTTACAGAGAAAATAAAATACTATTACAACTCTATTTTCATTTCGTCGTAGTCGACATAGCGGCGGCCGACAATCTGTTCATGACAAGATCCGCTTGTGCCACGAACTATGCGTCGCTCGTTGTAGAAACGGCACCTTAGAGCCCAGTGGGACTAGCACTCGACACATTACATCATCACTGTGAATCTGTACAACTGAACCATTCAGTGAGAAAGAAGGAAGCACACAATTTAGTGCCTGACACAACAAAAACCCATGAAAAAAGCAAAATGGCTGTATAATAACATTCATGAACAAAAGCAACATTAGTAATGGTTGAAGCATACACTAGTATCGGATAATGGTTAAAGCAAAGTGTTTGTAGAGTAAAGTAGCACACACTTGCAATGCGGAAGCAAAAAATCATCACCATAGAATCATATGCAAGAAATGAGATGAAGCATGGTTGATAGGAAGCAATATCTTCATTTTTTTCACAAGATATGTTATACTTTGGAAGCTCCATATATAAAAGCATGTAAACGTTTGTCTCAAGTCTCAACAATGGAAGCATTTGTAGTATACTTTGGAAGCTTCATATATTATCTCATTGCAACTTTATCAGTGCAGAAAAATTTGTACGATGGAAGCATAATTAATTTGCTTATTTGTTTGCAAGCAGAATTATTTACCATTGAAACGCTGTATCGGTCTGAAACAAATCTGAACTATTTCTTCCAAAGAAACTAGAAGTGCATCCAAAAAAGTAGAATTTGCTTCCAAAAAATAAAACGTGGCATCTAGCCACAGTTCAAACACCAACAGGCTGATCAACCGAGATGACGTGAGGCATCGTTACGTGCAACCAGTTGGGCATGCTCCCGTCGCTGTCGAGAAGGGATGTCACTCCAGGCGAAGGTAGCATCATCCTGTCGCTCTGTGGTTGCCGGATGCCTATCCATCCTCCCTGCTGGAATGGACATCACGGCCACCTACTAATCAACCACATATTAATCAAGCATATGAGAATTAAATCATTGTGACGTGACCAGAAAACTCGGTGAGGAAGACACATTGGAATCAACTCTTTGTGACGCTCACCATACCAAACAGATCTGCCATCGAACTTCTCATTCACAGTTGTTGGTGCCCGCTCCCATTGACATGGGCGGATCATGGTCGTGGTGTCGTAGAGAATTAGCACACCTGCAGATCACTACCACGGTTGTCTTACAAAATTAGCACCTCGGTAGATCGATGAATAACCGGTGTGGTGGGGAGGAGTAGGGGAAGAGGACTGGCCGGTGAGGTGTCTGTGCTGCACATCGACGACGGGCAATGGAGGCGGGTGCCCGCGAGGAGGGGCTGGAAGGGGATCTGGGCGAGGCGAGCTTGGGTGTGTGAGTGCTGTTGGCGAATAGAAACGGGAGGCATGTGGGGCGAGAGATTAGGGAGAGATTAGATGCGGAGGTTGCGGAAAATTAATTCCGGGATGATGGGATTTTATTCCTCTTCTTTTTTTACATATGAAGCACGTTGTGCGCGTCGGATTGAAATTGAATCGACGGTCCTCGATTAGTCTGATGTTTGTCTCCTATCAGACTATAGATAGGAAGGGTTTCCCATTATGGTTGGTTTGCTCTGGAGGAGCATTCAATCCAACAGAACAGAGTGCAAGCGTAGTGAAGGTACTATCACGGTAAATAAACGCAAATGGTAAGGTTACACAGCTACGTAATACAAGCACATTATTCTTACAATCTGAATATAAAGATTATGCCGGGTTAAGTATACAAATCGCAAACTAATTCAAGTGCATCCTTATTCTAACACGGATAACAAAATAACAAAAATCTACATGCTAGGAACAACTCTAATCCAGTAATAAACATAACCCAAAATATGATAGATCATACATGAGCCTGTCCTCGTCCATAATCTCTCCAATCCACACATTCTCCAAATATATTTTAAAGAACTACAGTTTAAGGTACCAACTATCGAGTAGATCATGAGATATTCTGTTTTGAAAAGAAACAAATGTCATCCTCTTGAATTTTTTTCCCTGTAAATGAGCAGCTGCCATCGGGGCCCACCACTCTCAAATTTGTCAGAGCTTCTCCCTGTTCTGCTTCCTTGGTGGCGTCTCCCTTGCGTAAAACTGACGGACTACCATCCAGAGAGCAGATTCCTGGAAGTCGAGATGACAAGAAATGCAACTGCACACAACAAGAAGTGTCAGAATGAAGGCAACAAATGCAGTAACAGATTTATCACTTTGTTTTTTGTACAATTAAAAGACTACCTTATTTCTACAATGACGTGCGCTGATGGATATGACATGTTGCTTACGAATACCAAGGAAGAACTACAATTGACAATAAAGTTCATGAGACAATAGGTTAAATGAATGAAAGTTTTAGAAAAATGGAGGAATAAGATTAAGTATGATGTTCACATGAGCCATCTATTGGTACTATTAGAAATGCATGATAGCATCAATGACTATGAGAGAAAATGGATCAACTTCAGATTATTTCTTCAGTTCCAATTAAACTCCAAGCAATTTATAGTTTCATGGTGCGGACATCCGCAAAATCCAGAAAAGAAATGGACAGGTCGATGTTTAGCCCAGATGCAACCTTATCACCAATCATGAGTAGTGTTTTTATCACTAGAAGTTCAAGAAAATACTGTTATGAAGAATGGAAGGTGAGAAAGGCACATATGAGAAAAAAATATCCACAACATTATTAGTGTGTAACTGTGTATTGCTTGGGAGATAGATGGGAAGCCAGGCTTGTGGCAAAGGAAAGCACAAAAGACATAAGGGGCGTTGAAGAACCTGTGCATCAAAACCCTAGTTGAATTAGAGCAAAATAGTCTTACCTGGTGAGAAGGATAGGCAATGGTGTAACTGTTGAAACCTTCTTCATACCTCCTGAACCAGCAGTCCGGGACAAGCAAGATGTACTGTAAAAATTCAAACTTGTGGAGTTGCTCCTTGAATATGATCTTCCTTAGTTTTGCAAAACCACCAAAACCTGCCAATGAATCATGAAAATATAAATGTGGCCAACGAGAAATGAATATGAATTCAAATAGAGTTGTTAAAGTATCAGTGGATAGAGGTGAAGACATCCCCACTTGTACCAAGAGGTCGTGGGTTCGAACCAGCCTCTCTGCATTGCACTTTGTAGGGGTAAGACTAGGTTTCTATAATCCCTCCCCAGACCCCACCTTGTGTGGGGGCCTCTATGCGTTGGGTTTGTACTTTAAAGTATCAACGGATAGTCTTCAAAAAGGAGATATTCAACCAAATATATCATCTCACACAATCTACTTGTAAATTTGTATATCACAGAGAGCTAATATGTGAATAGTGCGTATGTATCCATACAGAAAAAAGAACTTAAAAAAGTAACAGGTGGGAAACTAATTCCTGTAAACATCAAGAATATTTATCCTTTCAATCTTCCATATTAAGCTTCTTATCTAAGTAATTTTAATGACCAATTTCCTACGAGCATTAGTGAATCTACCATAAAAACTAAGGAAACAAAAACAAAAAGGCATGGACAGGCAGTCGGAGCACGACCCACAAACTCATCATCTTCAATTATGAAAATCCATAGGAATCTATGGGAAGCGAAACAAAGAAGCCAAAAATTGTGACTGAAGTACTAAACAAATGAAATCACCACCGAAGCCTAAATGGTTGTTAGCAGACGCACATCTAGATCATCCTCGTAACCACATGCTACGCTACTGGGCAGGCTTCAGACTGTCTGAAGCCTACCCTCCAAAAACTGAATTTGGTTTTATATGCATTTTTGGGGATGCTGATACTCGAGGACGAGCAGGAATTAAGCTTGGGGATGCTGATACATCTCCAACATATCAATAATTTTTTATTGTTCCATGCTATTATATTAGCTGTTTGGATGTTTTATATGCATTAATATGCTATTTTATATTATTTTGGGACTAACCTATTAATCTAGAGCCTAGTGCCAGTTTATGATTTTCCTTGTTTTTAAGTTCCGCAGATAAGGAATATTAAACAGAGTCCAAACGGAATAAAACCTTCAGAATGATTTTTTCTGGACCAAAAGGAAACCACGAGACTTGAGAACCAAGGAAGAGGAGCCACCGTGGGGCCACAAGCCCTAGGGGCGTGGCCAGGGGGGTAAGCCGCGTCGGGCAGGCTTGTGGGCCCACGACTGCTCCCCTAACCCTAATCTTCGGCCTATAAATTCCCAAATATTCCATCATTATCAAAGGGAGCTATGAAAACACTTTTCCGCCGCCAGAAGCCTCTTTTCCCGAGAGATCCAATCTTGGAGCCTTTTCCGGTAATATGCCGGAGGGGGATTCGATCACGAAGGGCATCTATATCTACTCCATTGCCCCTCCGATGATGCTTGAGTAGTTCACCATAGACCTACAGGTCCATAGCTAGTAGCTAGATGGCTTCTTCTCTCTCTTTGCTTCTCAATACCATGTTGTTCATGATGATTTCATATCTTTGCAAGTCTCTTCGAGCTATTGGTTTGGTTTGGCCAACTAGATTGGTAATTCTTGCAATAGGAGAAGTGCTTAGTTTTGGGTTCAATCTTGCGGTGTCCTCACCCAGTGACAAAGTAGGGGTAGCGAGGCACGTATTGTATGTTGCCATCAAGGGTAAAAAGATGGGGTTTTCATCATATGCTTTAGTTTATCCCTCTAGATCATGTCATCTTACTTAATGCGTTACTCTGTTCTTCATGAACTTAATACTCTAGATGCAGGCAGGAGTCGGTCGATGTGTGGAATAATAGTAGTAGATGCAGAATCGTTTCGGTCTACTTGTCACGGACGTGATGCCTATATGCATAATCATTGACTTGGATATCTTCATAATTATTCGCTTTTCTATCAATTGCTCGACAGTAATTTGTTCACCCACCGTAATATTTGCCATCATGAGAGAAGCCATCTAGTGAAACCTATGGCCCCCGGGTCTATTTTCTATATTATACTTTCGGATCTAAAACCAAAAATACTTGCTGCCCTATTTTTACTTTTAGTTTTACTTTCCGTTCAAGCATCCTATTACATCTATCTCTATTAGATCTCATCCTTGCAAGTAACCGTGAAGGGATTGACAACCCCATTATAGCATTGGGTGCAAGAGTTTGATTCTTTGTGCAGGTACATCTATTGGTGACTCGCTTGTGTCTCCTACTAGATTGATACCTTGGTTCTCAAAAACTGAGGGAAATACTTATCTACTTTGCTGCATTAAACCATTCCTCTTCACGGGAAACCAACGCATGCTCGAGAAGTAGCAATAGTCCTGTTCATCTTGGCAGTCGAGTGTGGAGGACGTCCCACTCGAGAGGTTTTCTAACTTAGGCGACGCGGAGCCGCGGCTAAGCCCCCGAGTGTGGGCGAGACACTCACTCAGAGTAGTTTGTCCTTAGATGAACAATGATGGTCCTGTTCAGCTTGACAATCAAGTGTGGAGGATGTCCCACTCAAGAATTTTTTAACTTAGGAGAGACAGAGCTGTGGCTAAGCCCCTGAGTGTGGGTGAGACCCTCACTCGAAATAGTTTTTCTTTATATGAACAATGATGGTCAAATTCATCTTGACAGTCGAGTCTGGAGGATGTCCCACTCGAGAGGTTTTTCAACTTAGGCGACGTGAAGCCGCGGCTAAGCCCCCGAGTGTAGGCGAAACCCTCACTCGGAGTAGTTTGTCTTTAGATGAACAATCATGG